>BSBK01002405.1:35000-155000 GCA_027943335.1 Chamaecyparis obtusa | reverse complement strand
GATCTTGAGGAGGCATGGTAGAAACGATGCTAGAGAAACCACAAAAAAATGACATTTCCCAAGTGCACCATGTAACCCAGAAGATCACATGTGGAACGTGCAAGGGTCATGTCCAATTGACTCACAGGAAGAAGCAAGAAATCAAAATACCTTGCCCTAGATTGCCCTCATTCATAGCGCACAATGATATAAAGGATCATGGCGACTTTGAGGAGAGAAGCAATGAGAAGCCACAAAAGATTAACAAGATCCAAAGGACAAAATCCATGACCAAAATGATAACTCCAAAAGACATCCTTTGACAAGGAGAGAGATTGATTTGATTGATGGTGGGAAGATTGGTCTAAACATTTGGAATGATACATCGACATGGACTTGGTGTGATTGGTGGAAGATTAGGCCTGACAGGGAGGATACATCTATGTGGACCCGTGATTAGGCTTAGGCCAAACAATACAAAAGCATACATCTGTGCAGACCCATGATTGATGGGGATAATGAGTGTTGTTGTTCGCTGGCAAATGATGAGACAAGGATAACCGTTATGATCAAGAATAGTCAACAATTGATGTTGCTAAAGTGTGAGGCTGGATGGGACATGATATATGAGCAATTATTGTTGCAGGACTGATGAGGATATGTACAACAAGACGCGATGATTATGTACAATGAACAGGGAGATATTTACAATAGATATGTACAGAAGCTCCGGATTTAGGATAGGAAGATCTCGCTATATAGGATATAGACATGAAGGATTGTGTGATACAAGATATGGTACAAGATATGTATAGGAGGGATTACAGATTTTCTTGAGGATTAAAGAGAGGAATGTTGGGGGATGGTGGTGGGGATGGAGATGGTAGAAAAAAGATTGGGTTGTGGGATGGGGGGATGGGAGTTTGATAGATAATGACTCAATCCACTATGTATGGTGCCTGTTTCTAAGTTTTCACCAACATACTTATCCAAGGCGCTTGAATTGTTAAGTTTTCAGCATTGGATGAATGATTTTTTCTTTGCTTTTTTTATTTTTTTTGTATTTTTTTGTTTTTCAAAATTTTATGGATTTTCTAAATATGTAGGATCTGGTTCAGGCATAGAATCTCTTCAGATGTATGATTTTGATAGGATCATTTATGGGCTTACCTTCTGGTGTAGATAGATGGTAGGCTCCATAGCCAAAGCATGCTGTGACCACATAAGGCCCCAACCAAGTAGGCTCAAACTTGCCTTTCTTTTCTCGATGCACTTGGACTTTTTGATTTTCCTTTAGGACCATGTCGCCCACTTGGAATTGTCTTGGATGGATTTTCTTGTTATAACTCCTTTTGAGTTGATTCTGGTATGCAAACATTTGATCATATGCTTGTTGCCTCTTTTCATCTAGTAGATCAAGTTGTGTGAGGCACACTACTTAGAATTCTTCATCTATTGTAAAGTTTCTAATGGAAATGTGCAATGATGGGAGCTTGACCTCGATTGGTGGAATGGATTTGGCAGCATATACAAGGGAATAAGGGGTGGTGCATGTGGGAGTGCGGAAGGAAGTGCGATAGGCCCAGAGGGAGGGATTTATTTGGAGGTGCCAGTCATGACCAAAATCATTGACAACCTTCTTGAGGATTTTCAGGATTGTTTTATTGGTTGCCTCAGCTTGGCCATTTCCTTGAGGGAAGTATGGAGTGGAGAAATGGTGATGGATGTGGATTCTGGCACATGAAACATCCACATGCTGGTTTTCAAAAGGTGTACTGTGGTCTTTGAAAATGGTAGATGGTATGCCGAAGTGGCAAATGATATGGTAAAGGATGAACTTGGATATTTGGATGCCAGTAGTGAGGGTGAGCAGAATCGCTTCAACCCATTTTGTGAAGTACTTTGTGGTTGTTATTATATACTTATGTCCATCTGAGGAAAGGGGAGTTATTAAGCCGACGAGGTCGAAGCCCCAACATGAAAATGGCCAAGGTGGCGCAATGGGTTGCAAGTTTTGTGCTGGCGCATGAATCAGATTTGCATGTTGTTGACATGGTAGACATTTCCTAATGAACTCACAAGCATCATGTTCCATGGTTGGCTAATAATACCCAACTCGAAGCAACTACTTTTCTATAACCATGCCACTCGTATGAGCACCGCAAATTCTAGCATGGACCTCTTGTAAAGCCAGGACAACCTCGTTTGAATCTAAACACCTAGAAAGGATTTTGTGATATCATTAATGATAAAGGGTGTTGGCTACAAGAGTGTAGTGGGAAGCTCTGTGAATTAAGTTTTGGCCTTGGTTATTGGTGAGATGGGGAGATATGATACCATTTTTTAGATATGCATGGATGTCGTGGTACCATGGGGACTGAGGACCAACTAAGACACACACCATTTCTACATTGGCGTTCTCATAAGTAGGAATATGTAGCTGCTCAACTAAGAATTTATATTGTGATGAGTCATGCAGGATTTCCAATAAGGATCCAATGTTCATCATTGTGTTGGCCTCTTTTTTTTGAAGCCTTGGTATCTGTGTCAACTGTAGATTCAGGAAATGCTCTTTCAATTTGTCTGCCAGTTCTTTGTGAGGTAGCATCTTATCATCCTTTGTCTGATATTCATCTAGGACTTGCTTGATAATCAAATGTGAATATCTAAACACTTGCAGTTATGTTATGTTCCATTGGATAGCTATTTTGAGACCTGAGATGAGTGCCTCATATTTTGCAATGTTGTTAGTGCATGGGAATCCTAATTTGAATGACTTTGGAATATAGTCACCTTGAGGTGTGACAAATAAGATTCCTGCCCCTGACCCATGTGATGTGTAGGATCCATCAAAGTATAACTTCCACATGGGTTGTTCTTCAATCATACATAAGTGCTCATCAGGGAATTCCATGATTAGTGGATACACATCCACCAAAGATGCTTCTGCTAGCTGGTTGGCTATTACTTGCCCTTTGATTGCTTTCCGATCTATGTACTAAATGTCAAACTCATTGAGTAGCATGACCCATTTTTCCATACGACCTATGAGAGTTGTCCTTGATATTAGATACTTGAGTGGGTCCACCTTTGAGATGAGATTGATTGTGTGGCTGAGTATGTAATGTCTGAGCTTTTGAGTGGTGAAGACTACTATGAGGCATGCTTTTTCCATTGGTGAATAATTGAGCTCATAGCCGACAAGAGTTCGGTTGATATAGTAGATGGCTCTCTCTTTGTTATCATCATCATGTTATGCTAAGAGTGCCCCTAGTGCAGTAGTGGCCATCAAGATGTAGAGTATGAGAGGGCATCCTGAAACTGGTGGTACAAGGATTAGAGAGTTGGCTAGATATTCTTTGAGCTTTTCAAAGCTTTTCTGACTGATAGGATCCCATTTGAAGCTGGTGTCCTTGCGCAGGAGGTGTGTGAAAGGTTGGAACTTATCGGCCAACTGAGAGATGAATCAACACACTAATTGGAGCTTTCATTGTAGGCTCTTGAGCTGCCTAAGTGCTTTTGGTGGAGGCATTTCTGTTATAGCTTTGACCTTCTTAGGGTTGATCTCTATGCCACATCGTGATACTATAAAGCCTAGAAGCTTTCTAGATGTTACACCAAAGACACATTTCTTTGGATTGAGCTTCAAACTATAATGATGCAGGTGATTGAACACACTCTTGTTTGTAGCGTGTTTTTGATTTTGCAAGAATATCATCTGCATAGTCTTCTAGGATTTTGTGGATCATGTCGTGGAAGATTGTTGTCATCGCTCTCTGATATGTGGCTCCTGCATTTTTTAGCCCAAATGGCATCATGTTATAGCAGAAGGTACCCCATGGAGTGGTGAATGTTGTTTTATGTTGATCTTCTTTTTCTATATGGATCTGATTGTATCCAGAGAAACCATCCATGAGTGACAACATCTCATGGTCTGTTGTAAGGTCTACGATCATGTCTATGTTGGGTAGCGGGAAATCATCCATAGGACATGCTTTGTTTAGGTCCCTGAAATTTGTACAAATTTTGATATCACCTGAAGGCTTCATGACAGGCACCATGTTGTAAATCCACTTAGAGTAATCAATGACTCTGATGATCTTTGCATCTAGGAGCTTTTCCAGTTTTGATTTTACCAATAGGGCTACTTTGGGATGCATCTTGCGTAACTTCTACTTCACTGGCTTGACATTAGGGTCCACAGCTAGATGATGGACAACAAGATTAGGATCAAGCCTAGACATTTGTGTGTATGACCATGCGAAGTTCCCAACGGCTTCATGGAGAAGTGTAGTAAAAGCTATTTCTTCACCCTCGGTTAAAGATGTTGCAATGTAGGTTATTCTCGGACATTCTTCAGTGCCCAAGTTGATTGGATTGGTTTCCTCAATAATGGTAGGACACTTGTTAGGTTTGTAATCTTGGATGGGAAGAAGAGGCAAGTCTTCATCTTCTAGAACCTCAGAGAGGTTTTCACCAGAAGATACACCCTCTATTTTATCTTTTTAGCATCAAAATGTGCTCGAGAGGGGTTTTCACATAAGGACTCATTATTTCCTTTTTCTTTTTCACTTTTGCGACTAAAGATTTCCTCTTCCCCAAAATATCCTTTAGGGTCAAGCTTACAGATGTGAGTTGATTTTGAATCCTGATTTGATTGTTTGCCCAATGCCCCCATGAATTCTAGGAGAACTTCTATGCTTGGGAACTCATCAATATGTGTGACGCTTGGTTGGTCCTAGTCTATGAGTTCAGGGTGGATGAGGGGTAATTCTATGAGGTTAATGGCAAGTTGTTGGAGGATAGAAGTGCCCAAGAGGGTTTCATCATCGAAGATGTCATCATAGGATTTCTTTTATTACTCTTCAGGGATGTCTTCGATCTCTACGAGGTCATCTAGGCTATTCAAGAAGGGAACTTTGGTCATGTTAGTGCCCCCAGTTGTGGTATTGGGATCTTGTATACGTAGGAAAGGGGTATTAAAGACAAGACCTTGATGTTGTGGATTCTTTGATGTCGTGATAGGTTCTTTGCTTTTGCCTTCTTGTGGTCCTAGACCACCGCCTTGATATTTCCATTGCTCAGTGGCGTACTTGTGTGATTGTGGATATTTGTCTTTGAAGTAGCCAAGAAGTTGAGTGTCAAGTGGTGGGGGATCTTTGTACAACCATTGTTTGATGTCAAGGTCCATCTCTTGACTGTCTATGTTGCCATAGGAAACAAAAGTCATAGGTCCCATCTCCTTGATTTCATGCTTAGCTTCAACAGGATTGCTTTGGTGATTTGGGCACCCTTGTGTATGTGGATCAAGTGGGAGGGCCGCAACTACAAATGCATCATGTAGGTTATATTCACCACAACCCTGATTGTTGATCTTGACAGAGGAGAAAGTGGAGGTGAGGATAGTCTTTGGATCACTATGGGATTGTGAAGAACTGGCGACATAAGTGCCAATGTCAGTTCCGGGACAATGGGTGGAATGAGGAAATGATGCTTCCATCACATGAAAGTATGTGAAGGGTTGGGGGTCAGCATGGATGGTAAGTAGATGGTACAACCTTGATGGAATGGATCCATGGTCGGCTGAGGAGGATGTTAAATGGTAAGTTAAGATCAACAACATGGAAAATGGTGTCTTGCATTACTGGGCCTAACTGGATAGGAAAAAGAATAGCACCTTTAAAGGTAAGCTTCAAGTTATCATATGCCTTGATGGTGATTAGTTCATGTGATATGTCAGCTTCTGTGAACCCTATTTGTTGAATGAATTTCAAAGTACACAAGTTTAGGGCTGAGCCATTATCTATCATGACCCTTTTGATGGCAAAATCTCTGACCATGACAGTGATGCAAAGAGGGAGATTATGGTAAGGTGCAACGAGTGGTATATCAGATGGCTTGAAGGATAAAGCACAGGATGCAGAGAGATGTCCCATGAGGTTTTCAAACTGGATGGTGTTAATGTCTATGGGGACATGTCCTTCATGGAGGGCTCTGTTGAAAATATCTTGATGGAGGGGGGAAGTGCAGAGAAGGTCGAGGATGGAGATTTGGGCTGGTGTATTCCCAAGATGTTCTATGAGGTTATACTGTGCATTGTGTGCTAGTCTTGGATTGGCACCAATGATAGTTATCTGGCCTCTTCATGTGGTGACTGCACACTGACTATCGACTCCTCTAACATGGATGACATTGAATGTGGGTTCAACTTGGGTTATGCATCCAACAAACTTTTCATAGTTGATATGGGCAGTTGTATAGTCTTTGTGATCAACATGATCTCCTTGTTTGCCTTTACCTTGGTTCTAATTAGGAGGATTAGCATTGGCTTGGTTCTTCCCAGCATTGTGTTGTGGGAACATGTTTTGATAGATCTGCAAATTGGCATTAGGTGAGGCTTGGGTAGGTGTGTCCACTTGGATCTCCTTTTTGTCAATGAGATCTTGGATGTAATTCTTGAGTTTCATATACACCTTAGGGTAGTGTGTCCTTTGACACGATGGTAATCACAGTACTCGTGATCTTTATACCAGTTAGGCTTAGCAGTTGCATCATCAAACTGTTGGATTGGTGGGTACATGATTAGGTTGGCCTTAGCCATTCAGTGAAAGATAACATCCAGAGGTTCACCAAGTTGTGTGAAGGTTCTCTTCTGGTAAGTCTAGGCTCTAGGTCTGTTCTAATTGGGAGCGGTTGATATGGCATTGGCCTGATTGGTTGGATTGCCTTGAGGCACTTGCTGTTGATAGTGTTGATTGTTTTGAGGTTGATATTGCTGCATAGGTTTTTGATGGATTTGTTGATATGCAGGGGTTGGTGTAGGGCCGACCACAATGATTTGGACATGCTTGGTGTCTGTGGCTCCATCAGTGACTGAGTTTTTATTACGATTCCAGTAACGTGGTTTATCATTGTTGGGTTTACTTTGGGAATCATTTTTGTAATGTCAGATTGTGCCTTCATCTAAGAGACCTCTTTTGATATCTATCCCCTTGCCTTTAATATCTTGATATGTTTGGATGCAGTTCATCCTCATAAAGTGAGATAGTTTGGGATGTAGGTTATTGATGAAGATCTTGGTTAGATGTTTCTCAGGTGGTTGATATGATAACCCGGTAGTGAGGTTCTGCCATCATTGCAAGTAGTCTACTAGGCTTTCTCCTTCTTTCTATTTTGAGTTGCAAAGGTCTAGCAGGGTCAACTCATTCTCAATATTGTGGGCATATTGGGAAATGAACTTCTTAGAGAGCTTGACAAAAGTTGTGATGGTCCCACAGGGTATCTTGTAAAACCACTCAACAAAAGTTCCTCCCAAGCTTTTGGGGAGTAGGTGTAAAAGGTAATTATCATTATAAGCCACTTCTTGGCATGCCATATAGAACTCTTTAATGTGGTTTACATGGTCTCCTTTCCCTCAATATTTATCAAACTTGGGTGTCTCGAAGTGCTTTGGGAAAGGAACAATTGTGATTGATCAATTGAATGGGTAGGGATACACCTCTTCAAACTTGAAGGTTTTGTTCTTTGTGCCAGTTTTGAGCTCCTTAAGAGCATTCTTCATTTCTTCCCACTTAGCATTGATTAGCGTTGGAGCAGATACTCCCATTTGGAAAGGATCTAGTGGTGCTGGTGAATAAGGGTGATTTGAGGTGGATATTATGGAGTGGGATATGGAGATTTCCCAGCAAGATAGGTAGATTGGAATGGATTTTGAGGTGATGATTACTGGGGAGGATATTGCTGCTGAGGCACATGGGCGTATTATTGTGGAGGATACGGAACTACTTTCTATTGCTGGGGGATGATGGGATACTGTTGCTGCGATGGGTAGGATGATGCTTATTGTTGTGGGATAATGGGGTGTTGTTGGTGTTGTGCTGGGAAGTACTGTTGTGATGGATGAGATTGGTGGAATGATGTAGCTTGATGATGAGATGGTACTTGTTGTACTTGGCTTTGCGCTTGGTTGATGTAGGGTGGATGCATTCCTGCATTGCTTAGGGGTGGAACTAGTGTAGGGAAGCTAAAAATAGGCGATGGTTGGGCAAGGTAGCTTGCAAGATGGGAAGAACTCTATTGTTGATGGGGTGGAGCTATGAGAGATGCGGTGGATGGTGCGGATATGTATTTATTGTATGAAGGAAAGAATGAAGCTGGCAGAGGCTACATTTATTGTTGTTGTGTTGCTTGGGAGAAAGTGGCTTGTTGGTTTGCTGGCATGGATGCAGAGAAGTGGGTTGGTATTCCAAAAGCTAACATTTCTTCTTGAGTAAGGCCCCAATGAGAACCAGTGCGTGGTGGGAATTGTGATGCAAAGGATGTTGGAAATGTTGATGTGATGGGAGTTTGGGATGTGAATGATGGATTTGTAAATCCTATGGAAGGCATACCTATTGTGAATGCAGTTTGTTGGGCTTGTGCTTGGGGTGTGGATGAAGATTCTTGCATTCCCCATGAGAAGAGTGATGTTGATGTGGAAGCTTACTGAGTATGAAAGGGGAAAGATTGCGTTGCCCCAGGAAAAGATGACGTTGATACAAAGGCTTGCTGGGAGAAAGAGGGAAACATTTGTGTTGCCCCTGGAAATGATGGCATGAATGTAGAAGCTTGTGGAGGGAAGAAAGGGAATGATTGTGTTGCCCCTGAAAAAGATGATGTCGCTTGGCCCATGGAAGGTGGAGGAATTGTTTGTGTAAAAGTTTGTGTGGGAGGTGGCCATTGGTTTTGTGGAAAGCTTTGGGTATGAATGATGGATTGAGCTATGATGGAGGATGATGGTGTGCCTGTGATAGTAAAAGGAGTGGATTGTGTTGCTTGTGTTGTAGGGCTTGTGAAGCTTCTTTGCAAAAGAGGAGGGATAGGCGAAGCTACTTGTGATATGTGAAAAGAGGATCAAGGATTTGTTGGATGATGGGGGTGTATGCTTCTGCTGGGATTTAGATGGTGTTGATGGGAATGTGAGGTTAGAGATATGGTGGAATGGGAGTACCCTCTTATGTGAAGTTAGCCAACATGCTTTGTTGATTCTAAGTGATGAATGTACTAGCTATTTATGCATTCCCTAGATAATTCATGAATATTTCCATTGCAAAAGAAGCAAGGGGGATATTGGGATCATCTAATATATTACCAGTTTGTTGGATTAGGGGATTGTAAGCTACCATCGCGCTGGTAGAAATGTTGGGTTCGGATGAGCTGGTGGTCTAATAAGGATCCATATTCCTTCTTTTCTTGGATCTTGTCTCAATAGGCATGGAATGAAAATTTAAAGATGCAGATGCTAGATGGATGCAAGATGTTCCTAAAAGACTCTAAGGATGGTGGATTTCTTAAATGCAATGCAAGGATTTGGACTAACTGTAAGGGTGATGAAATGCTAGGGGATTGGTGAGATGTTCTGATTTGTATCAAGGATGGTGGAAGATTGGTGGGAGATGGTGAAAGATTGGTGAAATGTTTGGCGATGATGGAGGATTGATGGAGGATGGTGAAAGATTTACTAAGTGTCAACAAATGAGCTGCTGCTTCTTGATGTAGGATCAATGGTAGGATTGTCAACCTAGGATAGACTAATGATCTTCGGGCAACTAGATTCTTATCAATGCAAGCCAATCTCTTGCTTGGGATGATAAGGTTTACAAGGAAAAGTGGGATTTACTTTAGACAATGCTCTGTCAAAGGGGGAGATTTTTTTATTTGGGATGAGGATTGGAAGCAACTCAAAAGGATAGGACACAAAGTGTTTTTTGGATTTTGTATCACTAGATTTAGATTCTGATTTGGATGATGGGTTCTGATTTGGATAGATGGATGCTAATTTTGGGATCAAGGATTTGGATTTCTGATTGTGAATTACTGATGGAAGGATGGTGAAGGATGATGGAATGATGTTGTTTGTAAGAGGATGATCTAGATGTAGCTAAAATAGATGACCTATGATGAAACTAGGAAGATGACAAAGAATGCAATGATGCAACTAAGGATTGCTAAAAAAATGCAACTAAGGATGGATGGTGATGTAATGATGAAACTAGGGTGAGCTAGGATGAAGGAATGTCGACATAGGATTGTGGGATTTCGAAGGAGGAATGGATATGCGATGGGCCTAGCTAGTCTCTTCTCTATAGATTGACATAGCGATGGTTAACTTTGAATAGGAATGCAAACTGCTTGACTTTGAAGTTATACTCAATGTTTTCTTGTCTCTCTTGATTTTTCTCTTCTGCTTGGATTTCTTTAAGGGAATGTTGGTGATCTTTCAGATCTCTTTCTACAAGTTTCTTCTCTTGATAGACTTGGGGATTAGGGAGCTTTTCTTTCTTGTGTCGGTTTAAATTGGACATAGCTTTGGGAAGATCCTTGGTATTTGTTTTTTTTTGAAACAAGGCTTTAAATGTCTAATTTTTTATGTCTCGATTGGAAAAGGACTAACTTTGGCAATAGACACTTTGAAAACAATCCTGACAAGGGACAAGGCAACCTTGTGGGACACAAGAAATGACTGGACCACTGAACCTGATAAAGCTTTTTGAAATGTGTATATTCTAACAAGTGTTTTTACTGAGCTTCAAACTTTGCAATCACTTCAAACATAACTACCTAAGGTCAAGGCTGGTATCAGAATCTTTGCCCACAACTTGATACCCCAAAAGAGGGATACATATGGTGAGTGTCTTAGGTGATCCAGGAAACCACAGGGATCAGTCCTTGCACAAATATTGTGATTCCTTCGGATTTAGATTGGGTAGCTTCTGATTAATAGGTTTATAGTTTTTTTGTGGAGTCCTCCCAATCACTTTGTATGTGCATGACTAACTTAAGATCCTAGTTGATCATGCCAAAATAGTAGGGATATTCACCTACCTTGGGCTACCATCAACACACATCACTTGAGCTTGAGGGGATGTAAGCAAGAGTTTTATCAATGCTTTGTTTCTATACCAGCTGGGGAAGGTACCGATTTGAGTTCATTCTCCAAAGAGGAAGCACTTTTCTCTCTAGACAAGCCTCTCTAGAAGTAAAAATTAATGAACTAGTCCAAGTTCAATTTCACTTTTACGTCACTTAGTTAAAAGGATTTTGTAGAAATGGGAAAATTTTGCAAGACACATCAAGAACTTTATTCTTTCCCAATTTGATTTATATGGTTTTGAAATGAATTCTTGCAAACAAATGTGTTTAAGTTTTGATTTGTTCACTTCTTTGAAAGCATTTTTGAAAGATTTTGCAAGAATTTTACCTTTGCATTCAAGATTGAGTGTTTGCTTTTAGGATCCTGATTTTTGGAAAGAAAATGAAATGCTTTGTTTTTAATCTAGGAAATTCAAGATCTTGTGCTTTTTAATGTAAAGAAACATGAGTCTTTTGATTTGAACTTTGATTTCCTTTAGAGGCATTCAAGATTTGTGCTCTAGAATTCAGTTTTTTATGCCCCAAAAGAGGTGTTTCTAGATAGTTTGATGCATGAAATTTGGAAAGCATTCAAGATTTTTCAAAATGAAGTTTTTTTTAACCAAGAACAAAGAATTTAGGATGATTTAGGAATATTTAGGAATGGTTAGGATCGTTTAGGAACCCTTTAGGAAAGATTTGCAAATTTGCTCCTAGATTGAGTAGAACTTTGAATTTTAAAAAATGAAGTTAATTTTAGCTTTGATTGATGCATTGATTTTGATTTAGGAACACTTAGGATTATTTATAGTTTTATTAGGAACCATTTATATTTGAAATGAAGTTTTGAGGTTCTTTTTATGCACCAAAAGATAGGGTGTTTCTACTTTGCATGAATGCATTCTAAAGCCCTAGAATTGCATGATTTGAAGTTCATTTTAGACAACTAAAAGACCTTAGAAGTGATTTTGATTTCCTTTAGGACCAATTAGGAAGGTTTTAAGTTGATTAGGACTGATTAGGAACAAATAGGAAAGATTTGTAGATTCTTTGATTTAATGCACTCAAGAGTGTGTTAGAGTTCATTTTAAGCAACCAAATGAAATCTTTGAAGTTCCTAATTGATCAAAAAAGTTGATAAGCCTTAAGGCATTAGGTTTCCTTGTTTTTTTACCTGATTTTGAGAGAACCTACACAAGATGGGGTTAAAATTTGAAAATTTGGAGTCAAGAAGCCTTAGAAAGGCCTCAAAAACCTAGAAAATAAACTAAACCCTAATTAAGGCCTTACACATGCCCCCTGTTTCCCATATGAGTAAAAAGGGTAGGGTATTTTCATTCCTTTACTCATATGAGTGATGGGTAGGTCCAGTATGAGTGAGGATGAAATTTGGCATGAGCAAATAGGGCTAGTGGCCCAAAAACTAGCCAAAAATGGCTATAGAGATCCCATACGAGTGGTGGGTGGTCCTAGTATGAGCCAAGGTCCTTGCTCATACAAGAAATCAGCTCAAGGATTTTAATCATATGAGTATTTACCTAGAACAGGATGATTGTTCTGAATAAGTGAGTTTTTTTCTTGGAAAACCCTAAAAAAAGTAGTTTAGAAGGCGTGTAGGGTCCCACCGGGCGTGCCAAAATGTGATCAGTGCAAAGTTAACATATTCAAAATAGGTGTAGACATTAAAAAATTAGTGAACATGAATCTAACAACATATTACTAAGCTTAAACAGAAAAATGAATGCAAAGACACTCAGATAGAACTGAAACGGGAGCATCCTGTCATCGTTTGATTTGTTCATGCTTTAGGGATGTGGGTGTGCTCTCAAATCACTTGGAGCATTTCCCTAATGATTATTAGGAGATATTAGGATAGGTTAGGGACCATAAGAACCCTACAGTGGCACAAAACCGGGTATAGAACACCCATTTTGCCCCTAAGGCCTTAAGGATCCTAAAGGCTCAAGAATGCAATTTAAGCTACTTATGAGTAATCTATGATTGATTTTAAACCAAATGAGATGTAGTATGTTGAAAAAATGATTAATAAAATCTTGAAATAACTAGGTTCAATCCATTAAACTTTATCTAAGATGTGTTAGAAAGCATGGAAAATGAGTTAATCTAGCATATAATGAAGAAAGCTTAAGATCTAGGACTAATCTAGCATTATAACACTACTCAATGTAAATGATGTGTATTATATCTTTTCTCTTAGGAAGTGAGAGTATTTATAGGATTTGGGAAGGGCTTGGGTTAGGAGGATGAGTTAGAGTTAGAGGTAAGGTCTCGGGTAGAGTTAGGGGTAAGGTTTGGGGTATGGTAAGGTTTACCTTGGGTTAGGGTTGCTCACATATGTGTGAGAAACACTAGGGAAGTGTGAAAAGGTAAAAAGTGTGGAAGAAGAGACATGGGTCTCTTTATGAGGCTGTAAGAAGCCTTAAAGAGTGTGTAAGAGGCTTTAATGAGTGTGTAAGACTCATTAAAAAAGGGTTTGACTAAAAATCAATGAGACTTGGATTAGCTTAGGAAATGTAGAAAACATCATCTAAATAGGTTTAGGGAAGGTTTAGGAAAGTTTAGGAAAGATTGGAAGGATTTAGGAAAGGCTAGAAGATTCTAGGGTTTTGAGACTTTAAATAAATATAAAATTTATTTAGGGAATGTGACATCATTTATTGAATATTGATTCAATAAAGAGAGGAAAATCACTTAAAATTGATTTAAATGCTTTGGGGAGAGATCTTTTAATTAAAGATGTTTAATTAAAATAAAGGGATTTAATGGCATAAAAATATATTAATTAATTAGTAAATGATGATGTCATCATGGGTTTTCAGAAAAATAAAAATACTTTTATTTTCTAAAGGATTTTTAGGTGTCTACACCATATTTATTTTTATTTGGTCTTAGGTTCTTTGTTTTCATGTGCTTGGAATATTTTTGTCTTTTTTTTTTACTTCCTTGGTCTATTTGTAAGTTATTTTTGGTTTTTAATTAGTCTATCTCTTACCATTTTTTATTTTTTCTTCTTTATTTTCTCTATATGTTCCTTTTTTCTTTTAGTTATTCTTCTATATCCACCCTCTTTGAACTTTGTGGTACTCATTATCACCTTCCTCTCCTTTTTAAACCTGTCCCGGTCTGCAATCCTCACTATTTCCTTCTACAACTCTCTCATCCTGATGATGGATCATGGAGTGTGATCTAAAATGTTAATGCAAATAATCTTCATATAGTGGAATCTAGAAATTATGCACACTAATAAATTATATTTCTTACAACTAAAAAAAATAATTAAATCATAAAAATAGTCATTATATATATATATAGTTATATATTTTTGTATTAAATAAATAAAAATATAATAAATTTCTCACATAAATATAAGTGTAGTGGAACCATATTCTAAAGTTTATGTTGGAAACACATACATTAAAAATGATATATTGTCGTAAGGCTACATGATAAAGAGAAAGGGAGATCCTTATCATGAGGAGATATCCCCACCATAGAGATTCTAGCTAGCATGGATATGCTTCCAACCTATAATGGTATCATCTCTATTTGTATCTTATTTTTGAAAGGATTAACATGCATAAGGGAAACTATGATGTATAGGTAGGGGAAACTTCCCACTATCAAACCATCCATTATGAACATGCTAATAAGTGGAAGAACTTTCACATGGTATGAGAGATCAACCATAAGGCATGTGATGGGGAGATCCATGTGAACCACATATGGATTATAGTTATGGCCACAATAATGCCTACATGGTGGAAATGCATACCCCATGACAAAGAGAAATATTTTATAGCAAGAGAAGCCATCACAATAGTATTGAGAAGTTGTTGAAGATAATTTGGTGTATTTGTCATTGATGTCAAAACTCATGACTCAGATGGTTGTGCTTTGGATGATGTATAGTATTGATCTATCCTATGAAATATGTTATGGTGATTAATTATGTAGATGTAATCCCTAACTCAGATATGGCAGTAAATATTTTTGGGACATCTATAGAAGATAGTTAGTATAGAACAATGGAGATCAAAGGTTCAACATTGGTTGTTGTGTTCAGAGCCTATTCTGGGTATCTTTTCTATTTGGACAATCATGCAGTGTGTTACAAGTTTTTAGTATGTCACTTTTATTCAGTTTATGACAAATGCTATTTTGGTGTTATCCTTCAGTTGGTGCTGAATTTTATGGAGATCAAGACTTGGTCTTGGATGTGGCATTCCCATTGGCTCTGGAATATCTCATATTTATCAAAGTTCTTTATCCTTTGGTAATTGTGCTATGTAATGTGCATATCTTATGTATGACCTATTTATGGGTCTCATGGTAACATAGTATGGATATCTTTATGTGCAAATTATCTTTTGGGTACAGTGCTAGCATGTTAAGCCTTATTAAATATTTTAAGATTGTTATTCAAGCCAATATATTTTGCTAGGGTGAATTTTATATTTATATATATATATATATACATATATAAAATCTTTTTGGATATGTATGAGTGAGGATGTGTGGCAAAGTGTGTGAACAAAGAAAGTTGTGTGAAGGGTTATAAAGTAATGCAATAAGGATTAGAGAAGAAAGTTGAAGACAAGTGACAGGAAGAAGTATTCGGTGTTGTAGAGGTTGTTGAAAACTGGCAGAAGACTCCTCACCATATCTATTGTAGATAGTTGTTGTGCTCTCAACTAGAACTGAATTCATGCATATGTAGATGCAGCTTCATTAGTTCATGTTTTGTCTATAAGACCATTTTGTAATTAGTTATTTTTGTATATGGGTAGTTAGCCCACTGATAATTAGCCTACCTGTGGTGAGCATCTTGGCAGTGAGCCCTTTTGTATAAATCACCTTAACTGGTGTTTCATAATTAAGAAATAGATTTCTCTGTGGTTTTTCCCATCTTGGGTTTCCATGTAAATTCTAGTGTGTGGTGTTTTATGTTCTTTCATGTTATTTTTATTATCTAATTGAATTTAAGTTTCTGTAGATTTTTTTTTTAATTAAGTGCTTTTTTTTACTAGAGCTTTGAACCAGTGGATCACATTCAAGGGGACCCCATCCCCGGTGAAATTGACATTGCCAAGGCATCAACGCCTCCTAGATACATCTATATTTATAATGCCTCACTACTCTCCTTATCTCTTCACAACCATCCTCCACATGGCAGAGCAAGAACCATCTACCATGGGGCACCTTATCCCTCCAATGCTGAAGTTGCAGTAAATTGTGCAGGCAACGTATCCTCCATCCACCCTTGATGTTGGCATTGCCCTCGATGGTTGATTCCTTTGTTGACCTTTGCATGCCACCCGATTACATGTTCGAAACAAACACCAACATTCTACCTTCCTTGTCTCACATGGAATGGGACTTTGCACGCCACCTGAAGTTGCTGGGATGCCTAAAACGCGTTGGAGGATTTGAACATGGGACCTCCTTATCAACATGGTTTGCAGCTATTGCTGCATTGCGGGGAGATCCCCAAGTTTATCTAGATTAATTAAGGTTAAGGAAATTATTTTATGATAAATGATTCACCCCCCTCTCAGTTATCCAAAGTTCTTAACAATTGGTATTAGAGCTTGGTCCCTTGTAGATAGAGCTTAACCGCTTGAGGGAGATCTTGGTGGTTTGAATAGATGGCAGGAGATTATTACTTCGATAAAGGACTAAATAAATTTTTTAATGACATTGAATGCATGGAATCTGAAAATGAGGAATTGAAAGAAAGCATCAAGGAATCTAATGCTTGTATCTCCAAGCTAAGGGAGAAAATATGAAAATTCAAAGATAGACATAAAGAGGTCAACCGGGAGATAAAGGAATCAAAAGAAAATGTTGTGAATCTGAAACTACAACTAGATGAATGCAAGAAGATTGAATAATATCTCAAAGATACCAATAAAAAGAAATGGAAGAAGACTAAAGAAAGTTTCAAAGCTACTATCAAGCAGAAAATTAATGAAAATGAGAAGTTGGATCAAGAGTTAAAGAAGTTAAGATCAAAAGGAAGAGTATGTGAGAGTAGCATACAACTGGATCAACTTTTGTCCATGTAGAAAAGTCACAAGGATAAGGAAGGATTAGGTTTCTCTAGTGAAAGTTCAAATCAGAATATCAAGGGTAAAGACAAAGAAGTTGAAGCTAAAGCAAAATATGAAATAACAAGCAAGGTCTGGAATTCTAGAACACTTACAAAAATACCTATAGTCAGACAACCAAATGATCAAAGGTACTTATCTTTTAATGGTCATTGTTTACTATGAAAAAAAAATTGGACATAAGGTTGTAGATTGTAAAATTAAGAAGGATCAAAGTCGTCAATATTTTAGTTGTCACAAGTTCGGTCACAAAGAAAGTCATTGTAGAAGTCAATTGTATAATTTGGCTAAGATGAATGGGATGAATAATATCTTTCATGGTAATTTCCATTATGCCATAATTATGGTCACAAATAAAATCAGTGTAGATCTAGAATTCACTTAGTCAAGTTAGGTCAAAAGAATGTCAAATGTTACAAATGTAGTTAGCCTGAATATTATGCTAACACTAGCAGATATGTTGTTGCTCTGAAAAAGTCTTAAAATGAAAATAATTTTTTTGAATCGGAAGAATCTAAGAATAATATAGTCATGGTATAGAAAAAGAAAGAAACACATGAAGATAATTCTTTGGCACCAGATCTTGGTGCAAGCTCCTTTAGAAACTAAGCCTACTGCCTTGACTTAGGGGGAGTTTTGAAAAGCACAATCTATTAGTTCCCCCTCTTTGAAGTGATGTATCTTGTCTCTCTAGTATGATTCAGTTGGAAATGTATGGTTAGGTTAGGAAAAGTATGATTGTTGGTATCATCTGTGCTTTTTACAACAAAATTCATTACATGAGTAATTAAGGATAAAAAGGTGGAATTTCATTTATCACTATTTAAAAAGAAGGAAAAAAAGAAGTTGTAGAGCATCAAAGGGTTTAAAGAATTTAAGTTGAGCATGATAATGGAATCCATGATGGTTTTTAATGAATTAAGTCATAGAGGTTAGGATAGACTAGCTAGTCTATGCCCCTGATCCTCTCTAGGATACAAGTGTTCTTCTGACACCTCTAATGGTCTATAGGATACCTTACTCATCCAAGGACCCCCTGACCCACCCTAACCTAACCACCAAGTTTAATTACTTCTTTTTGCATCATTCCAAGCTTTCATTTCTAGCTTCATCCCTTACATAGGCTCATAAGGGTCTTATAGGGCTCAGTTCCCTTCCCAAGCTCTAACAGATGATTTTTTGAGTTCCAAGGTGTTTTTGGGTAATTTGACACCTCTTCAATGCATTATCAAGGTTGGGATATCACCCGATGATAGGGGTTCCTTTGCAAATCAGGGCTATAAGGAAATGCCCAATTAGGCCTCCTTCCAGTTTTGTAGGGCTTTTGCCTCCTTCCCCTCAAAGATTCAAAACTTCTGTTCTAAAGAACATCCACTTCAAATGACCAAACCTCAATGATTTTTGGGGTCTCAAGCACCAACAGGTCATACAATGCCTAAACCAAATTTGAGGGTTTTAAGGGCTATTTGGGGTTTTCAAGGTCACAGTGCTTGAAGTCTGCAGCAGCACCACTTCTAGACTTTTTCAGGACCTCTCCTCCACAACATTGAGCCTTCATACATGTATCTTGCATCCCTCCAAAGTTCTTCCTCTGAAACTCACTCCTCTCTCAACAAGAACTTCTACACTGTTGCTTGCGCCTAGCTGGGCATTGTCAAGCTCACCTAGGGCATAGTTAAACAATTGCTTCCACCTGCATGTTGGGGCCCTGCTTGCATATATATATAGGGTAGGGTCTACACTACCTTATCCCAAAGTTCCATGGTGTTTCCATGGTGGGGATAGGAGCTACAAGCCCTACTTCATCAGTCCCTTCAAACTGAACAATGGACTGGCATACTTACAAAACTAAGAATATACAAGTTAAAACAACCAAACCTAGTCTAAATGCTAATAAATGAAGTAAAATGAAACACATTACTATCACACAATCATATTATAACACTAGAAATTCTTAGATTCAACACTTCAAGCCATAAAAATGACTATTACACATTGTTCTTTCATATATAGATTGATTCCTCCGTACATCTGCCATACACAATGCTTGCCAATCCTTGCATTAGGGTTTTTCATGTCTAATATAGGCTCCTCCTTGGGATTAGAACCTAGTTAGGGTTAGGATCCTCCTTAGTAAGGTTTAGCCTTCACATAAGAAAAGTTGCTAGCAACTTTTTAGAGCAATTTTTCTTGCTCGAGCAACTTTTTGCTCACTCCACTCCTAAGACCATTCTAAGGTCTTTTACATGCCTAGATAGTGTGAAAACTCTCCTAACCCCTATGTTAAGACTTAGACAAATCTAGAGAAGAAGTGACCTCAGGATGCTAACTTTCCCTGAGTCACTGTACAATCAAGTAAGAAGTTACCCAACAAAACCAAGACCTCTACTTAGGCCTTCACACACAAGTGAGCCAAAACTCTTATTCTACTTACAAACTTCATTAAAGAAGTGCTTCTCACAACCAAAATTGGATGGTGGGAGCCCTTAGAAGGGTGCTCCTACACCATACTCCCCCTTAGCACAAACTAAGGCACTTTGGGGTCTAGAAGAGCTAAATCAACTCCAAACTTCTTGAACTGTCCTTCTTCAATCTAGGTGGCTTCAAATTTAGGTTGATCCTTCCATTTAACCAGATGCTCCATGTAGACTTGATGTCTAGTTGTCTTCTTTACCCTAGATTCTAATATCTTCTCTGCTTTGGCCAGCTTCTTCTTGGGCATGGCATTGGTGTCTATGTCTTGCAACACCTTTGGTGGATCCTTACCTTGCTATTCAATGTCTCCTTTGAACATAACCAGGTCTACTACATTAAACACCGGTGAGATGGCTAAATCTGAAGGCAAATCCACTTTGTAGGCATTCTCTCCATATTTAGCTAAAATTTTACATGGGCCTACTCTCCTCATTTGTAGCTTGGTGGGCATGCTCTTCTGCATCCTTGCTTTGTTAAGATGGACCATGACATAGTCCCCAATCTGAAATTGTACTTCTTTCCTCTTTTCATCCACTTTAGCCTTGAGTCTTTGAGTGGATTCCATAATGGTCTTCTTCACTTGCTCTTGAACCTCCTTGATGGTTTTAGTGAAATCTTCAGCTTGTCCACTCTTCAACTCTATAGAACCTAAATCCCTCAACTTACACACTCCTCTAGGGTGTCTTCCATATACTATCTCAAAAGGACTCCTTCCTGTGGTCCTATTCACACTGTCATTGTAAGCATATTCAACCTAAGATATCACAAGATCCCAAGTCTACCCATACTCCTTTGTCAAACACCTTAGCAAGTTTCCAAGCACCCTATTGATGACCTCAGTTTGACCATCAGTTTGAGGATGGTATGCTGAACTGAAAGAGAGATTAGTTCCCAGCCTTTTCCATAAGGTTTGCCAAAAATGACCCATGAACTTGCTGTCTCTATCAGACACAATACTCAGAGGGAGTCCATGAATCCTAACTATCTCTTTGAAGAAGAGATGTGCTACATAGCTTGCATCATGAGTAGTTTTGCATGGAATGAAATGACTAATTTTAGAGAACTCGTCTACTACAACATAGATGCTATCCATACTTAATTTGGTGTTAGGGAGCCCAACCAAAAATTCCATACTTACACACTCCCAAGGCCTATTTGGAATGGGTAAAGGCTGATAAAGTCCTGCATTGCTTGAACCACCTTTAGCTCTCTGGCATAATCCACACTGCTCAACATATCTCCTTACATCCCTTGCTATCTTAGGCCAAAAGTAGTATCTTTGTACTAACTCCAATGTCTTGTTTATGCCAAAATGACCACTAAGATTGCCATTATGCTTCTCTTGAATCAGATTTTCCTTCATGGATCCTCTAAGTACACATAGCTGATTACCTTTGAATAATAATCCATTTTGAAGGGTATAATCTGCAAACTCACCATGGAAATGGTTCTCAAACTCTTGGCACACCTTGTAGGCTTGTGAGAAGTCTTCATCGTCCTCATATAGGTCTTTGAAACCTACTATTCCAATGCTTTGCAGTTGTACTTCTTGGACAGTCAAAAGCTTTCTACTCAAGGCATCTGCTACCTTGTTGAGTTGTCCCTTCTTGTGCTTGATTGTGAAAGTAAAGGATTGGAGATACTCCATCCACTTCAAATGCCTGGTACTAAGCTTCTCTTGAGTGTTTATATAGCTTAAAGCCTGATTATCAGTAAAGACAACAAATTCTTTGGGTAGGAGGTAATGCCTCCACTTCTTGAGAGATTGTACCAATGCATACAACTCCAAGTCATAAGCTGAATACTTCTTCTTTGCCTCATTGAGTTTTTCACTAAAGAATGCCATAGGCCTTCCTTCTTGACTCAATACACCTCCTACTACTACACCACTTGCATCACATTCAATGGTGAACAACTTGTCAAAAGTAGGTAAGAGTAAGATAGGTTTGGTAGCTACCTCTTGTTTCAATGTTTGAAATGCCTTCTCAGTTGCCTCAGTCCACTTGAACTTGGTTTTCAGTCCTCCTTTGATGGTGGCTAGTACTGGTGCACAAATCCCACTGAATTTCCTCACAAAATTTCTATAAAATTGTGCCAAGCCATGAAAACTTCTAACTTCAGTCCCTATTTTAGGGGCAGGCCAATTCAAGATTGCCTCCACCTTGCTTGGGTCCATTTTCAAATTACCCTTGGACACTACAAAGCCCAAATAAACTAGCTCTTGCTGCATGAACTCACACTTTTCTAGGTTGAGAGCTAATTGCTCTTCATGGAGTCTCTTCATGACCAACCTCAAATGCTCAAGATGCTCTATTTTTGTCTTGCTATAGATGAGTATATCATCTATATACACCACTACAAATCTACCTATGAAGTCCTTTAAGGCCTCATTCATTAACCTCATGAAGGTGCTTGGGGCATTGGTAAGCCCAAATGGCATTACAAGTCATTCATACAATCCATCTGTGGTTTTGAAAGTGGTCTTCCACTCATCACCCTCCTTGATTCTGATTTGGTGATAACCACTCTTTAGATCCAACTTAGTGAAGTACATAGCACCACCTAAGAAATCCATCAAATCTTCTATTCTTGGGATTAGGAACCTATACCTAATAGTGATGCTATTGATAGCCCTTGAATCTATGCAAAGTCTCCATTTTCCTCCTTTCTTGGATGCTTAGACCACTGAGACTACACATGGACTAATGCTCTTCTTGATTAGTCCTTGATCCAATAATTCTTGCACTTGTCTTGCCACTTCCTTATTCTGATAAGGGGTTAGCTTGTAGGCTGCTTTATTAGGTAGAGAGACACTGGGTACTAAGTCAATTTGATGACTTATAGCTCTTCTTGGAGGTAAGGTGGTAGGGGTTCCATCACTTACTATATCTCTGAATTCTTCTAGCACTTGCTTCACTTCCAATGGTGTTTCTACCTGCAACTTCTTGTCTTCCTCCTTTGGCTTCACCATGATAGCACACCCTATGGTCTCCTCATCATGTAATGCATGTAGGAACTCCTTACCACTGCTAAGCAACACACTAGGTGTTCTAGAAGTACCTTCTTCATTCTCAGTTATGGACTGAATTTTGAATGTTCTTCCATCTTTCTTGAAAGAAATGGAGTTTTCTTCTCCATCACACATCACCTTCCTATCAAATTTCCATTGTCTTCCCAATAGAAGATAGCATGCATCCATGGGTAGGACATCACAATGCACTTGGTCCTTATAGCCTCCAATAGAAAACTCCACCCATGTCTGCTCATTAACTAGCACACTTTGCTCTTGGTTCAACCAAGTCACCTTGTAGGGGTTTGCATGGGGAACCTTTGTAAGTTTTAGCTTCTTTGCTACTTCCTCTACTATGATGTTATCAGTGGACCTTGAATCCACAATAACTTTGCAAACTTTTCCTTTTATCTTGCATCTAACTCTAAAAAGAGCCCTCCTCTACTTGGGTTCACCATGATTAGGCTACCTTATGAGTACTCTTCTGAACATTAAGTTCTCACCCATTTCTGATTCTAATTTTTTGACCTCATTGGTACATGAGTTGCTACTATCTTCTTGGGTATAGGCTACCCTCTTTTCATTGTTTGAGGTTGATGGCTTGTCAGGACACCTATAAGCAGGGTGTCCAAGCTGTCCACATTGATAGCATTTCATTGTGGCAAAGTAGGAGTTGCTTCTTCCTGCTCCTCTTCCTTTGTTGCCTTGAGAACCTCTTCCTCTACCAAAAGATCCTCTTGTACTAATTTCTAAACTTTTCTCCAAAAGTCTACTCTCCCCTTAGCTTCTTGAATCACCACCTCTACTAGAACCTCCTCTTTGACCCCCTCTAGAGTCTCTACCTCTTCCCCTGTTCCTTGCATTAGGTTCTTGCTTTCTTCTTTGTTTATCTTCAAGCTTTTGTGCCATATGCTGACATCCAAGTATTGTGGTGGGAGTGAACAAACTCATCTCCTCTGCTATGCTCCATTTTAGACCACTTAGGTACCTTGCCACCTTGATGCTCTCTTCCTCCTTCACTTTAGACCTCAAGATCAACTTGTGAAACTCTTCAGTGTATGTGGCTACATCCATCTCCTTTTGTCTGAGATTCAATCTCTTCCTATGCTGCTAGATCTCATAATCAGCAGGTAGGTATGCTTCCTTCACTTTATTAACCATGGCCTTCCAATTTGAAATAGGGTTCTTTCCCTCTTTGTCTCTTTCTTCCTGCAAGTAGTTCCACCAGGTTATAGCTTGTCCTCTCAACCTAGATTTGGCCACTTTGACCTTTTGAGCCTCTAAGATCTCTTCACATTTGAAGTGATTCTCCATGCCTTCAATCCTTTGCATCACAAGCTCTGTATCCATCCTGTCAGTGAGTAATGGGACACCTTCAAGTGCCTTGCCTGTGATAGCCTTCAATGCTTTCAAGAATTGTTCATCTTGGGAGGGAGGATCTGGTATGGGTACCTCATCATCAATGGTCTTTTCTTTTTCTTTAGCATCTTGTTCCTCCATCCTATCTTTCACCTTATCTGCTTTTGCTTGGACATCATCCAAGAGTTGTTCCATTTGCATCAATCTTTCCTACAGGAGTCTATTAGCTTCCTCCTAATCTTCCACCTTCTTAGCAAGCTTTGCATTAGTCACCATTTTTTTCTTGTGTGATGACCCAACTAATTCTTTTGATGGTTGAAACATCCACTTTCCACTTCCCAAGCCTTAAGAGGCTCTGATACCAATCTGATGGGGAGGTTAGGATAGACTAGCTAGTCTATGCCCCTGATCCTCTCTAGGATCCAAGTGTTCTTATGACACCTCTAA
Organism: Chamaecyparis obtusa; assembly: GCA_027943335.1. Classification (NCBI taxonomy): domain Eukaryota; kingdom Viridiplantae; phylum Streptophyta; class Pinopsida; order Cupressales; family Cupressaceae; genus Chamaecyparis; species Chamaecyparis obtusa. Next base: position 130,712 of record BSBK01002405.1, on the reverse strand, counting down.
TGGTCTATAGGATACCTTACTCATCCAAGGACCCCCTGATCTACCCTAACCTGACCACCAAGTTTAACTACTTCTTTTTGCATCATTCCAAGCTTTCATTTCTAGCTTCATCCCTTACATAGGCTCATAAGGGTCTTATAGGGCTCAGTTCCCTTCCCAAGCTCTAACAAAGGATTTTTTGAGTTCTAAGGTGTTTTTGGGTCATTTGACACCTCTTTAATGCATTAGCAAGGTTGGGTTATCACCCGATGATAGGGTTCCTTTGCAAATCAGGGCTACAAGGAAATGCCCAATTAGGCCTCCTTCCGGTTTTGTAGGGCTTTTGCCTCCTTCCCCTCAAAGATTCAAAAATTATATTCTAAAGAACATCCACTTCAAATGACCAGACCTCAATGATTTTTTGGGTCTCAAGCCACCAACAAGTCGTACAATGCCTGAACCAAATTTGAGGGTTTTAAGGGCTATTTGGGGTTTTCAAGGTCACAGTGCTTGAAGTCTGCAGCAGCACCACTTCTAGACTTGTTCAGGACCTCTCCTCCACAAAACTGAGCCTTCATACATGTATCTTTCATCCCTCCAAAGGGCTTTCTCTGAAACTCACTCCTCTGTCAACAAGAACTTCTACACTGCTGCTTGCTCCTAGCCGGGCATTGTCAAGCTTGCCTAGGGCATAGTTAAACAATTGCTTCCACCTACATGCTGGGGCCTTGCTTGCATATATATATAGGGTAGGGTCTACACTACCTTATCCCAAAGTGCCATGGTGTTTCCACGGTGGGGATAGGAGCTACATGCCCTACTTCATCAATCCCTTCAAACTAAACAATGGACTAGCAGACTTACAAAACTAAGAATATACAAGTTAAAACAATCAAACCTAGTCTAAATGTTGATAAATGAAGCAAAATGAAACACAATACTATCACACAATCATAGGATAACACTAGAAATGCTTAGATTCAACACTTCAAGCCATAACAATGACTGTTACACACTGTTCTTTCATATACAGTTTGATTCCTTCGTACATCTACCGTACACAATGCTTGCCAACCCTTTCATTAGGGTTTTTCATGTCTAATATAGGCTCCTCCTTGGGATTAGGACCTATTTATGGTTAGGATACTCCTTAGTAAGGTTTAGCCTTCACATAAGAAAAGTTGCTAGCAACTTTTTAGAGCAATTTTTCTTGCTCGAGCAACTTTTTGCTCACTCCACTCCTAAGACCATTCTAAGGTCTTTTACATGCCTAGATAGTGTGAAAAATCTCCTAACCCCTATGTTAAGACTTAGACAACTCTAGAAAAGAAGTGACCTCAGGATGGTAACCTACCCTGAGTCACTGTACAGCCAAGTAAGAAGTTACCCAACAAAACCAAGACCTCTACTTAGGCCTTCACACACAAGTGAGCCAAAACTCTTATTCTAATTACAAACTTCATTAAAGAAGTGCTTCTCACAACCAAAATTGGATGGTGGGAGCCCTTAGAAGGGTGCTCCTGCACCAAAAAACCTAAGAGAGTAGAATTGGACAAATTTGATCATTAGAAGATAATAAAAATGGAAGTAGGTTTGAAGGATGATGAGTTGTAGTGTATTCAAATGTTGGGTATGGATCCATAGGGATAATTCCCCTAGTTTACTGAAAGAGATTCTATCTTGTTCAAGTGTTGAGTCATTTCAAGGAAGGAAGCCATTGAAGCTATTACCGGTATGTGCAGTGTTGGCAACCTCCCTAGGAATAAAATAGTAAAATATAAAGAAGTTAAGGAACTTACTATAATCGACAAAGTCCCATGATATTTGTTGATAAACACCATTGTCAATCTTGCAGTAACATTTGTTGCTTACAATATTACCTTCAAATTCTATTTATGAAATCATGAAGGTGTTACATCTACTATTGTTGTGTATTTGGCACATAAGGTTGTAAAGGAAAGTGTACAATTTGATTTATGTACTATGTTTTTAATCGATAATTTATTTGAGAATGTTAGAATGACATTGGTTGAGGGTTATCTATTCTGATTTGGATCACTTCTTACGTGTTTAGTATTTTACTTTCTGATTTCATTACTGGCAAGAGAAAATGTTAAGTGGAAGTCTGGCATCCTTGTCAAAAAATAATTTTACAGGTATTTGGAGTATATATGGAAGATAAAGAGAATTCATGCAAAGTTTATTTCTCCTCCTTGCAGAGGGATCTGTGCTTTGACATGATATTTTTGTGTTGTACCTGTTAGTCATGTTGAGGAGGGTTCCTTCTCTAATAAGAAGCAAATGGAGATTGTATTGGTGGTCCCCTATAGAACCTAAAAGAAGGAAGACTAGCATAAAGGGAAAATAAGTAATCATTGAAATCTTAAAAGAAAAGAAGGAGAAGGAAGAAGTGTCTCCATCTAGATCTGGCTCTATCAATTTAGATGAAATTCAGGTTATTTTGGCTAAGGGTGACTTTAAAAAGGTTGGTAAAATGTGGTATGCCTTCTCTCCAATTAGTAGGCCCAAAAATAAAAGTGCATGTTGGTTCTCAAATCAATAGATTGTAAAGCCTTAAGACTTTGCCAAGGTCTATGATCAAGTTCTACAACTGACTTGGCCAATGAACGAGATTGATTGAAATAATCAAAACTCCCCTACGCTTCTGGTTCTGCTAGACCAAGGTGGGTACACCTTTATAATGATTAAGTAGATTATGATTATATATTATTTGATTGAATTATCCTCTATTCCAAATTGGCATGAATATTTGAAATAGAATATTGTACACAAGGCTACTTCCTATCTCTATAATTGAAACTAGAATTAAATAATAGTTTAATTCATTTAATATGTAATCTGGTCAGTGCCTTTCCTTTATTGGGAAAGATAGTCAATCACATATTTCTTCAATATTTCTGTGTCATTCTACCAATCACTTTTTAAATTAGCAACTTGTATGAATCTGTCAACTATTTGAATCCATATACATCAGTGGTTTTCCCTAATCATTATGACCTATTTATAAGATTTTAATATCTCCTTTAGAGAATGAAGCACGTGGATCATACAAAGTTACTAGAAGATTCCATGACCAACATGGACTATACTTGATACCCAAATTAGTATAAATAAGAAAACCACGACCTATAGGAAAATATCAAATAACCTCAACTACTTGAGCCAATATGACAAGTGGCAACACTTTTGAGAAATAATAATTTTCTCCAATGTACAGTATAAGAAATGAGACAAATATGCACTAAAGTCTCTTTACAATTATATATTACAAATGATTATTCTTATATTACAATGGATGATTCCTTTTTTTTTTTTTGCCTCAGTCTTGATTTCCCTTTTACTTGGATAAGGGAGCGCTTCAGACCGTTATAACTCTTAGAAAAGTTATTCGTTTACCACTTAAAAACCAAAATTTGTTAAACATTGCATCTTGAAATTTACAAATATTTCTTCACTTTAATCTTCTCTCCAGAAATATTTTTCAAATATATTAATTCCAATGATTATTACTATTCTTCTCAAGAAATTTCAAACTTTCACTTTCACTTATTCATTTCCCTTGGTGAAAATGTCTCACTTCTTGGTGAATCTTCTATGAGTATACAACATTAGTAAAATTATAATTCCCAAATTAAAATTATAATCTTTCTTTGAAAAGTATACAAATTTTCGCCTTATTATCTAAGTTGCAATAAAATGTAATTTCATCTCTTTCTTTGCAACTTTAAATTTGCATCCACAAAATGCACTTTTGAAAGTGTACTTTTACAACTTGTAAATTTAACCTCTTTGGCCTATATTTCAATTTTTACCCCCTTTTTGATGATACTTCCCTTCTGATTCCATATAAACAAATTTATCTCTCATATAAAACATTGATTTTTATAAATTATAATTATCATCTAGGTAGTTAAAACATAATTCCCCTTTGTCCATGTGTGCATGTGATTGAAAAATTCACCCAACTTCATTTCTATGAAATATATTCACCCCTTGAAAATATGCCATATCTCATATTATTCACTTTGTGGAAGATGTTCTTGTGTGAAGACAAATTTTTAGTTCCCCCTTTTACTATATTTTAATTAATATCATTCACTATTTCAATCCATGTGTTGATAGCTCACATATTGTATTTATATTTAGTTAGGTAAAAATATTATTAGTTGTGATCCTTCACAAATTGCACCCTTATTTCATCGTTTGCACATGAAAATATTTTATTTTTCTCGAGGTAATTATTGGGTCACTATAATTTTATCTTCACATGCTTCATTTCTTCATTCACATAATGCATTGTTGGTGCATCCAAATCCTATGTTTATATTTACAAGAGAATTCCAAATAATATCATACAAAAATAATGTTGTAAATTGGCTAATTTTAAAGCATTTGACCAAATAATTAGGCCATTATTTTCTCACTTCACTACAGACGTTTTTACATACACATCTACCATGGTTTTGTGCATATGTGGCAATCGCTTCATGCTTTGAGGCACATAGTTGATTCCTCTTTAAGGTGATGTTACACAGTTTACATGCCTTGTACACTCTTCCACATTATGAGTATAGATTTATCAAAGAAAATAAGGTTTGACAAAAATCCCCATATCAAATACACTCTAATACATGTTTGTAGACTATTGCCATGAGGTATAAATCTTTTTCCAAGCCATATTATATAAGAAACTAAAACCTTCCTAAACCATGATATCATAAAAAATATGAGTCAACTTTCTCAAATACAAATACCTTTCCTCAGACACCACTTTTTAATTCCATGGTATATTGAAAACTTGACAAAGAACATTATTTGGAATCATAATTTGACTCATGAGATCCCATTCCTCAAACGATATCCACATAATCTCGATAGAGTTTGGAATTGTAGACGTGACCATTTTCAAATAAAGTCTATCAAATCCTGCAACCTCTACGAAAAAATAATCAAGTTCTTGAATACCAACATGATATTCTTTGTCATCACCCTTATGAAAATTAAACATCACAAATCAATCTTGTCGAATGCGAACCCAAACTACCAACTATTTAGTAATTGAATAGGAAGCAACAACATGGTATATCTCCCATTTGTTTTCATTCTTGATCATCACTCTCACCAACTAACATGGTGAGAACCATATTTTGCAATTTAATTTCTCTCATGGGGTTCTTGAGTTTAATAGAGGTCATTATTTCTTGTCAATAGAAGCCTTTTGTATAATCCTTCTTTGTTAAATTCATTTTTTACTCATCCTTTGATGACATTTTCACACTTGTCAATGCTTCAATAACTTCTCACTCATTGATCCATCACTCCTATTTCATTTCTAGCATTCTAGGGTTTCTCATGTTTTTCATCGAGGAGACATTGTAATTCAACAATACCTTTTAAAGTCTTACTAATAGTACATGTCTTAACAAAAATTATCTCATCAAAAAAAGGACATGGGCCCACACTATTCATTGTTGATCCCCTTGCCTCTGGTATTTTCCAGTCATGTGTAAGATAAAAACTTATTCCATTTTAAAACCATTATTATATAATGATTTAAATATAATATTTTTATTATAAGGCTAATCTCCTCTCCGTTGTATGGGCCCCACCACTTGAATAGAGGGTCAAATAAAATTGACACTACTAATGAGCGTGAACTTCTCAATTAAATATAATAAACACGCATATTTTCTCCTTTTGTGATATAAATTTTGGTACTTTTAAAATCTCACCAAACTTAATAAGTTGCATCTGAAATCATCTTGGAAACTTGATCATACCTCCTCATAAAATCCTAGAATTGGACATGCTTGTAGGCATTTGATCTAAGAATGTGTACCAACAATTAGTATCAAAAAAATCATCTTGAGGTGCAAGAATATTCGCTATCAAAGATTACCTCCAATTATTTTCTAAAAATTTAAATGATAAAACTCAACAAATTTCTTTTTCTTTTGGTTTTGAAAACATGTCAAATTGATTGAAGAAGTTTTGTGATTCAACACGGGAGTACATTTTCATATAAAGAATCAAGGGAACCAATCCATTTGATGGGATACTCATTCAACTGAGAAATATAAATTTCTAAAAAGGGCCTTTGATTACCTTTGACATTGTGCAAATGACAAATCTCCATTAATTGCATCTGAATTTGGCTAAAAAAACTTCAAATGAATTGTTTGGATTGTGAGAATTTGCGCAGGAGTCCATTATAGTATAAATAATAGCATGGGTTAATTGGTTAGAATTGAAAGAAATTTGGGTATGAAATGTTAATCCCTATAGAAGGTCACTTTAACAAACTCAAAAAATGTTAATGACAAAATATAAAAAAATGCATTTGATTTGGGTATTGGAAAATCATTAAACAAGGTCCTTAGATCTTGAAAACTAGTAAAAGTGTACAATGTTATGTGGACAATTTGGAGGAACAATTGGTTTGGTCATATGTTTACTATACATTGAGATGTTGAGATTGGAAAATGGTTTACTTTGATGATTTTCAATATGCACACTGTGAAGTAATCATGCAACCCTAAAACTTGGTACTTCAAAAACATTAATTTTGACTTTGAGAGGCTGAGGGGAGACATTTATGATTATTTGTAAGAGGTGAGCAGGATGGAATAGTGAATTCACTTGTCATAATTAGGATTCACAAAGGTAATTTTTAGGGTTTTCATAGATTTTTTCACATTTAGGAATACTAGATTTTGAAAAATTTAGAGTTCCAATAGTGCCTTAGTTGATTATTGCATAGAATGGGTATTATTGTTTTTGCTATTTCTTATTTGTTACTGGATGATCTGGTAGAAGTTGTTGAGAAAATGTTGTTGTGGTAAGGTTCTGAAGGACATAAAATCAAAGATATGATTGATAGAAGATGTGTCAATGCAAACCAAAAGTTGTTCAAACATATTGGTGAGACAAGAGAGTGCATTAAAGAGATGTCTAATATCTACAATTATTGTCTCATGTGGCCAGCTATTTTTGATAATTTTAGAAGTAAGATTGAAGCTATATAATTTTAAATGAACGATATTGGAAAGTGTTTTTATTTCTTCAAAGACAAGGATGGAAAATAGAGAATGAGAGTTGGTGATTTGTAAGTTGAGTTGTTGTCTACTCAAAGACAGAGGGAAGATTTGGTCAAAACTTTCTAGTTTCTCAAAGAGATTGTTAAGGTTTGGTTAGGTCATATTTTTGGATTTTTTTTTGATATAGAGGATTGTGAATGATATTGCTTGTCTCTAGATTGGTCATCTTTAGTTGATTTTTTGGTTCTATAGGATAGTATGTGTGCTAGAATGAGTTCTATTGTGCAGGCTTGGTAGAGGATTCTTCCAACTATGAAATAAAGGTATAAGAAAAAATTTCTTGTGAAAAGTGTTATTTTTACTTGATTTCCTGAACATTCTTATTTGGTCATTTTCCTTTGATGGGAAAAAGGGGGAGAAAATGAAGAGAAAAATTGAAAGAGGAATTGCTTGTGTAAGGGGGGGTTTTTGGGAAGTTTTTGGCTATTTAAAATATTTTTGGAAGTTTTTGGAAGTTTTTCTATTTTTTTTTGTTTTTGCATCAATGTCAAAGGGGGAGATTGTTGAGAAGTTGTTGAAGATAATTTAGCACAGTTGTCATTGATGTCAAAACCTATGTTCTGAATGATTGTGCTCTAGATGATGCATAATATTGATCTATCTTATGCAGTATGCTATGGTGATGAATTGTGTGGATTTTATCCCTGATATGGATATGGTTGTATATCTTTTTGGGACATTTGTAGAAGATAGTTAGTGAAGAACAATGGAGATCAAAGGTTTTACATTCGTTTCTATGTGCAAAGCTTATTTTGGGTATCTTTTTTATCCAAACATTCATGCAGTGCGCTACAAGTTTTTGGTATGTCACTTTTATTCAATTTATGACAAATGCTATTTGGTGTTATCCTTCAGTTAGTGTTGAATTTGATGGAGATCAAGACTTGGTCTTGGTTGTGGCATTCCCATCAACTTCAAAATATATCTCATGTATTTCAAAGTTCTTTATCCTTTGGTAATTGTGCTATGTAACATGCTTATCTTATGTATGACCTATTTATGGGTCTCGTGGTAATGTGGTATGTAGATCTTTATGTGTGACCTATCTTTTTGGGTTTGGTGCTAGCGTGCTAAGCCTTATTAAATATTTCTATATTTTTATTCAAGACAACATGTTTTTCTAGGCTGACTTATATATATATATATATATATATATATATATATATATATATATATATATATATATATATATATATATATATATATATATATATATATATATATATATATATATATATATATATATATATATATATATATATATATATATATATATAGAGAGAGAGAGAGAGAGAGAGAGAGAGAGAGAGAGAGAGAGAGAGAGAGAGAGAGAGAGAGAGAGCATCATTTTGGATATGTATGAGTGAAGATGTGTGGAAAAGTGTGTGAACAAAGAAAGTGGTGTGAAGGGTTATGAAGTAATGCAATAGGGATTAGAGAAGAAAGTGGAAGGCAAGTGACAAGAAGAAGTATTTAGTATTGTAGAGGTTGTTGAAGACTGGCAGAAGACTCCTAACCATATTTTCTACAAACAGTTGTTGTTGTGCTCTCAACTGGAACTAAATTCATGCATATGTAGATGTAGCTTCATCGGTTCATGTTTTGTCTATAAGACCATTTTGTAATCAATTATTTTTGTATTTAGACAGTTAGCCTACTAATAGTGAGCATCTTGCCAATGAGCCCTTTTGAAAAAATCACCTTGATTGGTGTCATCTTAACCAATGTTTCATAATTAAGAAATAACTTTCTATATGGTTTTTTCCATCTTGGGTTTCCACATAAATTCTAGTATATGGCATTTTATGTTCTTTCATGTTTATATCTATTTTCATTGTCTAATTGAATTAAGTTTCTCTGGATTAATTAGGGTTAAGAAAATTATTTTATGATAATTGATTCACCACCCTCTTAGTTATTCGAACTGTTCAACAAATACCAAGTGGGGCACTTTCAAAGCCACTTCATTTTCCTAGACTTAAATTTGTAACATAACAGTAGATTATGTAATGGATTTTGTATTTATTAAAAAAATTGTGTCCACAACAAAAATTTAGAAGACAATAACTCTCTATTTTTCTAAATAAAAATAATTAAATTATCTCTAGAATAATGCTAGATTTAAGCACATCTCATTAGCATTTTGGTCCAATATGCTAACAAAAACATATACTAGGAAAAAGACTATAGTGTAAATGACTTTAAAATTCATAAAGTCATCTACTTGTAACTCACACACATATATAGAACTAGAACATTTAGTCAGTATAGGTAATAAATATGTGAAATTTAAATAATCAATGAAGGTATTTAAATTCATTTTAAAGGGGGAGAATCAAGTAAAAAATATTGGGAAATTTTTGTTAAGATGTTAGAAATTTAGAGATTGGTCAAACAAATGCTTTATAATCTCTAAATTAGCTATACTTTATTTTATTTTAGGATTGTGCATATGAAAATGATATAGCTCATGAACTTGAACTTGAACCCATTAGGTAAACTAACTAGGATCTCATATATAAAATTCACTAGCCTCCATGTATATGTTGTATGTAATGCCTCATTAGGGAACCTAGGAGAACTTACCTAATACATGTCACTAAGTTTATAGAATAATTTTTTTCTTAAGAGTTTACAAATAATTATGATAGGGTAAAAGCACAATTGACTGTCACCTTTTGGGCTAGCTCAAATCACTCGGCCTAGTTAGACTTGTCTGAGTCTAACATGACCGAGTACACATAGGTGCCATGCGGCGCTGAATGGCATCTACGTGGCCCAATAGACTAGGTCGAGTGGTACTCGACCGAGTCTATATGGTATTTTAAATATATAAAAACATCCCAAGCCTCTCATTCACACATTATTTGGCTACTCACGAGGGGTCGACCCCTAAGGGTACTTGACCCAGTAGGACTCGACCAAGTCAGACTTGGCCCAGTAGGACTCAACCGAGTTGGACTCAGCCCAGTCGAACTCGACTAAGTCAGACTCGACCCGGCCAGACTCGACCCAGTCGGACTTGACCGAGTCTACCTAGGTGGCATGCCATGTTGGTAGTCAAACCTCCAAAAACAAAAAAAAAACTAGAATTTTGCACTTTTGTTGTTCCTTTCTTTGATCAAAATAGAAAATGTTAAAAAAATAAAAGTACCCTTTTCTAGATCTCAGAAGTATGATTTTGGAAATATAAATTTTATATTGTTTCAACTACAAAACGTTAAACAAATTTGCTAAAAACTACGTGTAGGTATATTAAACTTTGAGAAGACGTTGATTCAAAAAATATAGAAAAATACTAAATCAATTAAAAAATAATTTAAAATTATATGCGAAACTAGAGGAGAGAGTCCTCTTCAAGAATATGTAATTTATTTAATTTTTGGTATAGTTTTGATAGGGGAAGTGACGGGAGACAAAAACTGTTGAATTCAGGTAAGTTTTACTTTGAATACTTATAACGAGTAAACTACAGATCGAAAACACTTCTTTCTCTTTTCCTACACTAGATACACATGTCATCTAAAACATATTATGAAATTGGATGGAAAAACAATGTTTTACTTATAATGATTTGACGAGAAATAAACTCCCTGATTTGTAGTATTTTTCAGGATATGAAAAATAGACCTAAAAAATTAAGAAAAAACAAATTAATTTTTTCTCAAATTAATTTTAAAAAATAATAGGTATAAAATTCATCCTATTTTACACATTTCGTCAGTTTACATCATTCAAATTCTCAACAGAAATGTGACTTTTATGCCCTTGAAGTTTTTCAGTTTTGGTGTTGTTAGCCTCTTCCTTTGTAAAAGGGTGACAACTTATTGTGCTTTTACCCGATAACAATGCAGAAGAAATGCAACCATAAGATATAAAAAAGTACATAAATACTTGACTCAACTACAATTAACAATTCTCAAGGGTCCCATGACATAGAATTACGTATTACAAATTAAATATTTTTTATTAAGAATAATTACAATTATCTCATATTACAAAAGAATTAACAAGTACATCCAATACCATAAGAAATAAATATAATGAAATAAAATCCTTTGCACAAGTCACATGGTATGTCACCATAATCAAATACAAAGTAGTACAATATCTAAAAGGAATAATCTCTGAAGCACCAATACAAGATATAATTACAAACATTATAAGATAAATATGAACAAGCCTCCAATAAAGAACAAGTAGAAGGTAACATCAACAAGCATCCTCCAACACCGCTACAAGAATGTTAGAATCTCAAATGGTAAAAAAAAACATTACCACCTGACCTCATGGAACCAAAGGTCCACTCCCACCGTACTGAGGAGATAAAAACAAACCCCACTCAGATAACAAACTCAATCAAAACAACTAAGAAAAGGTCATGAAGGCTTTCTAACTCAAAAAGGTACCACCTACTAATGATAAAGAAAATATAATAAACATAAAATACCAACACGTACCAAATCACCAAACACCTAAATATCAAACAAGTACAAATCACTAAATAATACAAAATAAGCTACCAGGTAATAATGAAGCAACAAAGACACACCACCAGAGGAAAATGTAGAAAAATATGGAGGAGACTTAGGCTACATACTATGAGAGTGTCATCACATGGCCATCTACTTGAATTACCATGGACTAGTCACACTAGACCCCGAACCCTCAAGCATTGAGTTACCCTAGACTGGCCACTTTGGCCCCAGACCTTTAATACAACCCATGCGAAACTAGAATACCCTCTCATGAAAATGAGGAATTCTAATCATACCTACTCTCTAGGTATCATCCCATTCACATCCTTAGCCTAAACAAGCACTCAAGGCATAGGCAAGACATAATCTCTAAATTATCTTTTTAACGAACTCTACAAATTTTAATTACTATATTATCACTTGTTAACAAACTTACGAGAGGTCACCCTAGTATTGACCACTTTGGGTTCTGGACCCCTATTGTAAGCCACTCCCTTAAGATGCACCTATTTAACCTCCCCTAGGCTCACAAGTTACCAATAATCAAATAGTCTCATAGATGTATATTGATAAGATTTTATTCGCAAAGCCTCAAGGAACATGCATTGGTTCTCAAAACCATGACATCATAAATGCACCCTCAAAGTACTCACATAAATCACAAGCTTCAACACAAAACCAGGTTGGGTAGAATGATCAAGACCATTATCACATCACCACAATGCATAAATAAAGGATACACATGACACTAATACACACCCTCAAGGTGTTCATAATATACATGATTTTCAAAGTAGGACAAGGATTGGATATAAAAGATCGAATCCAAAACTAACATTACAACACATGCTCTAATGCATCAATAGAAACCAAAACCTTTGGTGTTCATACCCTACAAGTCAACTTAAAAAAATCAAACAAACAAAATTGACCGACAAGGTTTAAATAATAACCACATAATCAAAACGACTCAAAAGCTTTCAAATAGTTGGTTCAATAAAACATTCATACTTAGTTTTAAATTAAAATTTCAATCAACAATAAACCAACTTCACTAAATACACATATGCAAACCGCCAATCCCAAGCCTCTAGCATGTCTATCCTTTAACCAACTTAAACTAACCAAATTGACAAATAAACATTGCGACAAAACATCAATACAAACATAACAACAAAGCTTATTTAAATAATAATCAATTAACTATAATAAACGTTATAGTTCAATTAATCTAATTATATTCACATTATAACTTCAATTAAATCCAATTATAAAATACAAGTTTTAACCTATACAATAAATCTAACAATTAATATAATTTCAAATCTATAAATATTTATTAAATAAGATATAAACTTAAACTTAATAATTTAAATACAAATAATAATAACTAAGAGTAATTATAAATATATTCAAATAATAATTACTTAAAACTACATATACTATAATAAACAAGGGATCCCAAAGCCGGTGGCCCCACAAGTCCTTTTCAAAACATAAATAACAAGGTGCAGTGCAACGAAATATTGGTAGATCTGTTTAGTAAATTCATAATAGAAAAATAGAAACAAATAGAAAAATATTGAAAAAATAATAATTATATGCTAACATATATAAATATATAAAATAACAAAATACAAATAAGAAATTGTTTAAAAATTGATTATGCTACATCTATTTCTTTAATTAAAAATATTTTTATATAACTTAATATTAAATTTTATTAAATAATTTAAATATTTAGTCAAATTTTTAATTTAAAATACTTTTAAAATTTAAGTAAAAATTAATTGGTGGAAGACATGGAAAAAAATATTATTATAATAGTTTTCTTATCAAAAATTATTCAAAAAAAAATTGAAAATTTTATTATTAAATAAAATAATAAAAAATTAAAACTATTCTACCTTATTTTAAACCAATAAAATGAAAGATAAATAATTTTATATATTAGAAAAGTTAAATATTGTGCATTTTACTTTATCAAATATAAAATTTGATATAACTAAAAAAAACTATGAAATTTGATTGGCTTAAGTTAACTAATTTAATCACTAGTTAAATATAGGTCGATGCATATAGTTCTACAGGAACTGACAAGTGTCATGTACTTGCCTTTAGTTTTGTAATTAGTTTTAAGTTTAATTTTTAATATAAATTTAATTTTAATTTTAATAAATTTGTTTTTTTTTATCGGTAAAAGGCCGAAGCCAATAATTTTATTAATCATTAAACCAATGATACAAAAAAAAACCCCGCTTAGTGCAGGCACTGGTAGGAAAGAGCGGGGTTGAGAAAACCTCTAGCCTTGCGTGGGACCGTAGTCTGGATTTTGATACATAAAAAATTAGGAGGGCATACCCTCCAAGACCAGATTCATGACATTTATATATTACAAATTTCATATGTAACTATTCTATATCTTGTCAATTCTGCTATGTTTCTCAGGTACCCTAGAAAGCCTTCCTTCTAGGATTTGCGCTCATTGTTTTTGTCCCTTTCCTTTCTTATGATGTCAATCTTGTGAGAAACAATGTGTCTGACATAGGGGTCACTTCCATAATTATCCTGCCCGAACGTTAGCTCCTCAAGATGACTCTTGACCCTTTATTACCTAAAATATCTGAACTTCTAGCTAAGATCCTTGTTAGTATATCCATAGTATAATTTTTTACTAATCCAAAATTCTACGAACTACTGTTAAGAGTGTACTTGTCAAGTGGAGCCTATTAATAGAATTGTTTGCTAAAAAAAAGATACCTATACCTGTACTACTTGGTTTTAAGCATATTGTGGGTCTCGCTACCCTTATTCTTGGACTAAAACTAAAAAGACTAACATCATACTCTTATGAAAAGTACACTACTTTGGATACCAAGTTTCAAACCCGTGGTAATCCATATCCTATTCTTTATAAGAATTATGATATTCATTTTGCTTATAAAAATAAATTATCCATTTTATCTAAATTGACTGAATCTTTCAGTTTGGCTGGATGAAACAGAATGAATCTAAAAATCGCTAAAAGTAAGTATACATAAAGAGCAATATTCATTTCCTTGCTATCATGGTCTTGTTTTGTGGCTCACAAAGAATCATCCATAAACATATCTATTGGTTCTTTTAGATATAGCATCATTAGAATTATGCTATTAATCCAGAAACCTAAATTAGTAGCATCTACATAGAGAAGAGGGCATAAGCCACAATAACACCAAAGCAAAGGAGCACCATAACAAAAAAGCACTAAGCATAAGAGCACCAGGGTAATCTTTTTCCTGAAGCCAATATATAGTATATATATATTGACTTCAAGATAAAAGATTACCTTGGTATTCAAATATGCAACTAAGCTATATCCTTAACCTAAAGCATATTGCTAGGAAGAAAAGCATGAACTAATAAGAGATTACTAGACCTAAATTTAGGTATAAAGGACCATAATTAAATCCATTTGTCATGGAGGTACAATCTGTCATTAATGCACTGAAATGGAATGCATCTGATTAATAAAACAAGTAACACTTGTTTCAATCTGTATTAACTTAACTAGTTTATCTCTCTCTCTCAAATCACTAAGTGGGAGATGTATTTAGGGCCCTGCTACCACATATTCATGGAATCAAATTACATAGTCTAATTGCAAATATATATGACTACTCATTGATCACATATATACTGAAGCCTAGCTATTTTATGTATACCTCTGCTATACCAATTATCAATTACCTGTATTAAGCTATCAAATCAGTGTAAAGAGTGTAAAGAGTATAAAATAAACATCATCTCAATAGGAAAGAAGGCATATGATACAAGGAATTTATACCAAAAGCGGGTGGTATCTCAGAACATAAGAGCACCATGATAAGCCCTTTCTTGAAGCCAATATATAACATAGATATATATTGTCTTCAAGGATAGAGACTATCTCAGAAGTCATATCTATATCTATGTTGTTTTCCAGTATCTGGAGCACATTTGCTAAAGGTAGTATCGTGAATTTATAACATAGATTACCAGCCCTATCTCAGGTTAGGGGTGCCCATATTTAGTCCTTTTGTCGAGTAGTTTAGGTATAATTAAACTTTGACAGGTAAATTCTCTGAGAAAACTTTCAAGTGTCAGTTATTTCAAACCAAATATTACTTAACTTAACCATCTCTTTTTCCCAACTCGAAAGATGGAGAATTTATATTGGTCTTGTTGTCACATAATCTATTTAGAGTGTATTTGGCTTTGACCTTGTAATGATGACATTAGTTCACATGCGATAACATTTGTCTGATTTTTCATTCTATGATATTTGAAATAACGATTGACATTTGTTCTTTTTATAATCATTATTACCATTATTCCATTAAGCTAATACTAAGTACATACTATGAGAATGCAAAGTACTACTTTAGCCAATTATCTAAACTGATACCCTAGGGAAATAGGAGATCTTTGATTTAATCCATACTTGAATGATAACACATCTGTATAATCTACAGTAGTCTAGTATAGGAGAGATCTTCATAAATCCAATTTCAGGCTACCTTTATCGGTCCCTTGTGAATATGAGCTTTCTGAATTGAGGAATCATTTTTTATTTTTCTTGTGGTGCTTCCCTTCCTCCAACCATAGTTCTACTAGGTTTTCTGACTCAGATTCCAAAAATAATTCCATGTCTGTGTTTCCAACCTCATCTAGATGCCAGTACTCATAGAACCAGTCCTCCTTCATAGGCTTCCGGATATGCAGGTAGTTTAGTAGAAAGTTCACATTTCTTTTGACAATGACTTCTCTATCCTTGAAAGCTTCCATATCCTCAGTTGTTATGATAGGGATAGAAGGGAAAAGATTCCCCTTGATAGATACCATATCATAAAACCTAGGCCTCACAATTGTTAGGTCCTGTTAGCTTGTGGTGACTGATCGAGAAAGTACTATCCAGGAAAGTACTGTACACTTTTTGAGGCCGACATATTTTTGGCTATTTTTGGGCTGACATGTTGTAACTCATTCTAACCCTAAAGCGGCAAAATATTGTATAATATGGCTTAGGGTTAGGGATTTTTTTTCATTATGAATGATTTTAGTACTTGCGGTGGAATTGAGCTGTAAGGGGATTACAGATTGTAATCAAGTTGTAATCACTGGATAATAATATTATTGGACTCACTGTTGGTGGACGTAGCCTAGGGATTGGGTGAACCACGTTAAATCTTTGTGTATTGTGTTCTCTTTTGTGTGGTTTATTGTTTTCTGATATTGGTTATATTTGCATGTAATTGTTATTTCTGTCTTGTTAATCCTAATAGGTCCTCTTTGATATTTTGGAGGACTTTATCCAAATTGCCAAGAAATCTTCGTTTGAAGATTTTGCACAGAGTCTCCAAATCTCATATTTTTGTAAAAACCAAAAGAAGATAACCGCTACAAACATGGAGGTGATGCTGGAAAGAAATCTATACCTATCCTCATTACTAAGAAATTCAGGACCTAAGATGCGAAGGGCAGCTCTAATGATGAGGGCATGTTTGTCTATCATCACCTTCTTAATATGTTTCATCATTATCCTTCCTTCAAAGGCCAGTTGGCTCTTGTTGCAGGTAAGCTTAATTGGAGTGTCCATTCTTGCCTGCAATATAGGGGTAGCTTTAGTAATAGTTCAGGGACATTATGGGAGCTTCAATATGTGCAAGGGAGCTATTTATAAATGTCTATTCTTCTAATGTCATGGCGTTTGGGATCCTCAGACTGTTCGGGTTTATGAAAAAATTTTAATCATATTATTTCAACTTCTTAGGGAAAGGTGAGGAGTTATCTTAATTAAATTAGGATTTTCTTAATGCTTCCCATTGTTAATTTAACCTTATGGTTTGTACATTGTTAGAGAATCAAATAGGGTGTTTAGGGCACGCATCTATTTAGGGACCTATAGAATTCAAGGGGGGAAAAAACATGATAATTAATCTAGCCTAAACTAAAATGATCTGAGAAGATTATAAGTAAGAGGATCTGAAAAAATTATAACTTCCATGATCTCAAAAAATCTAAGAGAATTATAACTAAGTCCCATACCAAAATGACTGTTTTAAGAGGGACCCTGCCATATTTAAACATAAAGTTTTTAAACTAGAGTTAATATAGTACTAGGTATTCACATATTTCTATTACTTAATACAATCTTCAAGATTTACAGTAGACCTTAGTGGTTTATATTATATATACCCTATAAAGTACTACTTAACATTCACTATCTGTTAAAAACTTTGTTGGTATTCTATATAATTGAAATCCCAAAAAGAGACATTGAGTACCACTATTCATATGGCTCCACCCTTTTGAATCATCTTGCAGTTCCAGATATTCTTGTTCTTCCTCATAATGACAATGCATTCATCTTCAGTTGCAACCTTTTTTGAATGGCGAGTGCATCTATTGATTTCGGGGCCATAATGTGTAGATTTAATGCATCAACTTTGTCAAGGTCTCCCAGAATGTTGAAGCTCTCACTCCTCCAATAGTTAAGGAGCCATTCTATGTCCATCTCACCAAGAAGAATCTCTTTGTAGAGGAAATCTAAATTCCTTAGCATCTCTGGCCAATGGGCGTCAAATCTTCCCTCATCTTTGAAGGACATCATAGGGATGCGATGTGTTTGTAGAATTTCCTCTAGCTTAGGAATCTCCGTTTTCATTGTGATCTTCGGGTATGGAATTGTGATTTGGTTGTCAATGAAGAACACCATGTTTTCTAAACCTCCGAGAAGGTCTTCATTAAAGATGGTCCTAGCTACCTGGATGATGTCTTCTTTCCCTCTACCTGCGAAAACTAAAATGGCCATGAACTAACCAATGACCACACCATTGGTTATGTAGGTGTAAATTTGTTGTCAAAAAAGTGATCTCCCATGGCTATCTCTATCGCCCTTCTTGTAGAATTCGGTAGAGTATTAAGAATCTGGTTCCATCTTTTTGACATGATGCATCCTCTGAACGCCATTGCCCTACTTCCTTTAGTTGCAAAGGTAATCAGTCTTGATTCCATCACTTAGGGATGTCTTGAAGCTCAGAGAAATTAGTTCTATAAATTTACCTGTGGAGATTAATGGGCAGCTATAAGGTGAATTTCGTGAGGCGAGAGTACTTGGAGTCATGTTAATTACTCCTTGACAGCCAAATATTTTGCAGCTGATTAATAGATACATCATTTCATGATTGTTAAACTTCTGCACGA
Organism: Chamaecyparis obtusa; assembly: GCA_027943335.1. NCBI lineage: Eukaryota > Viridiplantae > Streptophyta > Pinopsida > Cupressales > Cupressaceae > Chamaecyparis > Chamaecyparis obtusa. The sequence goes on along the minus strand of BSBK01002405.1, from coordinate 111,913 downwards.
TCTCCTAATCCTATCATGACATAACACTCCCTAAATAAGATGAGACTATTCTTGCTTACCTTGAGTGCTCAATCCTTGATAAGAGTATTGAAAACTTAATTAGTGTTTATTACATCCTAGAGGTCACAATACTAAATCTACATCACATTAAGTATATTAATATTTATTAAATATCCTTAATTTAGACATATGGCTCCCTCATAGTTGGGAGGTATGACTATATCTAATTATTAAATTAATAATTTTGGGTCTAGCTGTTAATCATTTTTAATAATACATATTGTTTCTGTAAGGGTTCAACACTTGAGGCTGTGCTAATTTTCATAGATTTTTATTTAGATTTAGTGATGCCTAATAGGACTGTGGGGTGAAGCTAAATTATCTTAGCTTATTGAATTCTGCCTACAAAGTTTCACCATCTGCACCCCTATTTGCAAGATGATCAACTCCTGTATTACCTTCTCTATAAATGTGTTTAATTTTGTATTGGGGGGTAGTGTCCAGGATTTCTATAATATCTTCTAATTTCGAATTGAGTTTCCAATTTGGAGTTTTCCTTTTTCTGATTGCGTTAATTATTATTTGGGAGTCTCCTTCAATTTCTATTTTTGATAGGCCTAGTTGTTTACATAATTTAAGTCCTTCTAGGATAACCTTACACTCTGCCATGTTATTAGTTGTCGGTTTAATGGGTCTAGCAAATTTAGATATGATTTCTCCTTTCAAGTTATGTATAATTCCACCATTTCCTACTATACCTGGGTTGCCTCGAGAGGCCCCATCAAAATTAAGTTTACACCATCCCTCTTTAGGAGGTGACCACTTACATGTACTTCTGTCAATCTTTTTTTTGTTCCCTCCTTTTCGAAATAGTGGTGGGATAGCCAATCTTGGCCAAAGTTTACTAATATTATTATCCCATTGCTTAAAAGAGTTTTCATAACTAATTTGATTTTAGAGTCTGTTATTAGTAACTTCAATTATTGACGCTTCTATCTTGTTAGTTATTGATCTCCACTCAAGTTTTTGATTTGTAAATATTCTCCTATTTCGCTCTTTCCAAATTTCCCACAATAATATAGAGGGTGAGATTATCCATATATCTTTTTACAAGCTACCTTTATTTAGAGAGGGCCATGCTTTGAGAAAATCTACTATATCGTAGGGCATAGATAAGCACCAGTTTAAGCAATTACTTAACCAGTTCCAACATTTTTGGGTAAATGAGAAATTTAAGAGTAAATGATTAACATCCTCTTCTTGGCATTCACATAAAGGGCACCTTGAAGGACCTTCAAAGCCTAGCTTCCGCAATCTATCTGCAGTCAAAAATTTCTTTTGCAACGCCGCCCAGAGGAATATTCCTACCTTAGGGAGGCATGCTTTGTTCCAACATAAGTTCAAAGGGATATCTAGGGTATCCATGTTATGTTCCTGCATAATTGTTTTATAACCATCCTTAACTTTATAGTTTCCATTATTTGAACCAGCCTATATTAGTTTATCCTCTTTTTTTTTTGTGTGAGATTACTCTATCTTTGAGGATATCTTTAAGTTTTTGTCTTTCATTATATTCTACTAGAATATCATCTATTGTTTTCCATATTAAGTCTCCTTTAGGAGAGATATAATCCTTTACAAAACTGCCCCTAATAGCTTTACATCTTTCTATAAACTCTTGATTGAAACCTAACTTAGTTAGAGGGGTAAACCCTCCCCAAGAATCTTCCTAGAAGAGGGCCTTGTCACCTGCCCCAATATCCCACATGAGTAGGTTATTAATAAATCCTCTAGATTCTATAATAAAATTCCAAATATGGGATCCTTTAACATGGGAATGAGATCTAAATATATTGATGGGGTCCGCATTTGAGATATATTTATTCAAAAGGATTGAGGCCCATTTGCTATTAGGTTCCTGATTTAGTCTCCATATTAGTTTGGCACCTAGTGCTTTATTTTGTCATTGAGTTTTTTTTATTCCTAATCCACCTTGGGATATTGGTTTAAATAAATTTTCCCATCTTATAAGAGCTATCTTCTTTTCCTCCACCATACCTTGCCAGTAAAAGTCCCTAAGGAGTTTGTCTAAACTATCTTTGATGCTGACTAGAAGAGGGAGTATCGACATTTGATAGGTGGGTATGGAAGACAAAAAATATTTAATCATTGTAGCCCTTCCATCTTTAGTGAGCCATTTACCTTTCCAGTTTCCTTTTTTGTTTTGAATTTTGGATAACACTTGCTGCCATAACTTAGAGTTATGCAATCCCTTATCTAGGGGGATCCCTAAATATTTACATGGAAACTTGCCAATTTTATAACCTAGGGTATTGCAAATCTGGTGTGCTTTTGTTGGGTGAGTATTAACAAAAAAAACTTCAGATTTATTAGGATTCATTCTCTATCCTGATGCCTTCATATAAACATCCAAACTAACTTTGAATGTCTTTTCTTCCTTTCTATTTCATGCTCCTGGTAGTATAGTGTCATCAACAAACTGTTGATGTGTTAGATTAGGGACATTTTTTGTTACTTTGACTCCTGAAATTTTACCTTCTAGGTGGGCCTTAGTTAGAGATCTACCCAGAGCTTCAGCCATGATCACATAAAGGAAGGGAGAGAGTGGGTCACCTTGTCTAATACCGCGTGTGATTTCAAAGAAACCTTCTGGAGTACCATTGATTAAGAGGGATATTTTGGGCGTAGAGATACATTTGTAGATTAAATTAATCCATTGTTTGGAGAAACCGAATGCTTCCAAACATTTACATAAAAATATCTAGTCCACTTTATCATAAGCTTTTTGGATGTCTATTTTAATAAGCATACATGATTCTTTGCTGTATTGTGCTGTATAAACTATTTCTTGGGCTATTACAATCCCAGCCAGGATTGAATGATTAGGGACAAATCTAGTCTGTTCTTTAGAGATGATTGAAGGTAGGAAGGTTTTTAGCCTATTTGCTAAGCATTTAGAAAGGATTTTGTAGATAGTGTTACAAAGGGATATAAGACGGAAGTCCCCTCGCTCTAAAATTTCATTCTTCTTAGGAATTAGTGTGAAGAAGGTATTGTTGATTTCTGTTAATAATGAGCCTGAGTTTTTGGTAGCCTCTACAACTTTCCATATATCTTCTCCAAGAAAATGCCAACATTTTTGGAAAAAACCTGCCTAAAAACCATCAGGTCCTGGAGCTTTCTCAGGGTGTAGTTGGAATAAGGCTTTTTTAACTTCTTCAATGGTTAGTTTACTATTTATCCATCTATTATTTGCTTCTGTAATTAACTTGGGGATTGACGTCAACATTTCATTTTGGGCTCTTAGATCGACAAATTCTTGATTGTTGAATAGAGATTGTTAGAAATGTACAAATTGCTCTGAAATAAGTTTGGGATCATCTATGAGATCTCCATTAGTGTCTCTAATCTTGAATATTCTATTTATACTTCTTTTGTTGTTAGTGATATTATGAAATTTTTTTGTATTACAGTCCCCTTCTTTTAACCACATTTCTTTGGATATTTGTTTCCAATAAATTTCTTCCTTTAATAAAATCTCAACATGTTTAGCCATAATATCTTTTTCTTTTTTATAGCTTGTTTCATTCATCCCTTGTTCTATGACTAGGTTATTTAAGCAATCTATTTCATACTCGATTTTGTTTTTTTGTTCAAAAATATTATTAAATTTGTCTCTGTTCCAATCCAAAATCTTGTGCTTAATAATTTTTAGCTTAGCAACTAGGCAGTACATCTTCGAACCAGAGACTTTAATCTGCTTCCACCATTGTTCCAAAAGTTGCATAAATTCCTCATCTTGAAACCACATAAATTCAAATTTGAATGGGTTTCTAAGTGGTTTATAATTTTCTATAATAGAGAGTCTAACTGGAAAATGATTAGACCCAACATTAGTAAGGATTTCCACACTTGTATTGTGATTAAATTTTCCCATATCTCCGCTAATCAGAAATCTATCCAGTCTTTCAACAATGTAGCTGAAGCCTAATCTACGATTATTCCAGGTAAACAAACCATTGTTAGTGTTGATATCTGTTAAATTATTATCCATGACCCATTGACTGAAGTCTTTTTGTGATTGTGCGACAAATTGTGATCCACCAATTTTTTCTTTATTTTCTAAGATTGCATTAAAATCCCCTCCTAGAATGCGAATGTCCTCTAAATTGGTTGACAACTGAATATGTATTTCCTGCCATAATTTCTTCTTCTCTACATTAGGAACAGGGCCATATACATTAATGAGTTTAAATTTTAAATTTGTCTTTAAACTATTAACTGATAATAGGAGCCAGTTATTATGTTTTGATACTACCTTAACCACTACTTTCCTAGGATCCCATAGGGCTGCCAACCCGCTAGAGGCTCCTTCTGAGAGAACTATCTCTAATTTCCAAATGCCTAATTTTAGACTAAACTTCATGCTCACTTCCTTGTTTAATTTAGTTTCTTGTAATATTATTATTTCTGATTCAAATATATTAAGATATCTTTTAATTAGTCTTTGTTTGTTAGGGGCATTCAAGCCCCTAACATTCCAGGATGTTATCTTCATTGACCCTGGGGAAGGATCTTCCCCTTCCCAACATTTAGTGTGTTAGATAGTTTTGGTTGATTATCAACGTTACCGACTAAAGCTCTCAACTCATTGATTGATTCCCTACCATGCTTTTTCTTAATCTTAAGGGTTACAGGACAAGAAAGAGCCTCCATAGTAGTTGCAATACCTAGTTGCCTATCAATATTTGTTATCCCATCTAGACATTTTCTAATATCTTTATCATCTTTTGTAAGATCATTGTTCAAGTGTACCCCCCCTAATAATCCGTTCTGTTCATAATCTTCCTGCCCCTTTATTATATTAATAAGTGAATCTTCATGATCTATAAGGTTTTTGCCATAATCTTCTAGGAGTGTTTCATGAGTAGTTCCAAGCTCTTTGTTGATAGATTCTAATTCTATTGGTACCGAGAAGGAAGGAACCGAGTTTTCTTGGTTGGTATCTTTATTACCCTCAAGATCATTGTTCTTAATAGCTTCCTCATTATGCCATTGGGACAATTCTTCACTGATTTCCAATTGTACTTCTCTAAGATCTTCCATTATCCCACTGACCATGATCATTTTATCCTCAATAGCCTGAATTCTTGCATCCGGAGATAAGGGGAAATTGGCCTGAGGTGGGCAAGGATCATTATAATTACTAAAATTTGGGACTGTCACTGGTGTAAGATCCAGACAGTTGGGATAGTTGGGGGATAGACTTGTAACATTAGTGTCAAGATTGATATCAGATTTCACATATAGGTTTTTCTCTTCGGGGCTTTGGAGGGAGATCCTTTTATGAATAGGGTTTGGTTCGATCGTAAAGCCTCCTTTGTTTTTAAAGAAGGACACATTTTCTATAGAGTTGCAGGACTTAGGAGTCAAAATGGGAGAATCTATTAGTTTACTATTGAGTGGGATAGGTGTATTAAATAAAGGGTAATGTCTCTAAGAACCAGGAGAACTCGAGTACTCATCCACTTCTTTTGCTTCTAAAAAATCATCTATTAGTGAAGGTTTGATAGTACATGATGATGATTTGCAGTAGATCTTAATAGGGGGGATGGATTTTATATTGAGATTCATATTGACTACAATAAATTTTTCTGCAAGATACTGATCTGATTCTACGGAACCAACATACAAACCAATACAGTTTCCTATTTTCCTAAGGGTTTCCTTTGTAGATAGTTCCAAAGGTAGGTTCTTGAGAAGAATGGATTTATCTAACATAAAATCTTTAAGAAGTTCTGGGATTAAAAAGGGAATCCACTCAAATCTAGTGAATGTTGTGTTCCTAAATTTAGGGCAACCATTAAGTAGAGTTTTATTTCTAAGATCTTTACAACTAAAATCAAGATAAATAAAGTTTTCAGGGAGGATTGATATCGTTACCTCTTTGAGCCATATTGATTTCAGCCAGTTTGCAATTTCCCCTGTAGCTACTCCAAAACCATTCCATTTGCAGATTAATCCGTAACCTACACACATTTCTTGGATTTCTTCTATAGATCCATCTTTAATTTCTAGCTCTAGGGTTTCCAAATTCGAGTTACATTGATTGGACAAGACATTAATATGCGAGGGTGTGATCAAGCCCTTTAAATTTTCATTTAGGGAAACTCTTGTATGAGGTGGGGAATAGATATTACCATTTGCTTCTGGAAATGAATCCTTACCTGATTGGAGTTTATCCAAAGAAATATTTACTGACAATCTCCTTTGTTTAAGATTGGCTCTTTGTTGCTCAGGAGTGGGAGGTTGCTTCTCCTTATTTTGCCATATGTTATTGCACCGATGGGGGGGGGGGGGGGGGGAGTATATATTTTTCTTCTTCAAAGCTTGTTCTTCAGGAAGAGTGAACTCTTTTGAGTTAATCATATCAGTGGGATAATCCAAATTTGTCTTTTCCCACCAGAGACCATTGAAACTATTGCTTAATGGAAGCGGGGAAGAAATTATCTTTTGTGTTCATGCTTGAGAGCTGCGATAAGCCGCATGTTTCGCCCTTCGGCCATTCTGCTTGTATGCAGGGATCCAGTAAGAACCGAAAGAGTTTTGATGCATTTCCTTCGAAGAAGCCCTAGGAGGATCCCTAGAAAACAAGAGCAGAGAGGGAATGGAGTTAGATGCATATTTGGTTTTTGCGAAGAAGCGGATTTGCGAATCAAGCGAGTCAATTGTGCAAATGCGCAAATTAGCAGTGCAGAGCGGAGCCATTTTAAGATTTCCACAATTTTAATAAATTTATTATAGTATATAAGATATTTTAATTAATTATAAAATTATATAAGATATTTTAATTAATTATAAAATTATATAATTATAATTTTTTATATAATGATAATTGTAGTAATAAATAATTTTTTTAATTATAATTATATAGATAATTATTGATTGTAAATTGTATTTAATTTAAACCTTAATCTTAATTTTATTTGTAAATATAACAAAATTGTTAATTTTATTTTATTGTTATATATTTTTTATTACATATGATTAATATTATTGTATATATAATATAGTACTAGTATAAATTATAATTATAATATAATATATTTTAGAATGTATAGTAATTATAAATATGATATTATTATTTTAATTTATATTATAATCTATATTATTATAATAATATATAATAATTTATCTTAGAAGATTATATAATGGAAATATATATTATTTTTATTTAACATTTTCAATTGAATGGCAAAAATTATATTCTAAAAAATATACTATTAAAAAAATAAATTTTTATATTAATTAAATTCAAGTTTGGTTAATAAACTATATTTTTACATTTTTTATGCACAAATTTTGCCTAAAATCAAGCAATATGGAAGAACAATAGAATTCCTAAATTTCGTGTATAAAAGTGAAAAAAGAAAAACTTTATTTTAAAAAAAAAACAATCAATCTAATAAAATAATAATTGAATTCCCCCAAAAGTGAGGAAGGTGTGGGCAGCCCAAGTAAGGTGGGGCCTAGTGCCTTCCAAGCCTCACACGAGTTTGAGGAAAAAGTTATAATTATTTTTATTTTTATTCTTATTTCCTAAAAGAAACAAACCTAGGCAAACCTTATGTTGCACGCCCCACATGCAAAAGTAAAAGTAAAGGTGGGTTTAGCATGCATGGAAATTAAAGTATTTTTTAAATTTTTTTTTGAAAAGAATCTATTTCAAAATTCTCACACCATTTTTTTTATGATAAGGGTAAATTAGTTATTAAATAGCAAATAAATAATTCTGGAATATCTTCTTTTAAATTTAAGTTTGTTTTCAATAAGAAAATAGTGGGTATATTATATGCATGCAAGTAAAATTATATATTTATTTATATTGTCTAAATGTACATATTTAATACATATATAAATATAGTTTTCAACATATATTTCTTCTTTTTTTAAAGAAAAATACTACTAAAATTTTGTGAGGCAAACAACAAGTCTATGCCTTTTTTTCCTTTTTCTTTTTACAATAAATTTTTAAATCCAAAAATTAATAAATAATAATAATAATAAATTTTTCAAATAAATTTTTAAATCTGAAAATTAATAAATAATAATAATAATAAATTTAAATAACAAAACCCCCTTTTTTTTAAATAGACATATTTTTTCAATTGATTTCTTTAATGCAAAACTAGGGTTTCAAGCAAAACTAATTTCTTTTGAATATGATTTTACATGCAATTTAAAATTTAATTTTATATGCAAAACATATTGAGAAAGAAATATCAATCTTTCCTGGGTAAGTACCCTAATTGAGAAAATTCACACAATTTCTTAAAATTTCATCCTCAATTTTCAAACCACCAAATTGAATACCAGATCTAATTTAACATCAACTAATCCAAAATTTCATAAAACTAAACCTAATTTAAATAGAAACCCAATTCAAATTCATTCACATAAACAATTCCAGACACAAAGCAAACAATCTTTTCAAAAGAAAGAATTTTACAAAAAGAAGGTTTCAAACCCTACATCAAACAATGCCTAAAAATTCAAAACCAAGAAAGATCTAATTCACCCTTCAAAACCCAAGCTTTCTAACAATCTCTAACAATGTCTACAAAATCCAAGCTTTCCAAAAATCTTCCAAATTCATCCAAGAGAGCTTCTCCAAAACCTAATAGACGTAATTGAAAAAAATACCTAGAAACCCCTCATAAGAAGACCTATTCCTCCTAGGGTTTCTAAAACATGCAAACCCTAAAGCATAACTCAACTCTCTCTACCTAGTTTCTATCAATTCACTTTGCATGATAAAATAACTCAATAATAAAACAATGCACTTTTAAATATAATTTTCTAACTCAACTTTTAACTTTAAATTCTAATTCAATTTTCACTTAAACCGAATGTGCAACTTAAATTGCATATAATTACTTAATTAATCAATAAATACTTTAACACATAATTGCTTGACTCACAAAACATGAAAATCAACTAACTCCACATCAAACAAACCCCAAGGAAGGATTCACGAATTCACATCACCTTGACAAATTCAGATGGGTAGAAACATATACTTTCCTAATATTTAGGACAATCAATAGCTTGAGTTGGGATTTGGATTTGCATGTTATATCCCCTCTCTTACCATTGAGATTTTGCGATAGGGCACACTCATCCTAGTAATTCAGGGAAGTCGATGGCCGGTAGCTACAAACCTGCATAAAAGACAAGCATGTACATACATGTATAAATATAAACAAACAATGGCGGGGATCAACCGATCGTGTGGATCTTGCAAACAAGTAACTATGACTCCGTCCCTCAACCACATCTGGCACATCAAATAGAAATACAAAACATACACATCAACCATACACATGCAAGTATGGGGTCAGTAAAATAATAAGCATCAATGATATCCTAACACATAATTCATCATCCTAAAATAACCATAACATATAGAAAATCAGACTATGGGAGGGACATTACATTGTAAATCTAGGAAACATAGTTTTGTGAACAACATTTAGGAACTTTATAAGTGAGGGTCATGTTCTCCTTAGTCAAGCCCATAGATGCATAATTTAATTACTATTAACCAAGATTAAAGATATCAAGAATCCATGCAATACGCATAGGATGATGATATAAGATAAATATGCTTAAGATTAACACAACGATAATAGGAGGATCCTTAAAGCGGACAATCCAAATTGTGCAGTAAGAGTCACACAGCAGAAACAATATCAAAAGATAGAGAGAAAGAAAGATCCAATGTTCACATTAACATAAAATCATTTACAATAGGCTAGAAACATGCAGGCTTACATTACAAACATACATACCTGATTACATTTATCATCCATATTTCATCCTTTATGTGGATCTATTCCCATTATCCTTAATGAGATTTGTCAACTAAAGGAACAAATACATTTTAATATATACAACATTCACAAAACATCCAAGTTGGCCAAGAGATCACAATCTCCAAAGGTGAGAAACTATAACGTGTAGATATAGGTCAGGACCCAAATCATGAAGAACACCTCCAACAAGATGTGAAATGAAGTTATAACCCATAGGGAGGTTGGCCACAAGTTTAGGAACATTGAATGATGCACCAAATAGGATCTAAAATTGAGGGAATGGTTTGCAAGCTTAGAAAAATCCAAGTAGCTAAGAAAAGTGAAGAACAAAATAGGTCCGAGCCAAAATCAAAGAGATCTCCACCAAGAAGAAATAGATCAATATGCGAACCCAGATGAAGATCAATCATGATGCCAAAAGCATGTCATAAGGCTTGCAAGAGAAAATAATTCAACTTAGAGGAACCCCGCAGAAAACACAGAAACTAACTAAACAAGAACAAATTGAAAGAAAACATTTTTGGTTGATGCAAGATAACCAAGAACCAAGGATGCTCTTGCATCAGAAACCCCTAGTGAGAAAATATGTTCCATGGGGGAACTCGTGAACATCTGATAGGACCCATGATGTAAATCCCATGCTCATTCTTGATCCAAATGCCTTCCTCATTTGTGTCTTTCTTCCTCCTTACCTCCTTTCTTTCTTTTGCTAGATCCTTCAATTTATCCTTCTCTTCACTATCTTTTATTTGCCTCATATCTTCATACAATAGTAAGGGACATTTACCACCACTTTCTTTCCCCTAATCATATGAATTACCTCTTCCTTAGGGCCTCATCTTATCTTCAACCAAGCCTTATTCTGCACAACTCTACCTCTATTACCATCTAGTACCATCATATGTTTAGAGCTACCCATAAGATTCTTCTTCAAATCCATGCCATCCCCAAGTATAATATCTACATTCTTCTTCTTAGCATTGCAACCCTTCACAAGGCTCATGTTTCTTACTTGCTTCTCTTTCTCCTTCAAGGAAACCAAAGTAAACTTCTACCCATCCTTCTCTATAGTAAACAAGTTCCTTCTATAATCATAGATATCTCCTCTATCAAACTACCCAGGTCTACCCAATAGAACATGACAAGAACTCATAGACAAGACATGACATAAGACTTCATCTCTGAAAGGGACCATATTAAAGTTCACCAAGCAGTTCTCGTTCACCTCTACTACATGATCTTCTTGCAACCAACTTATCTTATAAGTAAAAGGATGTCGAATCATATTCAAATCAAGTTTTTCTGCCATCTCTTCAGATACCAAGTTATCAGTACTTCCACTATCTATAATAACCTTACTACACTTACCCCCTAATTTGCATATAGTTTGGAAAAGGTTCCTTCTTTGTATAGGTTCTTTCTCCTCTCTGCTCTACTCCATCAAACTTGTCCTAAGAATAAGGGATTATCCCATCTCTGGTTCTATCATATTATCATCTAGTGCTCTAGTTACCTACTCCTCATGTGCCATAAAACTCTTTTTACTAGTGCCTTCACTAGATCCCTTAGAACATTCATAAGATCCATGTCCAGTTTCTCTACATTTGAAACATTTACCCATGAATTCCTTGCTGCCACTTCCTCTTCTCTATTTATTCTGATTTGGTTCTCTATTCCACTTAGATCTTGATTCTTCTACATTTGTTTGCTTCTTCTTGTTTCTACTCACCTGCTTCTCTTTTTCTCTAGGGTCATTCTTTTATCTTCTTCCTTAAGAGCATATTGGTAAGCATCCTTTACCATGGAAATTCTCAGCATACTCATCTCATCTTGAATGTTAAATCTAAGAATATTTATATCTATTCAATTTCCCCTTAGACATTTATTGGTGTATAGATCTGATTGTCATCTAGTAAAATCCCTCAGTATACTCTTGCACACTCATGTCCTTCTACTTCAAGTTCATAAACTTCTTGAATAAATCCAACTCATAGTATTCTAGAATAAATTTAGCCTTCAGTATTGCAACCATCTATCTCCATCATTTGATTTTCATTTCACCATTTTCATCGATGTCCTTCTACAAATATTTCCACCATAAAGAAGCATGTCCTTTCAACTTAGTTTGTGCTAACATAACCTTCTGCAAATCTCTAATATCTTCAAGTTCAAAGTAGTCCTCCAGCTATCCTATCAGTCTATAAAATCTTCTAGATGCAGCGAGCTAGAAAAAATAGAAACCTCCATTATATGAATTTTACTTACTTGTGCCATTTCTCTTAGAAATTTCTCTTCTCTCTCATTTGTTGGTCCTTTAGTGCCTTCAGTCTCTAGTTTTCCTTAAACCTCTTCATATTCATCCTCCAGTTCTGCATTCCTTCACAACCAACTAATGCATTTCATATCTCATTCCTCACCTCATTCTTGATGTCTTCCATCATTTTCTCTATCCTTCTAGGGTTCATCTTTCTTGGCGGCATCTCTCCCTTTACTCAAGTGTAAATGCCTCAACTTGGTGATTTGACTATAAGGTTTCAATTGCCTCACTCAATGATCTATTGAACAAACTTACAACCTTCCTTAAGTTGGTGACCTATTCACCCGTGGGATGCGTCAAGGACTGCAACCTAATCCTAGGTCTGTAACCAGCTTTGATTTTATTGTGTCTCCACAACTCATGCCCCATTTTGGCCACTTGGCCTAATGGAGACCCCCCTTTTTTATTTTTTATTTTTTATTTTATGTCGCATTGATGGGACCTTATGATTGGCCTAGTTAGGTATCTAGTAAGTCATATTATGGGACTAAATGTTTTCAATAGTTGGATATCATCTTGTCATTGTCAGTGTTTTTCCCCACCTCCTTTTCCTCTTTCTCCCCTTGGGTTTTGTTTTTTTGGTTTGTTTCAGTTTGGGAGATAATTATTTGTAGCCCTTTCAGGATTTCACAGTGTCAGGGTTCTTCAAACTCCAACACCCTCGGTGTCCCTGAAAACTTGACCTCCCATAAAATCTAAGGCATAGGCCTTGGAGTGTTAGGATGTTAGGGTCCTCAAAACCCTGACACCTCGATCGTTTGAGAACTGATTGGTGACATCACCCTGCTCAAATAGCTATATAAGGAATTGGGCACTTAGCTTTTATTCATTTTGTGATTTCTAGCTATCAGAGTTCTCAAACTACTCTTAGTGATCTTGAGTGTTCTTGCATTCTTCTCATATGTTTGTTTCTCTTCAACATTTGATTTCTCAATCGATCATCATGCCTCCTTTTGTTGCAGATCATCATCCTTTTACTCATCTTTGAGGTAGGGTTTGCAATTTTTGTGTTGCTCATTATTTTCTTATCCTAGGTTTGTTTAGTGGTTTATCGTAGCACTAGGGTTTATGTCACCTCTTTCTAAATTGGTAGTATTAAGTGTTTAGGCTCTAGGGAAAGTAGTGCTTTTTTCCCGTAGGGTTTTTGGTTTTTTATTTTCATGTCATCATCAAATCCCTAAGTCTTCAAGATTGTGGATCTCAAAGTTCCAAAGATCCCCATGGATCAAACACGCTATGATTTAGGTAGAAAATTCAATTGACAACATCCGGGTCATTGAAGTCTAAAACCTTGTAAGGGGAAACAGAGCCCGATGCCCCGATCTACAAACCTCCCAAGGAGCACGCTTCAAATTTTTGGAGTCTTTAGACTCTGAAACCCCAAAAGGGGTATTAGATCCTAAAGTATTAAAAGTTCAACCCCACAATAATGCTATCGAATTAGGGTTTCAGAGCCTAGAAGCCCAATCAAGGTTTTCAGACCCTGACTCCCGGGAAGTCTGAAAATTCTAGTAAGGGTTATTTTCTTAGTTTTTGAGAGTTTCTTCAGTCAGGTTTGGATTTTTTCTTCCTTTTAGGGTTTGGTTAGAGTATTTTTTTTCATGTCTTTGGGTTAAGTTTCTTTAGACTAGTTTTTTCTTTCAATAAATGATGTTGACAAGATTTTTCTTTGTGAATGCAGATTTCTGAGTATGTCTAGTTTTTTGAATATGTCTATTGTCTTAACCATGAAGTATAAATACATGGGTTAGCACACTTCGATAAAAATGGGTAATCTCCATAGTGAGATTATTGACATAGACATTAGGCACATGTATTGGGATATTTTTCTCAAGCAAGCTATAGAACCACATGGCCAATCATTTGACGTCATGACCACGATCCTCTCCAGATTCATAAATGTTGTAGGACACTCGGTGTCCATTATTGCACCTAACACCATTATGACTCTAGCATATAACTATGTACCTGATGAAATAGTGGTAAAGAATAGAACTGTAGATGTAGTCCTTAATATCTAGCTATATATAATAGAAAAATTCTTCCACATTCTAATTGCAGACAACTGCTATCCCATTTCAAAAGAATATGGATAGAAGTACTTTGAAGATAACCCTAACATCTATGACATTATAAACAAAGATTACCTATTATTCCCTCAAAAGGGGGACAAAATATAGAAAATGGATATGCATAGGGATTATCTAGTAGATGACATGAGGAACTGTGTCACTCTTCTAAGAAGAGTCATGGGGCTGCCACAAGCTAGATAGTTGGAGATGTGGATGGTGTTTATCATACAAAAGATCAGGGGTAGAAAGTTTGGGATTGACTAGAGAACCATCATCAATGATAGATTGGATGACCAGTTGCAAATTATAAAGGACAACCCTAGGTTTTATATGATCTCATAGATTGTCTACTTGTTAGTTGCACATGTAGAGTACTCAAAGTTATGCAGGAAGGGATCTCTAAAGGATCAAAATGCCTATCCATACATAGTATATCCTTAGTTATTGAGAAAGGAAAAACTTAAGGCTAATAGCCCCAAGTACCAAATTTTTAATGATGCATTTTTATTTTCCATCATTTAGTCTATAGAAGGCGATTATGCCAAGAGACTTTCAGAAGAGGCCTTGTGAATATCAAAATGCTTGGGGTATATTATATTCAGTTTTGCACCTTCTCTTACATCAAGGTGGGAGGATGCACCCTTAACCCTAAGAAGTTTCCTAGTACCCTTCTGATAAAATTGTTCTAATGGATTTAAGCTAACATCTAGCAAATTATCATGAGTAGATTTTGAAGAAACATAAACATTGTTGGGACTTTCCAATATCCATTGGAGCTTACACGGTCTAGAATATCAAGGTTTGCAAGTCTATTTCATTAGAATGGGACAAGTGACCCTTAGAGGAGTAAAAGCTTAGAAGGTCTAGGTATAATCCAATAGGAACCTTAAAAAAAATAAAAGGAGCCTTTTATAAACATGAACCTCATCTAGAAGATCACTGGATCAACTGCATCGATAGCTATGAAGTCTAAATTAGGGACTTTTGCAAGATGACATTGGAGGTGGCACATGTTATCCATGTGCATATACCTCCTAGGAGCTGAGATAAATATTTGGAGGACTTCTTGGATTATTTGTACAATGAGGATAAAATATACAATTAGGCTATTTTGAATGTCAAGGTGTCTAAGATAGAAAATGATAATATTTAGCATAGGGTAAGGCACATGGTTGAGGTAAAAAGAGATGGATACATAAGACATTTAAGATGGACCCACTGGTTATGAAATAGAAGGTGGGACCTATAGAAAAGGTGGATAAGAGAAAAGGGGTCAAGGTAAATATTCCTACCTTCAAAGAGGTCGCTCCCCTTGCTCCTGGTACAGTGTATGGGAACACTAGGAAGATAGTAGTCCATGGTCTGGTAAATATGGGAGGATGAAAAAAGTGAAGAGGGAAATATGATTCAACCTATGATCCTCCTCCTATGCAAAATATTCTAAAGGTTATCCCAACACCAGATATTGGTACACCTCCTTAGACTCCTTCCACATTCAGCCAATCCAAGATTCCCTCTTTTAGGCTTCAAGTACCTAAGTCACATGTGGCTCAACTAAAATAGAAGGTATATCAAAGAGGAAAAGGGAGGATGTCTATATATCCTACTTTGGAAACATTACTAGAAGAGGAAGAGTTCAGTGAGGAAGAGGTCCCTCTAGTAAGAACTCGATAGGCTAATAAAGTTTCTAGGAGAAAGGAACAAGAGAAAACCACCCAACCTAACCTACAGAAGAATACCTTGGGGTTTGAAAAAAGTACATAAAAAGAGGTTGAAGAAGAAGATCAATGGGTCCTGATGAATTCTATATGACTGATTTTGAAAATATCTTAGGATTCAGGTAGTCATCATAGTGTGTACTTGGAAAAGATATAGGGATTGGTATAGATGCTCCACATAAATCAGTGTAGGTGGAGGTTCAAGTACCTCTATCATTCCAATTAGAGGATCTCCTAGTAGAGAAGCATCAAAGGGAACAATCACAAGTTGGGGCTCAGATCCATCCATCTACTGGGGAAGTACAAACTAAGGAAGCTATGCAATTGGGTGCGCAAGAAGATCTAAGGGACAAAGAAATAGACATAACCACCCAAGAAGGATTGTAGGAAGGAAAAATTGACACTGGGGTACAAAATGAGGATCCCAAGGGAAATGAGTTAGTACAAGTTGAGAAGAAACTAGAAGAGCAGCCACAGATGCCTTCAACTTAGGCAGAGCGAGAGAAACAAGAGGAAGGGGAACAAGAACAATAAGATGAGCCTGAATCTCCTCAAGTTTCTAAACACAGAGAAGAAACTCTAGAATAAGAATAGCATGAGAAGGAAGAAATGTTAGAACAAGAAATGCATGAAGAATAACATGAGGAATAAATGCAAGTGGGGTCATCAATGGTAAAGATGGCTCCTTACGAACCACTTACAACCAGTTATAAACTGACATGGTTGGATAAGGTAGTCCAGCCCCAAAAGAGGACATATACAAAGATAGAGGGTGTTGACCTAGATAAAATTGGTCAAGCATTCCACCAAGGGGATCCCAACAGAAAAGATCAAATGATTTCTTATGTGAGAAGAGACACAAGAGGGAGTTGGAAGGCACAAGTTGTCTTACCTTCACCTAATATTAGTACATAAGAAATTACACTTGATGATTATGTTCTAGAGGAGGTATACTTAGAAAAACCTACTAGAGAGGGTGGAAAGGAACTAGCGACATTAGGAGTTAGATAGTTGTTTGAGTATATGCAAGAAGATGAGATTGAGATTCAAAGTCTACGTTGAAAAAATAAAGTCCTTAAGGACTATATTTCTCAAATAATTGGTCTGATTGACCAAGATAATCCTGAGGTCTCATTGCAAGAGGTGCTAAAAAAGAGAGTAGTCTCAGAGTCTTCAGGGATTCTGAATTCTTTTGCAAAGGCATGTGTGGACTGGAGAGTAGAGTTAGAAAGGTTTTGGATTGAGACAATTCAAATTATTTTGAGGTATTTTTGGATTATGTTCCAAGAGTTGAATTAGCTTATAGACTTGGTTGATGGAGAATACAATATTCAGAAGTGTATTGAGATTTGGCAAGATACATTGAAATATTTGAAGATGATAAGAAGACAATACTCTAAAATTTTGATGGAGATTTACGAGGATTCAGAGTTAGACAAATTTGATATCTGGATTAGTGCTATTAGTTTTGCAGTTAAGGATTACAACAAGAGGTTAGGCTTAATTGAGAAGAAGATTAAGGATGTCTTGTTGTGGGTGGAAGAAAATAGAAATTTCTTGATGGGATTGACTGTGAACTATACCAAGATGAAGACAAAGAAAGGTTGTATTTAGTGAATAATGTTGTTCAACAATTTCTAAGAATTTTGGCAAGTGTGAACATAAAGGACGATATATAGTGGATATTTTATGAAAAAGAAGATATGAGGGAGATAATGAACCATATTTAATAGATACAGAGGTTTGGAACCAAACTCACTTCCTTCTAAAAGAGGCAACAAGTTCATTTAAAGTTCATGAAGCTTCCATATTTTGGGGAAGTGGATGAAATTATTGACAAATTATGAAATGCTCTTCCGAGTGTCCTTCCTCAACACTAAGTGTTGTTTTTATGTTGGTTCACTTATAGTTTTATTCTCCATTTATCACCCAAGCCAGTTGGGTGTTGAAAAGTTCAAAGCCCTTACATCTCTGAAATTGCATAAAATCCCATTTTTCAACAAAAGTCATATTTTCAGTGCTAGAAATTGCAAGTGATGGGTCATTTTTGGATTTCTAAGAGTTCTCAATTAGTTTCAGAACATGTCATCACTTTATTCCCTCAATTCAGGCGTTGGAAATAAATATTAAGCCCAATATGGACACATTTTTGCAAAACAATGGCAAACTGCAGTTCTTCCCTTCAAATCCAGATGCTTATGGAAGTCATTTTTGTATGATTTTAATGTAATAATGGATGGAAATCCAAATCATATTGATAACTAGTAGTTTAGAAGTGTTTTTCTCTATTTAGACTATAGATTTAGTTTTTTGCATGGTTGGAAACCCTAGTTACAAGATTCATTTTTGTGTGGATGTAAATTCTATATAAACAAATCTTGAGAATGTAATTAGGGTCGAATATTTTACAATAGAAACTAAATACAAATGGTGTTGCATACATGCTATGAAAATATTCCATCTATGTGATATTTTGGAAATATATTTTAATGGTTTCAAGAACCAATTGTGTTTCTTTGCGATTGCTTTTGGAAATTGATAGTTTGGTATTGCTTATTATTGAATCTACTTGCTATGATGAATATTTGGAGAGATTATTTTTATTTGAGCTCGAGGATAAATTTGTCTTGTGTGTGTGCACATGTGAGTTTCTTCACGATTTGATAAATTTGAAGAAATCTACTACCTTGCACTAATACATTTGGGTCCAATTTCTGATGACCATTAGTTAGAATTCTGGCCTCCATTAGTTGGACTTCTGACCAAAATAGCTATCAAAATTTTGTAGTAAAAAAAATTGACATATCCATGGTCATCATAATTCTGACATTAATTTTTATAGCAATGATGTTGGACAACACGAGTCTACTTTTGGAGAATTTAGGTCCCATTTCTGACCCTATCCTCTTTGGTTTAGGTTTTCATGGTAGTCATAATTCTGACTACAATTAGATGATTTAATCTAATTACAATGCTATCAAATGTACAAATTTGCCATCAATTTATGTTTGCATTATTGTCAGAATTACGATGCCAATCAGATGAACTATTTCGACGACTGTGTTGTCAGATGTACATCATCATCATCAGTTTATGTTTGCATTATCGATGGATTTACGATGTGAATCAGAAAAACTCTTCTAACGACCATGTTGTCAAATCTACAACATCGACGTCAGTTTTTGTTTGCATTGTCATCATAATTACGATGCTAATCATACAAACTATTCTGATGATCGTGTTATCAGATGTACAACATCATCATTAGTTTATGTTTGCATTGTCATTAGAATTATGACAACACCTATTTTTTTAATTTAAAATTTGATTGTATTGATCATGAATTCCTAGGTCAAGATCCCCATACCTAGGGCTAATTTTATCTAGAGTAGTCTAGATACTAGATTTGATGTGTTAATCGCTAGGGTTGTCATTGCATGGAAAGATCGACTTGTTAATGCTTGATATAACCACTAGACTTATAGAAGACACATGAGGTAGTTAATCCATGTCATGAACCCCATGAGGGATTCTAGCCCACTACCAACAATCCCCCTCCCAACATCATTCATTGTGGCCTGCATGGATTTGAACCTGTGACCAAGCTTTGATACCACTTTTTAATCACTAGGGTTGCTGTTGCACCAAAAGATCAACCTGTTAATGCTCGATACAACCACTAGACTTATAGAAGACACAAGAGGTGGTTAAGCCATGTCGCGAACCCTGCGAAGGACGCTGGCACACTGCCAACAATATGACTTTTTATCATCTTATTTTTAGGTGGTCTACCAACTTTTCCTCTACTCTTGGAGGGGGAAGAAAGAGATAAATAATTTGAAATGACAAGCAAGGCATGGACTATGCTTTGATTGGAAGTAATTAAAATGTTCAATGCTAGTTGCTAATTTGATTTTGAATTTAGTGTATTTCGAAGCACCTAGGCCTCCTTTAACTCTATCACCCATTTGTGTATAGGAGAAATCAGTTAATAATGTGTTAGTGAGAACTTTTATAGGCTTATGCAGCTGATGTATTAGTAATTAGAATTTATCTCAGACTTGCAAACTTTTGAGAATGCCTACCAGTTTGATATAAAGTAATATCCAATGGTTTTTGAAGTGTATAGAGGGCTATGGAGTGTGTTTTAGTTGATGATATAGTTTAATGGTGTTGATGTACTACTAGGAAGTGATTTCTAAGTGTTACATGGGAAGGCATTACAAGAAAGGACATCAATCAGTACGACAAAAAATTTTAAGCTAGGGAAACCTAGTGATGACAGAGTATTGGGAAGTAGAAAGATAGTTTAAACTAGGAGCATAACAGTCACAAACTATGAGAATCTCAATCATAGGATGAACATGGAGTCAATGGCCTATGTGAAACTTGATGATAGGATGAAGGATAACATGTTGTAAAATGAAAATTAGATCAAACACAATAAGAGTCATGAAAATAATTGATGTGTCGACAATGACTTGGAAGTTGTTACTCACAAGAGTGTAGGTGAGACAAGGTTCAACAAGCCTGCTACTTTTATTTTCATTTTTATTATCAATGTATAATTTATTATTTAATATTTTTGTTGTGGAGGTGGAGCAGGCGTTACTTTTCTCCATCATCCTTACAATTCCTCTCATTACTTCTTCTCCACTTCAAACAATTGGGATAGTAGTTTTTGATCCACGCATTTGATTTCCCTTGATTAAAGTACTACTTACATCATCATCATCTTTCTCACTTTGCAACTACTATGCTTCTTGGTTGTGGCTACTTCCTGCAAGGCTAATTTATTCTCTGCTATCTCAAGAATCAAAAGATGGTGTTATAGGGTTTCAGAAAAAAATGAACCTATAGAGTACACTTGAATCGAGGGAACCAAAGGTGTAGATCAAAAAAAACTATCCTTCTTGGCCCAAAAAGGGTATAGTAGGGTAGACTCATCTTTCCCAAGAAGTCCCAATTGTTTGAAGTGGAGAAGAAGTAATGAGTCCCTTCCCTTGTGCAAAAATAGAAGACTTTTTTCAATGTTTAATATATGTAAAGTGCATGTGCTTGGCAGTACTACACATTTTGTGCATATGAACGGTTGATTCTTGTATAATTTGTTAAATATTCTAGTAATTTGTAATAAGTTTGGTAAATGTAGATATTGAGTTTGAACACAACCAATAATATATAGCTAGAAATTAGTGGTTTCTAATGTATTTTGAGTCTATTTTTTTATGAGTGCACTTTGAAGTTTCTTTAGTGTTAATGATATTTACAATTGAAGCCTTCCACTCTAAAATGAGTACTCAACATACAAAGGTGGAAATTCTAAGACAAATGCACTTATGCCAGTGCAAAAACTAATTAGTTTGAAGCACAAGAGAACCATTTTGTTTTATTACTAATAATAGTAACATAGCTCATGATCTCGTGAGTGGTGGGGCCTCCTCCCATTGGAGTTGTCAAGGTTCATCTTGACCCCCTTGTGAAAGACATGATTGAGCAATTTTATTACCCTGAAGTTGGTCATCTCAGGTAATGTCATGTAGTTTTTGAATATGGTAGATTCTAAAAAATTTAACACCTTTTATTTATTGTTTGTGGGTCAAATTTGAAAAAGTATGCTTTAGTATTTAGTGGCTCATTTGATAAAAAGAAGTATAGGAAATGATGATGAAAATGACATGCTACTTTTGATCTAGGTATTTGGTTTGGAACTTAGATTGTGTGCTTCAACTTTAGCAGAATATAAGGCCAAATTATCTAGATGAAAATGGCATGCTGGATTGATGTTTTCACCACAAATTCGGGGCTTTTGACCCAAAATAAATAATTGATACAAACCCTACATCTGAATATGGCTATTCAAAGATGTAATATGGCTATTCAAGCCATTTGGTTGTAATTGAAAATTCAATGTGTATGTAATTGCCAAAATTGGCAAAGTAGGCCTATAAGGGTCACTATAAGGTCTAAATGATCTTAGGGGTAGTCTTTTAGGTTTGGGTTATAGTTTTGAGTCTTTTGCAAGTGTTTAAACACTAATAAGGCATGTAGCTGTCAAGTTGTCAACTTGAAAACATTTTCATCTTTTTTGTAATTGTCCAATTGTGAGGACAATCGGTTTAAACTGTTACAATCAATTTCTTAGGGAGTTTGAAAGTAGTTTGGGTCTTAAAGATACCTCTTTTAATTTTAAACAAAGGGAAGATAACATGGGTTTGGTCATGGAGGTAGGAAGATCTAATTTTGGAATCAATAAAATGATGTTTAAATTCCAATTTCTCTAATTTTTCCATAAAATAGTCATTGTAGATGTGTTTGTTTCCATTTGAATGTGGTTTTCTTAAAATCTTGGTGTTTGGATATTTTAAATCAATGAGTAAAATTTATTTGAGTGTTGGAATCAATTCATTTGGTGTAGGGTAGAAGAAGATATCTATGTTTTTGTCTAGACAATCATAACCCTCATCTAGGACAACTCGAGAGAGGAAAAGATGTGATTTATTTTGAGTTTAATTTTAAATAAGTGCTCTTCATGTTGGGGGATGAGAGAGGACATGTTGTACAATACCACTTTTTAGTTACAAAGGATCATGAATTGATAGAATATGCTATGAAGCCATGAAAGTGATTGGACTGTCACATGAAAGAGAGGGCTGACTATCTCAGCCATAGAGTTGAAGACTTTTTCCATAATCAAATGGATGTTTGGCCATGGAGGCTTGAGGTAATGACATGAGGGATAGTCTACAATATGAAGGAGCTTTGAATAAGGTAGAGAGTCCAATGGTGGGAGTTTGACAATCAAAGTTGCAAAGATTGACATGATTGTCTCAGAGTGATAGTGGTATAGTAAGTTAATTTATTGGGTTTGAAAGTTATGTTTGGTGGACTTAGTGGATAGGAAAGTGTTATACAGACAGAGTCTAGAAGGTTGTGTAGAGTGTGTTGCATGAAGGAAACAAAGACACAATTTTGGGGAATGGTTTAGATGATTGTCTTAAGAGTTGAGCCAAAAGTTGGAGGGTTACTGTCTTTTAGGATGGTAAATGGTAATTATTTTGTAGACCAAAAAGGGTCAAGGGTGGGGTATTTTTTATCAAGGATTAATGGCTCTCATTGTTGTTTGGGTGTAGGGAGAATCCAAAGGGTGAGTGTTAGTATAAATCAAGAGTATAAAGTGGATTGTGTTGAAGGGCTATGTGTAAGGACAATCATAAGAAAGTGGAAGAGGATTTAAAGTTTAGTGATAATGGATTACACTTAGGGTGGTGCAGGAGCACCAGAGCCAAGGACAAAGGTCTAGAAGGAACTAGGGTCACTGAATATATCCTAGGGGGAAGTGAAGGCAAACACGACCTTGAAAGGTCATTTGATTGTAATAAGACCAATAATTGTCCTTTAAATGTGTTTTGATTATGTTTGAATCATTTTTGTAATGGGATTAATATTGTAAGCCTTAATGGCATTTTGGGAGTTAGAGTGTACCTAGGGGTCACTAGGGGATCCAAGGTGTTGATAAGGGTTTAAATGACCTATAAGGTCCATATTTATTGTATCAGGGCCAATAGTACCACTATATGCTATGTAATGCACTCAGAGTGCCAAAAATGGCAAAACAAGCCCATAAAGGCTAATGTACAGGTTTTAAAAGAGTTTAAGGCCTTAGAGTTAGGAGGGAATCCTAAAAGACTTTTGAAAGTTAATGTAAATGTTAAAAGGTAGAGATTTTTTGAAATGACAACTTTGTTGTCAATTTGACAACAATAAATTAGAAAGGCCAACAATCATAACTAATTGTAACCAACATGAAAGGAAGTTGAACAATCACTCGTTTGTATATGGGTTATTTATCATTATTTGAGCATGGGTTTGGAAGAGGGAAGAGTGGCAGTAAGTTTTTAGTGAGGTTGGTATCAAATAAATAAATGTAAAAATGTTCATTCAATACAAATTAAATTCTCTGCAACTTCCTCGTTCTCTATCGTGAGGGTACAATTGGCCCTTTTGTGTTTGAAAAATCTTCATTCCAATGAAAATATGATTGGGAATGGATTGAAGTAGGGTTGGTTTGCATTTTTATTCATTTCATGTGTTATTTAAATTATTTTGTAAATATTTAAAGCAAAGAACATCAATTTTATTTTGACTGTCCCAAACAGGGAATCAAGTGCAATCAGTAAATTCTTTTGAAGAACCTATGATGATCTAGGCTCTCCCACTTTCTATGGTGGATGTTTCTTTTTGGAGAGACCTAAAAATGAATAATATGTTCCATTAGATGTTTTTATGTAGGGATGGAAAAAGGATTGAGAAATGGATCATTCATTAAAGAGAAATGTTGATTGAGGGTCACTAGGTGCTGGGACTAGTCAAGGTCTGGAGGTTCTACCCAAAGGTGGGCCAAATTTTATTACATAGAAGGTCAAGATATTACCATTAGATGGTGTTAGATCCACTGGGAGGGTCTAAAAGTGATTGGAGATGTTATTTTGGTAAAGCCCTAGGCTTATGCACCTAGGAATGAGGATTTTGTGGTTTGGGTAGAAGAACTTGATGTCACCTCCTGAAAGTGTGAAAATCAATTAATTTGGATCATGATACAACTTTTATGAAGGTTTTATGGGTTCAAGATATGTGTAGTTGGTACTTTCTTTGTAAACATAGGGCTAATATGAGGGCTAATTATAGAGCATCAACAATTGTTTAGGTATTTGGTCCAAAGGATCAATATGTGATTTTGAAGTATGTTTAACAAATTTTAAAAGGGTATCCAGATATACTCTTATATCATTGAGTGTTTCGAGGAAGGTGGAAGAAATCCTTGAAAAATCGGTCTGGCAGGGCTACTAGAGAATAAGGCCTAGTGAGAAACCGGTAAGAGATAGTTTGAAGATTTGATTGCTTGGTTGAATCCAATAGATGTATTGAGGGACATTGGAGTGATTTCAAATATGTAGAGCCTATGGTGGAACAAGGCATTGTGTGCACTTTGATTATGTGTGATGTGGCTTAGATCAAGGAGAATGATCCCATGAAGATGCTTGTTTGGTGTTGTAATAAAACTATGGAAATCCCTCTAGAATCTACTAAATGAAAGACCACCTAGTGCCTCTACATCAAGTAGTATCAGAGCAAGAGAAAGGTCTGAGATTTGGAAGATTGAAATCCCTTTGTTGAGGCCTTGGAGTTGAATTATCCTCCTTGAGTGTTCCAAAGTGGTGGCTGGATATCTAATGAATCCTAGATTGGTGTGAGAAGATGTAAATGACCAGGAGTGAGAGAGAGTTATCCAAGTTTTTGATAAAATACTTGGATGAAGGAAGAAAAAGGGATGAAGAAAAGAAAAGAAAAGAAGAAGAAAGGATACAAGAGATGAGACATGAGGAGTTGAGAAGCTTGAGGAAAGATTTGGAAGAAAGTGAAGAAAAGTGGAAGATAATTCAAGAAGAGAGAAGAAAGGAAGATGAAGAAAGAGAACCAAGAATGGAGAGGGAAAGAAGAAGAGCCAAGAGTTGGCACTTGAAGTTGAAGAATAAGATAAGATGGCCTATTCAGAAACTAGTTGTAGCAGCAAGGAAGAATGCACCTATGATGAGGGGTGTAAAGACTTGTGAAGAAGTCTTGGTGGATGCTGGAGAAGACAACATAGCGGAAGGCCAATGAGGTCTTGAAAATGAGGTAGATTTATGGGATGAGTTTTCTACTATAGTAGAGGAATGACAGAGTTATGGAGATAGTTTGGAGGCACATGAGAGAGAAACCTTCAATGAAGAGACTATATTTGTAGAGATGGGCCATGAGAAGGTTGAAAACATCAATTTTTTTCTCCTAGTATTGAGATAAGACAAGATGAATCAGAGGTACAATTGGGTATTTTGATGAGTGAGATCAAGCCTAGATGCAAGATGAAGTTGCATGAGTCCACGAGGATTTATATTTTCCAAAGGTCAAGATGAAGACATTACATTTTTTAATGAAATTTGTTTACTTGCAGGTTTCCAAGAGGACTTGGAAAGGTTTTAAAGCTACAGAGTATGGTGTAGGAGCACCAGGGACAAGGAAAAAGGCCTAGAAGGAACTAGGGTCATTGAATAGATCCTATGGGGAAGTGAAGGAAAACATGACCTTGAAAGGTCATTTTATTGTAATAAGACCAATAATGGTCCTTTAAATGTGTTTTTATTATGTTTGAATCATTTTTGTAATGGGATTAATATTGTAAACCTTAATGGCATTTTGGGAGTTAGAATGTACTTAGGGGTCACTAGGGGATCCTAGGTGTTGATAAGGGTTTAAATGACCTGTAAGGTCCATATTGATTGTATTAGGGCCAATAGTTCCACTATATGCTATGTAATACACTCAAAGCGCCAAAAATGTAATATTTCCCAAAAATGGAAAAATAAGCCCATAAAGGCTCATGTAAGGGTTTTAGAAGAGTTTAAGGCCTTAGAGTTAGGAGGGAATCCTAAAAGACCTTTTGAAGTTAATGTAAATGACAGAAGGTAGAGAGTTGTTGAAATGACAACTTTGTTGTCAGTTTGACAACAATAAATTAGAAAGGCCAACAATCATAACTGACTGCAACCGACATGAAAGGAAGTTGAATAGTCAACCAATTGTATATGGGCTATTTATCATTTTTTGAGCATGGGTTTGGAAGAGGGAAGAGTGTTAGGAATTTTTTAGTGAGGCTGGTGTCGAAGAAAGAAATGTAATAAAGTTTTCATTCAATACAAATTAAATTCTCTACAACTTCCTTGTTCTCTGCCGTGAGGGTACAGACAACCCTTTTGTGTTTGAAAAATCTTCATTCCAATGAAAATATGATTGGAAATGGATTGAAGTAGGGCTGGTTTTCATTGTTATTAATTTCATGTGTTATTTACATTATTTTGTGAAGATCTAAAGCAACGAACATCAATTTGTTTTGACTGTCCCAAATAGGGAATCAAGTGCAATTAGTAAATTCTTTTGAATAACCTATGATGATCTAGGATCTCCCACTTTATATGGTGGATGTTTCTTGTGGGAGAGCCTAAAAATGTATAATATGTTCCATTACATGTTTGTATACAAGGATGGCAAGAGGATTGAGAAATGGATCAATCATTGAAGAGAAACGCTGATTGAGGGTCACTAGGTGCTTGGACCAGTCAAGGTCTGGAGGATCTACCCAAAGGAGGGCCACATTTTATTACATATAAGGTCAAGATATGACCATTATATGGTTTTAGATCCACTAGGAGGGTCTACAAGTGATTGGAGATGTTATTTTGGTAAAGCCCTAGGCTTATGCACCTAGGAATGAGGGTTTTGTGGTTTGGGTAGAAGAACTTGATGTCACCTCATGAAAGTGTGAAAATAAATTGATTTGGATCATGATACAAATATTCTGAAGGTTGTATAGGTTTTGGATATGTGTAGTTGGTACTTTCTTTGTATACGGGGGGCTACTAGGAGGGCTAATTACAAACAATCAATAATTGTTTGGGTATTTGGTCCAAAGGATCAGTATGTGATTTTGAAGTATGTTTAACAAATTTCAAAAGGGTATCCATATATACTCTTAGATACTTGAGTGTTTTGGGGAAGGTGGAAGAAATCCTTGAAAAACTGGTCTGGCAGGGCTACTAGGGAATAAGGCCTAGTGAGCAACCTGTAAGAGATAGTTTGAAGATTTGATTGCTTGGTTGAATCCAATTGATGGATTGAGGGAAATTGGAGTGATTTCAAAGATGTAGAGCCTATGGTGGCACAAGGCATTGTGTGCACTCTGATTAGGTGTGATGTAGCTTGGATCAAGGAGAATGATCCCATGAAAATGCTTGTTTGGTGTTGTAATAACACTATGGAAGTCCCTCTAGAATCTACTGAATGAAAGACCACCTAGGGCCTCTTCATCATAGGGTATGGAGTCTAGAGGGATTAAAAGAAGGCTGCATTGACCTCTAATAGGTCTAAGTAGTGAGCTACATTGGGAGAGTGTGTGGGGAGTAGATGCAAGTTGAAATAGGGCAAGTTGAAGACCCTATAAGCCATCATATTTTGTAGTTTCCATTTGGTGAAGAAATAAAGGATAGTATGCCTTGAAGGGGAGTTGATTTCATGATGTGTCTAATTACTTAAGAGGGTACCAGTCTTTGTTGAATCCCTTGGGTTGAGTTAGGTTCCTTAGAGGAATCTAGGAGGGGTCTGCATCAAGAAAGAAAGAAAATAATATACTATTTATATAGGGTGTATTAACTTATACCTGTCAATCCATGAGATTGTGCTAGATCCTCATCAATACTGTTCAAGTTCTTCCACACGTAATTCATTTATCGTATGTTAGCCAAAAATTACATGATACGTATGCTAAAAATTACATAATAGACAACATGAATAATATGCAGCCATCATAATCATTGTATATTATCTCATTCCTTACCTTTACTTTATTTATACTATGGAAGATTCTCAAAAATAGGGTTGAATCTGTAGTCAATTACCTATTTCCACCAAGGGTGACAAAATCACACAACATTTTTACAAGAAATCAACACCAAAAATTGAGCATCATAAGCATTACATTTTTAATTTGATAAACAACTAGCAATTGCACCTTGGTGTGCAAGTGGTATGCCAAAAATAAGCAATGCATTTACTTACAAGGATCCAACCATTATAAGGAAAATGATCTAGGATAACAAAGAAATGAAATCTTTGTAAATATCTAATCATGGAAAATGCAATCAACATAGTATGTATGAGATGGTATGCAAAAAGTGGATAGGTGTCAATAAATGTATGTGCATGAATGAAAATGAGAGAGAAGATTACATTATTTTCCATTATGTAATTATTTTAATTTTCTTTTTGACAATTCAAAGAAATCTATATTATATTTTTTGTTAATCGTGTATAACTTGACAATCTAAAATTATTGACATTATCAATCGATATCAATATCATCATTAATTTACTTTATTTCAAAATTTCAAATCAATATATCTTTTTAGTTTTCAAACATTTTTAAGTGGCATAATTTTGACATGATATGTGATGCAAGGGGTATTACAATGGTGGAGGGGCACCTCCTGAAAACAATGAAGGGTCAATTGGATGACCTAAAAGTAGAATATGACCTATAAGGTCCTTGGTTTGATATAACATGGCCTTAGATCCATTGGATGTAATAGGATTAGGTGAATGATGCAAACTATGTAAAGTTTCTAAATATGCAACAAATATGAAAATGCACAAAAGATGTAATGTTGTCAATTTTTTACATAATAGGCCTAGAGGGTTGGCCGAATTAGGTTCATAGATGGATTTATGAGTTTATAAATTCTATTGGGGCCCTAAAATGACAAAGCCCTAATTTAGAGATCAGTAGGTGTTTATTTGAATAACTTTGCAAATTCAAAATTTTTAATGTAAACAGTCATTTGTCAATTGGAGGGAAACTCCAAATATGTGGTAGTTTGTTTTGTTAGGAAGATCAAATGATTTGATCAGTTAGGGAGGTTTAAGGAAGGCTATATGATTCCTTGAAGAATGATTTTACAATGGAGGAGAAATGAAATGAGAAGGATTTGTAAAATTGTATAGACTCACAAATTTTGGGCAATAAAGAGTTGATTTCTTGCATTGTTTGATTCTCTCTTTATGTTTTCTTGATCTCCACATTTGTGGATGTATTGGAAAAAGTATTAACATCATTTTTAAACACTCTAAATATATTTTTTAATAAATTTACATTCCTTTTCATTGACTGTCTTGAGACAATGTTTGATTTTGCATTAAACTAAGGATGTAAAAGTTGGATCCATCCACTTTCTATGGTTACTATGGCTATGGGATGGATCCAACACTTTTATATTATGTAATTAACCCTAAATGTGTAGGATTTTAATGAAGTTGCAAGGTAATTACCAAATTGAGCAAGTTGACAAGGTGAAAGGTGCATGAAGTAAGGGCCATGGTTATAGCAGCAGGAGTTTGGGGTTAAGAAGGGTATGATTTTCCTTTGAAATGTGTTGGGTATGCTGAATTCATGGTGTAAGATCAAAGAGTGGATCCTATAAGTTATTTTTAAGTCATTTGTGAGAAAGCCCTAATTATAGGCTTATTTTGGTGAGGGTTTGTGAGTTGGGGTATATGCAGAGGGTCCATGGACTAAAGGATGCCAAAATCCTTGGTTTTACTTCATTTATAGAGACTCTACTAAGTGGAAAGGTTAGGGGATACAACCATGATAGGGTTTCTTTGTAATTTGGGCTATTAGGCCTAGGAATGAAAACCTGAGATAACAGTTTTAGAGGGAGATGTTATGAAGCAAGTGTTCTTGGTTTCAACATATGTGTTGTAACTTGAAAAAGGGTATACGAATCCCTAATTTTTTTGGGAGTCATTTGGGAAAGTTTGGAGAAAAGTGCAAGTATCTCATTGGATAGGGCTAGTACGACAATCCTAAAGAGAGTAGTTTGGTTGTGGGAAATAACCATTGAAAGTTATGAGTTTGAATGTGGGAGATATGGTGTTTAGAAGGTCTTGAGAACCTTAGAAGGATTGGGAACACTCTTCAAGGGAGTTAAGGGTGTTGGGATGATTGGTTAGAGAATAATCATGAAGCATGAAGCATGGTCGAATGAATGGATGTGGTGTTGTGGGAGAAGAACTAAATATGTGGAGCCTAGGGTGGTACAAGATGATGAAACTAAGCAATGATAGGTCTAGAGTGTGGGTTGGGACCAAAAGTTGATCCTTGTTTGAAGGAAGAATAGGGTGTTGTTATAAAACAAAGGAGAAAATTGACATTCTCCTAAGAAGATCATAAATCCACCACTAGCCTCTGCATCATGCAAGAAAATAGGTTCTATAATTATCTTATATAGGGAATGCGCTATAATTGGAAAGATGACCCTCTTTTCAAGGCACATTTTTTTCTTCCCTTGCGTCGTTACTCTGTACATTCTCTCTTCCTACATTATGGATATAGCTCCACTGAACAAGAGAGTTTTCCTCCCCATTCTAGCGTGTATCCTAAATCTGATTATTTCTTGCTAGAGATGTTAGGTACGATCTGTGTGTGTGAAAATTATACCTGATCTATAGACACAACACTCAGTAAAACATTAGAGGTTAGCAAAAATCAAAATCGTGCAAAATTGAAAGCTATCTAACCAAGCGATTTACTGCCTTCTAATAGGTGCGAGATTAATGTTCTCAGATTGTAATCGAGATCAGTGACCTAGACGACACCTAAATGAAGGATTTGAATGCAAAAGATGGATATGAAATTGAATGCAATTAATCTATATTTTTGATATTTTCTATGCAATAAGAATGATAAAAACCGATATGAATCTATGCTATTGAAAACTGATATGCAATGCTAATCTAACAATGATATGAAATATGAATGCAAAAATAAGATTGATCTCACAAAAATGCCGATTCACAAGAGCTTTGATTCTTCAATTCCAATTCTCCAGCGTGATTGTGCAAAATATGAGATGATTTGTGAAGAGCTAAAGCCTTAATTTATAGAAATCCAGGGCTTTGGAGGTGCATGGGAAAAAGCCATAAATCACTCAAATAAACTCAGCTTGATTTTTGAGTTATCTGATCATGAAAGATAGTTAATTCTCAAAATCATGCAAAAACATGCAAAAATAGCTTTTTTAACTCAAATTAGAGTTTAGATCAGCTTTTTGAACTCCAAAAGGATGTTGAGTTCCAAAAAGTCAATAACTTGCATTGATTTTCTGATTTGGAGTTTAACTGTTTCTTTTGAATATGCATAATAATTAAGAATTAAATAAATAAATAAAGTGATTTATCCTCAACTCAACTGATTTTTGAAATAAAATAATTAATTTATGGGTTAATTAACTATTTTACCAAACTTTTATTAAAAATTATATTATTAAATAATGACAACATGCTTTAATTAATTAAATAAGAATTTAATCAATTAAAGATAGGAATTTTGATTTATTGTCAAAATTAAATAATACAATTAATAATAGATAGAATTAAATTTAATTACACAATTAAGTGGCAAATATTAAATCTAATTAATTAAATATGAAAATATTCAATTAATCAAACTTAGGATAAATGTGATTTATCACCAAATAATCATTAAATTAAAGATAATTAAGATAATTAGGAATATTACTAGGAATATTCCCCGATGCAGAATTTAAGATAATCAATTATGATTCGATGATGTTAGATGTGCCTTAGGTTAGGACTTTGATGTCGATTTTATTCGATTTGTCGATGTAGGAGGTTAATGAACTTATAGCCCATTTTTGGGGTATTACATTTTGCCCCTCTTTGAATTACTGTGCGAAGCGCAGTGGTTCAAAGATAGTCTGTGTTTGATAAAGATATGAAACTGATTCAAAAGATAAACCGATCTCAAGATAGAAACCGATTGAAAGATATTGAGATAGGAGTTGATTGATATTGAATTGATATGGAGATAATAGGTCTTGAATGACCAAAGATAATGTTCACTGTAGCAGCAAATGAACCTATGATTGCGAAAAAGTATCAAAATGCCTGATTCTAAACCTTAGGATTGATAAGAAGTGAGTGACCCGTTCTAGACTCGATTGTCTTAGCAGAACTAGCAAGTATCACATCCAAACCCTTCAGTTGTCGAAGAACCAAGGAAAGAACACTATGATCTGATGGTTGCAAAAATTGATACAGTTTACAAGATTAGGAGAATACCAAATTGATATGGATCTTAATGAATCTAATATGCCCCAAGTGATGATAGATTTGCCCCGAGCGATGAGGACTTTTGATGAATCAGTGACTAGACGTGATTGTTATCTTGATCACTAATGAAAGATATTGATAGA
The DNA here is from genome assembly GCA_027943335.1 of Chamaecyparis obtusa. Lineage (NCBI taxonomy): Eukaryota > Viridiplantae > Streptophyta > Pinopsida > Cupressales > Cupressaceae > Chamaecyparis > Chamaecyparis obtusa. The sequence continues at coordinate 79,045 of BSBK01002405.1, read as the reverse complement.
TTTGATCGATAGAATTTGATTTACAGACTTTGAATGATGTGCAATACCATGCCCCCTTCGGGATTAAAATTGAAATCTGACAAGAAAAGTCAGCGTTATAGTTTAGAAGCATGTTAATTGATTTGAAAAGTGGTTATATACGTCCGAGAATGCATTCTGCATCGTTTGGAGGTCCAAAAGACCAAATTTGACTAGGTTAAACCATAAGTTGACCATGGTTGACCAAGTTGAAATTTTGATAGTTTGATGAAAGCTAATCAGTTAAGTTGAATACTAGATTTCTGTGATGATTGAAGGTTGATTATGCAAGCAATTAATAATATGAATGATCTCAGATTTGAATTTTGATCCCGAAAAAGGATTCTACTTGCTATTTCATTAGAGGAACCTTCGTGTGAGATTCAGCTCTTGTTAGATTTGAAGAATTGATTTGAAGAATCATTTAAGCATTGAAGTTCATTTAGCCATTGTGAGATCATGCAAAGATGAAAAATGCAAAGAAGCATGCAATATGAAATGCAACCTAAGACCTAGGACCTAGTCACTGATCATATGTCGATTTGTTATCATCATTGAACTTTTAGGTAATCGGATAAATCAATACAATGCCCACTAGCCATGAAACCATAGACATATGAATATCGATTTGTATGCGCAAGAATCAATACAACACCCACTGGTCAAACAACCATGGACATATGAATATTGATTTTATTTGTTGAATGTCGGATTAGATATAAGCACCAAGGCACAAGCGCCAGGATGACCTGAATATCATGTCCATTTTGATATAGCAATTTGTACAAGCATCAAAACATAAACGTTGTGATGACCTGAGTACGCCTTGCATTACAAACACATCAAACAGTGAAGAGATCATTCTAAATCCAATGTGAATTACCCGTAGTGACCCTTTATCGTTCACATCCTTAGGCAAGATTGCGTTCCACAGTAGGAGAAAGAAATTACTCAAAAAGATAATAGTTAGATCAAACTTCCTTGAATTGTCTGGGTATTAATGGTTGAGGTACGCATGGCCATCCAATTCGAGATAGAGGCTCTTACAGTCGGACACCATTTCAATCCAGAAGTTCCAAAGATGTTAGATTTTCACATACAAGCAGAAGACAAAGAAAAGATTATGCCCCCAATCATCACTCTCTAAATCCTATAAAGGACATCATCGAAGAGCTCGAAGGGACACAATATGCAAAAATCTCAATGCGAATCAGTAAGCCTACAAGGAGATAAAAGCATGAAAAGCACAGATTGTTTTCAGTTGAGTTTTGATGTTTGATTGTTGTTGATGCAAAATCCTTGCTAGAGACGAGACAGACTGACTGACTCAACAGGAAGCTTCAAAGGACTCTGACTGGATGGGAAATGTCTAAGATACATGGGAGACCATAGGATATGACATTGATTGCCCCCAACTTTGAACATTGATAGGATACAGACGCTTGAGCTGATTGGTGTACAGACCGACTTATTGAAACCAGGATATGCAGAAACAAACTGGGAGATATGTACAAACTAAAGCAAGACTGAAAGCTGGGAAAGACCAAGATTGTGCTGATAGATGGAGCATTTTGGAACAAGTGGTGCCTGTTTGCCAGGTTTTCACCATCTTGGTAGAGATTTTATTTTTGCTACCAAGGCGCCTGTTTCCAGGTTTTCACCAAGGCACTTTTTCTTCTTTTTCATTTTTTTTTTTGTATTTTTTCAGTTTTTCAATTTTTTTGAATTTTTGATATTTTTTGATTTTTTTGTGAATCATCAAGGTGCCTATTGCTAGGTTTTCACCAAGATGTTCATTTTTTTAAGGACTTTTTCTGATTTTAAAGATTTTTTTAGGACATTTACCAAGCACTGAATGCCTTAGGCATAGAATTTCTTCAGATGGAGAATGTTGATTGGTTCTCAGAGCTGTTCTCCTTCAGTCATTGAGAGTTGATAGGCACCAGAGCCAAAAGTAGCAGTGATAACAAAAGAACCCAGCCAATTGGGTTCGAACTTCCCCTTGCGTTCTCGATGTGATTGATTTTTAGGATTTTCTCTCAACACTAGATCGCCAACCTGAAATTCTCTATGTCTGACTTTCTTGTTGTAGCCTCTAGACATTCTTTTCTGATACACTCTGAGATGATCATACGCTGCTTGTCTGCGCTCATCTAGTAGTTCAAGTTCTTGTAACCTTGACACTCTGTAGTCTTCATCAGTGACAAGTCCATGCATTCTGATCCTGAGTGATGGGATTTCAACCTCAATAGGCAGTACCGCTTCAGACCCATAAACTAAAGCGAAAGGTGTAGCCCCAATAGGTGTTCTGATACATGTTCTGTAACTCATTCTGATACTTGTTCTGATACTAGTTTTGATACTGATTCTAATACTGGTTCTGATACTTGTTCTGATACTGGTTCTGATACTTGTTCTGATACTTGTTCTGATACTTGATATACTTGATAGTATCTTTTTCCATTTGCAAACTCCCAAGCAAGATCATATTGTGCAGTCCCAATGTCTATCAAGGTGGAGAACAAGAGGGATTAGCAAGCTGGTGGAAGAGATGGAAGATAAGAGAATTAAGGAAAATGAAGGGAAGAAATCCTAAAGGGGAAACTCCTCAAGAATACCCAAGCTAGGGAAAAATTGTCATGTAAAGCGGATTTGGACAAGAAATGAAAGGCTAGCATAGGATAAGCACAAAATCATAATGTAAGAGCAGGAAAGGATGCAATCCAAAGGAGTAGACATGTCAAGAGGCTTCATAGCACTGTGTTTTACTCTTTCTTTCTTTTTTTATTAGATCAAGACCAAAGGGGAAAAGGATAGCGATAGGCGAAAATGAATGGAGGAAGATGGATATGAAGGCTAAACATGGAAGCAATGAAAACAAGGTCATCGTAAGATAGCTCACAAAATAGCCAAATATTCGTGTATAATCAACATTGTCAAGATCAAAGAGAGAAGACGAAATGGATGAAATATGTAGAAGAACTACGCATAATGCCTGATTGCCAGGTTTTCATCATGGTACTTATCCAAGGCGCCACAAGGGAGTGGTTTTCACCATAGGATGAATTTATTTCTCTTTACTTTTGCTACCAAGGTGCCTGTTTCCAGGTTTTCACCAAGGCACATTTTCAATTTTATTTTATTTTTCATTTCTTTTTTTTTGGAAGAAGGCAAGCTTTTTATGTAATGCTCCTTAAAAGGATAAACCATGATATGCCAAAGATTCAAAATGATATGCTCAAAGATGCTGATAGGGAAAGGGAGATGGAAGAGAAAAATGGAGGATAAGGTTTTATGTAAAGCAAGTGAGGTTGGAAGATAGGAGGAATAGGCAAATGAGGAAAAAGGATAGGAGGTATAAGGATAATGCATGGAAGGATTGTGAAAGGGTAGATGAAAAGGAAGGCAAATTCAACATCAACACATACCTTGAAGGGTGGTGAGATAATGGAGGAATCGTGAATGAAGGAATACGTGAAGGAATATGGCGAATGGATAGCAGAGGTTGTGGTTTAGGCACATGGAATGGAAGAATATTTTTGGAGGGAGATGAAGTGGAAGCCTTTGGAAGCTTGAATGTCAACTTCACTTTTTGCTCAACACCAGACTCTTTCAAGAGAGACTTTGGAATCCATATAGCCTTAGGATTTTTATTTCCTTTTGATGATCTAGAGAGAATATCTTGAATGATGGATTTTGGAACCCATACTTGTCTTGTAGTTTTTTTCTTAGATATTTCTTTTGACTTTATGCTTCCATGTCTATGAGAGGAGACATGGTGATATTCTTTTTTTGATGGATTCTTGTATTGCTTCTTTTTCTTGTATTGAACATTCAAGTTACTTCCAAAAGACTTGGGATTTGTGGAAGAGGGAGGATATGACTGGTTTAGATGGGTGGTTGGATGAAAAGGATTCAAGGGTATGCATCTATGTTGATCTTGAGGAAAGATGGGAGATGGAGGTATGTAAGGACCCAAGATGGATGGAAAATTAGGAGAGTTAGGAGGGGAAAGTGAAGGGACATAAGGACCCAAGATGGAAGGAAGGCGTGAAGATCTTTGTAGTGGTGGAAGAGGTCCAAGGATGGAAGTGGAAGACGCAAAAGGAAAATCAATAAGTTCATCAGCATCTATATGACAACCAAGGATATCAGCATCTTTAGAGGGAGCATTAGAATTTTCAATAGAATCATGGACATCTTGAATAAGAGCATGTTCTTTGATAGGATCATTCAAAGCTTGCGAAGACCTAGGAAGAGTAGAAAGTGGAAGTGAACATGGAGTGGTAGAACAAGAAGATGGAAGACTTTGATCTTGACAAGGATCTTTGGATAGCACAAGCACATAATTTTTCTTTTGATTTTCAATAGGCTTAACATTGGAAGGAACACTATTTTTACCAACCTTAATGGAAGTATCATCTTTGGAAAGTGCAAGTGTAGTAAGGTTATTTTGATTGTCAATAAGCTCAACAGTGTAAGTAGTAGCTTGATCTTTCTTAGGTGAAGACTTAAGACATGGTGGAATGCATGAAAAAGGGGGTACAGGATCAAAAGAACCCTGTGGCAGATAAGAGACATTGGGAAAAGGAGTGGATGACATGGAGGGTTCTTGATCTTGATCTTTCTTTATGTTCTTTTCTTTATCATTTTTAGAGTACTCTTGACATGGAGCCACTTCTAAGGACAAGGAAGCATGTTGGGATTGTATGGATGACTTTGGAAGAGATGGTGGAGGACTAGCTGAAGTAGGGATTATAGCATATGAAGGCTTAGGCTCTTTAGATTTATCATTATTGAAAGTCTTTGCAGCCAAGTGAAGGTTAGCTTGAGTTTCTTTAAGAGGTAGCCCTGGGGGATAACTATAGGGAACCACATGAAAAGTATTAGGGCTTGTGTCAGATGAAGGTTCTGTGAAAGATTTGAAAGACTCGGAAGCTTTAGGAAATGTATGGGTATTGGAGGAAGTAGGGGATGGAAGGGAACCATCACAAGACAAAGGTCCAACATTAACATGATCTTGCTTGAGAGTGTAATCTTTATTTTCAGCCTGAGAGTTCTTAGAGGAGAGATCCTTATAGTATGCATGTTTATAATCAGCGTGGTAAACTTTCTCTTCCTCAAGTGAAATAGATGGATCATCTAGGTATTGTGCATAGAAATCATCAAAGTCTCTTTCATAATCAGAATCATATGGATCACCCTCACGATCTATCCAATGTGATAGCCCATTTGTAGTAAGCAGGAATGGATGATGAGGAGGACTCTTAGGAACAGAGGTGTCATAGGTATCATTACATTGTCTATCGTCATAGTCATCATAGTCTCCAAAGCTAGATGTGTCACTCTCCATGGAAGAGGTATCATATTGCTCAATTTTTTTCTGGGGGCATGGTGACATGTACAAGTCTTTATCAAATGGAAAAGAGTATAAAGATTCCATGGAGAACTTTTTAGATTCCTTCTCTTTCTCAAGTTTGTCAAGCTGGACTTGCATAGCATGTATCTGTTTCATTATAGCGGCGATCAGAATTTCTTCCTCTTGTTTACTGATTCTTTGAGACATGTGTACTGATTCTCAATAGCTATTGCTCTATTCCTGACACAATGATATTTTTGACAGATTCTGGAACTAGGCTGGAAACATTGGATATCTTGCAATTTGATAATTTCTGACAACTCTCTCAAATTTTTCCAAACGACACTCTACAGACTCGTACGACACTGGGTTCTTAATCATACGACATATGGGCTTTACTAAAATGACATTTGACAAAAATTCATATGACTTTTGACTTCTTGAAATGACTTTTGACTCTAGAAAGAACTTTACGTCAATTTTTTTGCAAAATTTAAGGTTTTCAGTTTTGGATTGTTTGCAAATTGTACTGTCCAGATTTTGAAGGTTATACCAGATTTGATCATTTTTAATAGCCAAGTAGATAAATAAGCACGCAGAACAGCAAGCAAGTGATTCCAAACACGTCTGAAAACAATGAACAAGGGCAAAAGCAACCTTGCGCATGAACAATCAAGTGACCAAATTGTGCTAATCCCTGAGAGTACTAATTGTGTATGTTCTGAAAAGTTTTGCAATAATGCACATATACCTGAAAGTGAAAAATTGGCCTCTCTAGGGTTTTTAGTAATGGTTTGACTCTGCAACTTTTATGATTCAAAGGGGTGAACTCCAATCCCGGCGCACCAGGGTTTTGACATAGTCCGAGAACTTAATCTTCAAGAGATGCTAGGGAGATCTGACAACCCAATAATGAACCATACCCGTGGAGATTTCTTCCACAAGGACATTTATATAGCGGCTGTCACTACCATGGTGAAAATGGCTATTACCGCTTGAGGTTCCGTCAACGCAGTTTGGCCTGTGAAGAGATTGTCCGCTACGGTTAACCCTCTCTAAAGATGACTCACAATAGTATACCACAAGGGGACTTGGCTCCAGATTCAAGGTTTTGACACCTCTTCACTTTTAACCCAAACAAAGCAAGCAGATTAATCCGACATGCTAAGACAAAGTTTTGTTCCACCAAGGTCTGTGATATCAACTCCACGTGATCTATCAACCTCTCCGGGGAGAGAATGTATCAATCAATAAGAGAAGATGCACTAACCAATTTTGATTCACCAAAGCTCGTGATATCAACCCTACGTGATCTATCAACCTCTCTGGAGAGAGAATGTGTCGATCAATAAGAAAAGATGCACTAACCAAGTTGAATGTGAAACGCACTAAGTATCCTCCCTACCTACTAGGATTTTGTCATCAAGAAGGATTTCACTGGGAATCCAATCTCTCAAGAATCATGAATAGTGTTCATAGGGCCTAATTACTATGTGAGCACAGATGTATTCTCGAAAGTAAATCTACCAAAAGTACCCAAAAAGTAGAAAGAGGAACACTTAACGCTTAAAGTGAATATGAGATGAGTCCACAAGGTGGAACACTTAACACCTCACACAAGCTAAAAATGAGTCCCCAACTTAGAAAACAAGTGAGTTCCTAAAAGCACAAAAGGGTTGCCAAGTGGAACATTTAACGCTTCTGTCCTCTTGACCCCTCCCCTTTATGGCGCTGAGATTGCAACCACGGGGCGGAAATGAGGGGCCGGCGGATTAGCGAGTCCAATAACCTAAGATAGCAATCAAGATCAATCACAAGTATCCTAAGACTACTTAATGAATCCTTAAGGGTTCACAACCTAGTATCTATTATGCAAGTGTGTAGAAATAGATCAAAAGCATGAAAAGATGCACACAAGCTCGACACATAAGAGATTTATTTTAAATCCCAAATCAAAATATTATTAGATGAAGGAGAATACTTGGGATCCTCGCAATGCGCTTAGTAGATTTTACTTGAGTTTTAGCAATTTTTGTTGAGCTTTTCCATGCAAGCAAGTGACGAACTCTCCAACAAGCAAACAAGCAAACAAGATATGCAAAATATATTCAACTTATGAAAACCATAGGGTTAGCTCTAAAAATCAATTATTATCAGTAATAATAACCAGCAATCAACCCAAATGACAACTCATATCATTCATTGAACCATGTAAAAAAATAAGTGCATACCCATCACAAAACTTTATTTTTTTTGCTGCATTTGACCTAGTCAACAAGATCTAATTTTTTTGATATGATTTTGGCCACAAAAATAGAAATTCAGAATAGAGACCCCTACTTAAAAATAGAGAGCTTTCCAAAAATGCAAAAATTTTAGAAAAATCTCTTCATTTGTGCCCTAGAGACCCATTTTATCAAAATAGACTAGTTTTTGTAAATTGACTATTTGAGCTATGATATCATGTCCAAATTTAAAACACAAAGAATGTACCTCCTGTAGAATTTAAAGATATTTTTGAAAATATAAAAATTTTCAAAAAATATGCTGATTTGCGTCAGATATTAATTTTTTCCAGAATTTCAAGAAAAAATTATTAAAAATTCAAAACATCTCAGAAAATTCTAAATTTTTTAGTGTAGCTTCCATGACATATCACCAACCTGAAAAAAAAATTTCAGACCAAAATTCCAAGCCGTTTAGGAGATAAAATTAAATCTTTGAAACTTTGGGGTTTTAGCTCCCAAAAAAATCAAAACCAGCATGCAAAGGTGGGTTGCCCCACGATGGGCGCCAGAAATGAGTGTGTGAAAATTATACCTGATCTGTAGACACAACACTTAGTAAAACATTAGAGGTTAGCAAAAATCAAAATCGTGCAAAATTGAAAGCTATCTAACCAAGTGATTTACTGCCTTCTAATAGGTGCGAGATTAATGTTCTCAGATTGTAATTGAGATCAGTGACCTAGACGACACCTAAATGAAGGATTTGAATGCAAAAGATGGATATGAAATTGAATGCAATTAATCTATATTTTTGATATTTTCTATGCAATAAGAATGATAAAAACCGATATGAATCTATGCTATTGAAAACTGATATGCAATGCTAATCTAACAATGATATGAAATATGAATGCAAAAATAAGATTGATCTCACAAAAATGCCGATTCGCAAGAGCTTTGATTCTTCAATTCCAATTCTCCAGCGTGATTGTGCAAAATATGAGATGATTTGTGAAGAGCTAAAGCCTTAATTTATAGAAATCCAGGACTTTGGAGGTGCATGGGAAAAAGCCATAAATCACTCAAATAAACTCAGCTTGATTTTTGAGTTATCTGATCATGAAAGATAGTTAATTCTCAAAATCATGCAAAAACATGCAAAAACAACTTTTTAACTCAAATTAGAGTTTAGATCAGCTTTTTGAACTCCAAAAGGATGTTGAGTTCCAAAAAGTCAATAACTTGCATTGATTTTCTGATTTGGAGTTTAACTGTTTCTTTTGAATATGCATAATAATTAAGAATTAAATAAATAAATAAAGTGATTTATCCTCAACTCAACTGATTTTTGAAATAAAATAATTAATTTATGGGTTAATTAACTATTTTACCAAACTTTTATTAAAAATTATATTATTAAATAATGACAACATGCTTTAATTAATTAAATAAGAATTTAATCAATTAAAGATAGGAATTTTGATTTATTATCAAAATTAAATAATACAATTAATAATAGATAGAATTAAATTTAATTACACAATTAAGTGGCAAATATTAAATCTAATTAATTAAATATGAAAATATTCAATTAATCAAACTTAGGATAAATGTGATTTATCGCCAAATAATCATTAAATTAAAGATAATTAAGATAATTAGGAATATTACTAGGAATATTCTCCAATGCAGAATTTAAGATAATCAATTATGATTCGATGATGTTAGATGTGCCTTAGGTTAGGACTTTGATGTCGATTTTATTCAATTTGTCGATGTAGGAGGTTAATGAACTTATAGCCCATTTTTGGGGTATTACACGATCTTCAATCTTTAGCACATTTAGGTGGAGAATGTTTTTTGTTGTGTAGTGTTGAATGACCTATTTTTGTAAGTTCTTGCTATTAATTCTCTATCAATTGATTTTTCTACCAACATTGTCACAGTCATTGGAGATGTGGATGTTGTAAAAATAATGACTAAAAATTGGTACATGGTCACATATTGGTAACATGTTTACGTATAGTCCATATGATAAATAAGATATATTATAACTTTTAAATCAAATGAAAGAAGTGGAACTCTTGTACAAAGACCATTTATAAAAGCTCAAAAAGATAAACCACCACATAAGTCAACATATGTACTCCCTAAAAACTACTATAATTCATATAAAATGGTAATTTGGGCTACAACAATAATTGTGTGTGTGAAAATTGTACCTAGCTGTGGACACAACACTTCAGTAAAACATTAGAGGTTAGCAAAATCAAAATCTGCAAATAATTGAAACTAAGATAACCAGGCGATTTAATGCCTTCTAGTAGGTGCAAGTATGGTATTCTCAGATTAGACTAAGGTGAGTGACAATGCAACACCTAAATGAAGGATTTAATGCTAAAAGATGAATGTAGAATGAATGCAGATTAATCTATTTTTTTTGGATTTTGAATGCAATAAGATGAAAAACTGTATGAATCTAATCTAGAATTGAATTGAAATGATATGCAGATTTAATCTAATAATGATATGAATTGATATGAAAAACCATGAATGATCTCACAAAGTCGCATATTCACAAAAGCTTGATTCTTTGTATGCAATTTCGCTAGAGTAATTGTGCAAATTTGAGAGATATATTTTATGAAGAGCCGAGCTTTATTTTTATAGAAATCTAGGGCTTGAGGATGTATTGAGAAAAGCCATAAATCACTCTTGATAAACTCAGGTTGATTTTTGAGTTAACAAGAAATCAGAATTAATTAACTCACAAAATCATGCAAAATCATGCAAAAACAACTTTTTGACTCAAATCAGGAGTTTAGATCAACTTTCAACTCAAAATAGATGTTGAGTTTCAAAAAGATAACAACTTGAATTGATTTTCTGATTTAAAGTTCAACTGCTCCTTCAAATGTGCATAGATAATTATGAATTAATTAAATAAATAAAGTGATTTATCTTCAACTTAACTGATTTTGAATTAAAATAACTGATTTATGGGTTAATCAATTATTTAATCAAACTTTTATTCAAAACTATATTATTAAATATTGATAATTAACATTAATGAATTAAATAAGAATTTAATCAATTATTCATAAGATTTTTGATTTATTGTCAAAATTAAATAATACAATTTAGGAATAAATGTAATTAAATCTAATTAAATAATTAAGTGGTAGAATTAAACTTAATTAATTAAATATTCAGAATATTCAATTGATCAAATTTTACGATAAATAATGACATTTATCGCCAAATAATATTTAATTAAAAATAATTAGGATAATTAGGAATATTTGGGGAATATCCCCTAATGCAGAATTAAGATAATCAATTAGGGTTTTGATAAACTGGTGTGCAGATGTGCCTTAGGTTAGGACTTTGATGTCGATTTTGTTCGATTTGTTGATGTAGGAGGTTAATGAACCTATAGCCCATTTTTGGGGTATTACAATAATATTTTCCAAAATTAATTTATTTAATTCAATTATTTTACTATTTTTCTTATATGTTCTCCATAAATTGAACCTTATGGTTTAATTTGAAAAAATAAAGAACATGAAATCCAATTACTTTAAGTGGGATATAACCTATCTAAATATCATACAAATTGATACATTGATGACCATATAAATCTTATCAATACACATTTACTATTATCTAAATATTAACTATTTTGTCTTATTTGAAATTTTGATTGTCTTTTCTTGAAAACAAGAATTTGATTGTCTCTCTTAATTTTTCAAACATTTTATTTTCTCAATATAAGTACTTGTTTCAGACTTCTTCCCACCTTGAACCTCCAAGTTTTTGTTTTGCGACCATATAAATTCTTTAAAACCAGCTAGTCATGGGCTCATAGAGTAACCTTTTGTGTTATAAAGACAACATTGAAGAAGAATAAATCATGCCCACAAATATTGGGAAGATCAATTTTAGAATACTTTAATTATACTAAACCACAATATCCTTCTAGAAAAAAAATCTTAATTAAAAAAGTTATGAAGTAAGGAATTAGAAAATCAAAAGTAGTGTAAGTGTATCATAAATCACATATGTATCTTCATAAGCTATGCTATTAAATAGCATGAACATGTGCATTGCTATGATATTAAATGGCATGAAAGTGTTGACAGGGTAGGATGAATGCATAAAGAGGGTGTATGCACTTAGAGCTGAAGCCGACAAACATATTTTTACAAAAATCATTTGATAATTTTAAATCTTTTCAACACAAAAAATCTTGTTCCTTTAGGTGATAAGCATTCCATGGTTATTTTCAACACAAAATGTAACACCGAGTCAATATATTATTCATATCATTCATCATCATCATCATCATCATCATCATCATCATCATCATCATCATCACCACCACCACCACCACCACCACCATCACCATGAACAACATCATCATTTAGGTCTTCTTCTTCATGAACATTTTCATCATGAACATTATTGACTAACCATCGATCGTGATCATCATATACATCATCTTCTACTTCTTTGACATTTTCTTCTTTGGTCACATTACACTTTACTGAGAGTCCTTAGATCATGTCTAACAACAAATGACCAAAGTAGTGTAAGTGTATCATAAATCACATATGTATCTTCATAAGCTATGCTATTAAATAGCATGAACATGTGCATTGCTATGCTATTAAATGGCATGAAAGTGTTGACAAGGTAGGATGAATGCATAAAGAGGGTGTATGCACTTAGAGCTGAAGCTGACAAACACATTTTTACAAAAATCATTTGATAATTTTAAATCTTTTCAACACAAAAAATCTTGTTCCTTTAGGTGATATGAATTCCATGGTTATTTTCAACACAAAATATAATACTGAGTCAATATATCATTCATGTCATCATCATGATCATGATCATCACCACCACCACCACTGATGCATGAGCATTCTAGGATTCTTGGTAATCCTGTATCAACCAAAAATATGTTTGTCTTTGAAGGTAGATTGTTAGTTTTGATCTTCGTTTGATGGAGTTCTTGTTCAGTTTGGGAGACTAGTTGCTCGGTTTCTATGGTCACTGGGGTGCTCGGTCTCTGAAGAATTCTTTGTAATGGAAGGCATCAGTTCACTTGCACTTGATGATAACTATCTTACTTGGTCATGCTTGGCATGGTCAATCAACTAGTGCTCAGTTATTTCCTCTGTTGCTCGGTGTTCTTGCTTACCGACTGGATTGTTTTGTTGGATCATCTTGGCCGATTGGTTTCATTGATTTGGGTCACACTCCTCATGTTATAGATTGACCGTTGGATGTGTGGGGACCTATATCTGGCATGTTGCATTCTTCTATGTGGATCTGATGATCATTGGGGCCATCTTTGAGAGTTTATTTATTTTGTAAGGCTATGTGAGAGCTGACTGATGTTTTAACATTTAATATTTGTTTGTAAGGGTTTATTGTTTCATCATCCGACTTGTGGTTGGGAATCAATATTTATAGGATTCTTGGGTAGTTGTTTAGGGCATCAGATAGTGGGGAAGAAGGTTAGTAGCCCGCGAGCTTAGGAGCAGGAAGATTGCTTGGAAGTTTGAGTACAAGTTTAGATCTTTCCTGGGTGCCTACTAGTGTGCTGTGTGTTGCAGACCTGGGCTAGATGAATGCTGATGTTGTGGAAAAGATTTGTATCCTATGAGATCTTGTAGACTATTATTTTCTTTGTATCTGGCTATAACTGGGAAGGCCTTACAGCCTGACACATTGCATGTAATCAGTGATTTGATGAATAAAGACTTCTATTTTATTTCAGATCTATTATTGTTTTTGTGTATTTCTGCTACATATTGGTTTGGCTACAAGGTCAGTCAGTCCTTAATTGGATCCACCAGCATTAACTACATCAACCACCACCACCATCACCACCACCACCACCACCACCACCATCATCACCATGAACAACATCATCATTTAGGTGTTCTTCTTCAAGACCATTTTCATCATGAACATTATTGACTAACCATCGATCATGATCATCATCTACATCATCTTCTACTTCTTTGACATCTTCTTCTTTGGTCACATTACACTTTACTGAGAGTTCTTGGATCATGTCTAACAACAAATGACCAACCCAGTTTATTTGGAACCTCTAAGTAAAAGACCTACTCACATTGGCTTGGAAGAAGATATGGCTCATCTCCAACTAGCTCAAAGGACCTTGTAAACCATTGTAATTCCATTATCATGTTCAATAAAAATTCTATCAAGATCATTTTGATTTAGTCATAGCCTATACCATTTGAGGATGAATAGAACTTATTTGAAGGAATTGAAGTCAAACTCAAGTATATCATCCAAAATTCCACAGTATCAATTTTGAGAGTCTTGAGGATGCATGTCATTTGTAGATGAAATATTATTCACCTCAAAGACTATAGTTATCCCAGAATCACAAGTTTTCTTCGTGTCATCCAAATTTATGACGTGAAATTTATGACCATTGTAGCACATAACTTTGTGGTGTTTGACCTGCAATATGTCAAACATGTAAAAATTATTGCATCACGAGTTGATAAACATATGACTGATTAATAGATTTTTATGTACCTTTGTATTTCTTAAACCATTTGCTAAATCAATTTGCATTGGCGTAGCATTGGAATCTCCATTACGATGAGCTTCTTTAACCAATAAAGGCACACCTTCTCTTGTGAAACTTATGGAGCCCTCTGAGAGAAAAATGGTCGAGAACAAAGTTCCAGTCTCCTCACACTGATTCAAGCACAGCCAGAGATACTAGCGACCTACCCAGTATGGGAACCCGGTAAGTGGACTTCTGTACCTCTCTGTGAATTCAAAATTTGCATGTTTATAGCATTTTTAGATCATTTTCATACATTTTTTGAATTTTCAATTTTTGTAGCATAGAAACTCGTACAAGAGTCCTCTGGGACTTGTACGACTTTTCAAATTTCTGTAGAGTGTCATATCAGAGGTATAGGAAGCTCATATGATAAGGACCCATGTGTTGTATGACATTTCATTGGGTCCCTCAAATGTCGTACGAGAACATATACTTTTTTATATACTCATGGATTGTCGTATGACAACTTGTAGAAACTTGTATGAGTTTTGACACCAATCTAAAAGGTCGTATGGAAAACAAAGAGCATTTTTCAAACCCTTAGGTCAAATTTTTGATTTTTCTAATTTCATAGGCTGATTCCTTGGTATTTAATGTACCTTTTGAGATATTAAAATTTTCCATTCCTGTATGTTAGAGCCTGATTATTTGACCAAGTTACTGATAGGATACCCTATTTCTATGCTATGTAGGTCATCTACCCTGATGTACATGTCTGTATATCACACCCGACCACTCAGAGACTCTGCGTGTTGCTTCCTAATCCTATGAGAGTGCACTTAGTTCTTGTGGGTTCAAGTACATGATACGGTTTCCTAAGATTTGGGTGAACCACATATTACTTACTGCGCTGATAGAGAAGTTCCATTATGAGACACAAACTTTCCACCTGCCTACTGGAGAGCTTATTGTTACACCAGAGGACATCTATCAGATCTTGTAGATACCATTCCATGGTCCTCGGCTTGATTATGTCAATTTGGGGAACTCTAGTCTTCATTCCTTTAGGAGAGTATTCAGTGATGACACATAGCTGAATCAATCTATTTCATGGTTGTCATTAGTGTAGAGATATGGGCACACCCATAGACTTGATTTCATTATAGCAGGCATGATAGGTGGTATCATCATGTCTAACCATCAACAAAATGGTCTATTGATGGGATGGGCCCTAATGGTAGCTTAATAGATGGCTACTCCTTTTGAGTTGGGATGTGGATAATGTATGCTCACCCACATGTTCTCCAAGATACATGAGATAATGTATCAGGAGAGCAAGACATTTGCTTCGGGTGTGATAGTTCTTTAGATTTGGGCATGAGAGCACATTCCCATATGTAGGACAGTATATCAGTCACAGAGATAGCCATAGGAGCCCATCATATATTTTTATTCTGGATATGTCACACAGGTCCGTATGGGCATTATTGAGTATTGGAGGCATGTCCTTGATGACATGACCTTTTGTATATGGAGACCTTACTTATAGGTTGAGCCTTGGTCTGCTGCGCATGCTTAGTGCAGTTTCTTTTTCCAGAATAGGGTATTGATTGGTAGGTCCACCACTATCCTTGAGCATTTCCTGATCACCTGAGTTTGGAGACAATATGGTATTATACAAGATGTACCATAGGAGAATGCCACCTATGCATAGATAGTCCGAGATATTGGATTAGGATGGACAACACGCTTG
Organism: Chamaecyparis obtusa; assembly: GCA_027943335.1. Taxonomy (NCBI): domain Eukaryota; kingdom Viridiplantae; phylum Streptophyta; class Pinopsida; order Cupressales; family Cupressaceae; genus Chamaecyparis; species Chamaecyparis obtusa. The sequence continues at coordinate 63,125 of BSBK01002405.1, read as the reverse complement.
TCTTATGCTCTTTGTACATAGGAGTACAATGGATATGTGGTGAGAGAGTAGGATTATAGGCCACAGTTTGTAGATGCTGGAGTTACAAATGCTTTCATTGCTTGGTTGGTGAAGCATCCAATATGTCAATTTTCTGATCCCACAGAGCTAATTCCCAGTATGGAGGAGGTAGTAGATTTTATAGGTGCACTGATGGGTCAAGGCCAGAGGCACCGAGATGTTTAGATTCCTATGCCACAACCTACACCTCCAAGGCCTAGAGTGGTTATTACTCCACATAGGCCTTCTGGACATATGAGACCACCACGCCCTCCTAGTTCTACAGCAGGCAAGCTTGCAAATTCACAGGGGAGATCTAGAGGAGAGCATGGTACCCTTGGTAGTATTGGTGGTGCTGATGAGGTATTAGGTGCTCAGTAGGATGTAGATGCTGGTACTAATCCTAGACAGGTTAATACAGAGTATGATTTGGGAGCTAAGGTGAGACGCCGCAAGGCACGCAGGGTAGAGGCTGCTGATTAGCTAGGTGAGGACACTGAGATGCCCACTACAGATATTGATTTGGGATTGGTGCAGAATCCTTAGGAGGTTATTAGGAGGCTTAGATTATAGATTAGAGACCTGAGACTGCAGAGTGCTAGATTTGAGACACAACTCAAGGATTTTGAGAGGCAACATGTTGAGCTCCAGGAGGAGAACAAGCGATTGCAGGCAGAGGTTACTCATCAGACTGCACAGAGTGCCTATTATGTCTTTGCCTACTATGTTGTAGTTCTTGCTGCATAGAGAGTACCCACATACTCTCAGTACATGATTGCTTTAGAGGGAGCGAGAGCACCACAAGTTGAGGTAGTACCAGATGCACCACCCCCACCCCCACCAAATGTAGAGGATTAGGCAAACAACTGATCTGTCATAATTTTTTGATCATTTTTGTCATTTTGTCTATAGATATTCATCTAACTCTAATAGCTCACATGAGCTCATTCTTTTGTACCTTGTGCTAGTAGTGCACTCCTGACTATTTCAGTTATATGATATATATGAGATCGAGGTTTTAGGTTATGACTTCATTTGTACTTGTCGATTGATTTATGATGATTATCATGTGATGTAAATGCTAATGGGTAGTGTAGAATGTATGTAATATGCAATGCAATGATTTCTTTCAAATGTATGGATTTATGCAAATGTAATTGATAGATGGAAAATGTATGATAATGTATGATTTTGATTATGCTATGCAATGATAAATGCACATGTATGTAATGAAATGCAATGTAATGGGATGAATATGATATGTAAGTGCAGCGATACACATGATATGTTTTGCAGGTATTGATGAAGACAAGTACTTGGTCATTTGTCAAAAAGGATGTCTAACCTAGGATGGTGACTGCTTGCGGTTTTGTGAAGAAACCTTCGGTTTAGATTCAACTCTTGTAAGATGTTTAGCACTGTTTGAAGAATTGTTTAAGCATTCCAGTTTATTAATCAATTGTGAGATCATGCAATCATGCAAAGTGCAAAAATGACATGCAGAATGAAATGCAAACCTAGGACCTAGGACCTAGTCACTGATCATGTGTCAGTCTTTTTCATCATTGAATTTTTATTAGGTAACTAGATAAATCAATACAACATCCACTAGTTTAGGAAACTATGAATATATGAATATTGATTTGTATGGGCAAAAATCAATACAATGCCCACTGGCCATACAACCATGGACATATGAATATTGATTTTGTTTTTGGAATGTTGGATTAGATATAAGCACCAAGGCACAAATGCCAGGATGACCTAAATATAATGTCCATTTTGATATAGCAATTTGTATAAGCATCAAAACATAGATGTCGTGATGACCTAAATACACCTTGCAGTTGAAACACATCAAGAAATCAAGAGATCATTCTGAATCCATTGTGAATTACCCGTAGTGACCCTTTATTGTTCACATCCTTAGGCAAGATCGTGTTTCATAGTAGGAGTAAGAATTCACTCAAAAAGACAATAGTTAGATCAAACTTCCTTGAATTTTCTGGGTATTGATGGTTGAGGTACTCATGGCCATCCAATATGTGATAGAGGCTCTTACAGATGGACACCATTTCAATCCAGATTTTCCAAAGTTGTTAGATTTTCACTCAAAGCAAAAAACAAAGAAAAGATTATGCCCCCAGTCATCACTCTCTAAATCCTGTAAAGGACATCATCGAAGAGCTCAAAAGGACACAATATGCAAAAATCTCAATGCGAATCAGTAAGCATACAAGGAGATAAAAGCATGTGAAGCAAAGGTTGTTTTTAGTTTGTTTTGATGTTTGATTGCATTGTAGATGCAAAATCCTTTATGGAGAAGAGACTGACTGACTGACTCGGATGTAGCTTCAAAGGACCCTAACTGGATATGACACATCTGAGATACTGAGGATTATAGGATATGACTTTGATTGCCCCCAAGTTTGAAACATTGATATGATACAGACGCTTTGCTGATTGGTGTACATATTGACTTTATTGAAAACATGAAAATAAACCAGGAGATATGTACAAACTAAAGCAGGACTCAAAGCTGGGAAAGACCAAGATTGTGCTGATAGATGGAGTGTTTTGAACATGTGGCACCTATTTTCTAGGTTTTCACCATCTTGGCAGAGATTCTATTTTTTCTACCAAGGCGCCTGTTTCCAGGTTTTCACCAAGGCACTTTTTCTTTTTCTCATTTTTTTGTATTTTTCATTTTTTTTCAATTTTTTTGTACTTTTGAGATTATTTTTTTTTGATACATCAAGGTTCCTATTGCTAGGTTTTCACCAAGATGATCATTTTTTTTAGGACTTTTTTCAATTTTTATAATTTTTTCAGGACATTTTTGAAAAGACTAAATGCCTTAACATAGAATTTCTTCAGATAGAGAACGTTGATTGGTTCTCAGAGCTATTCTCCTTCAGTCATTGAGAGTTGATAGGCTCTAGAGCCAAAAGTAGTAGTGACAACAAAGGGACCCAACGAGTTGGGTTAAACCTTCCCCTTGTGCTCTCGATGTGATTGATTTTTAGGATTCTCTCTCAAGACTAGATCGCCAACCTGAAATTCTCTGTGTCTGACTTTCTTGTTGTAGCCTCTAGACATTCTTTTCTGATATACTCTGAGATGATCATATGCTGCTTGTTTACACTCATCTAGTAGTTCAAGTTCTTGCAACCTAGACACTCTATAATCATCATTAGTTACTAGACCATGCATTCTAATTCTTAGTGATGGGATTTCAACCTCAATAGGGAGTACCACTTCAGACCCATAAACTAAAGTGAATGGTGTAGCCCCAGTGAGCATTCTGATACTTTTTCTATAGGCCCAAAGAGCTGGATTGATCATGAGATGCCAGTCTCTTCCTATTTTATTAACTGTGCGATGCAAGATTTTCAATAGATTCTTGTTTGAAGCCTTTGCTTGTCCATTCCCTTGAGGATAATAGATAGATGACCAATGTTGTGTTATCTTGAATTTAGCACATAAATAATCTAAGTCCGTATTCTTGAATTGGCCACCATTATCTATGACTATAGAGTGTGGAATCCCATACCAACATATGATGTAGTTTAGGATGAACATAGAGATTTGTTTGTCAGTTTCTTGAGTCAAAGAAACTGCTTCTACCCATTTTGTGAAATAATCTATAGTTGTAATGATATGGGTATGTCCATTAGAAGAATGAGGATGTATGGCTCCTATAAGATCAAATGCCCATTATTGAAAAGGCCATTGTGTAGTAAAGGGAATTAGATCTCTCCTTGGTGCATGAATTAAGTTTCCATGTACTTGACACTTTTGACAGTTCTTAGCAAACTTGATTGCATCTTTTTCTATTTCAGGCCAATAGTACCCAACCCTAATAAGTTTTCTAGCTAGTGTTAAACCATTGGAATGCAATCCACATATACCCTCGTGGACTTCCTCTAATGCATGTTGAGACTCTTCCCATTATAAACATCTAAGGAGTGTACCATCTAGACCTTGTTTGTATAGATCATTACCAATGATGACATACCAGGATGTATTTTGGATAAGGTATCATTTCTCATGGTGGTTGAAGGTATTTGGGATGATTTGGTCTTAGAGATAGGAGAAAAGGTTTTTGTATCTAGATGAATCATGACCAACAATGATGTAGATCATGTGGGTTTCAGGGGAATTATATGCAGGATAAGATAGTGCTTCCACCAGGAACTTATAGCGTAGCTCATGTTCGGGCTGCTGTAATAAAGTAGATAGTGTTGCCATGGCATCAACAACTTTGTTCTCCAATCTAGGAATTTGTTCAAATGTGATAGATATGAAATATTTCTTTAGATCATCTACCATTCTCTTGTATGGAACTAGCTTTTCATCTTTCATTTGATACACATCATTGACTTGGTGTATTACAAGTTGTGAGTCTCTATGAATGTGTAGCTCTGTTACCCTCCATTCAATTGCTATCTTCATGCCATTAAGAAGGGCTTCATATTCAACAATATTGTTTGTGCAAGGAAACTTTATTCTGAATGCTTTAGGTATTGAGTATCCTTGAGGTGTGAAGAACATAATGCCTACTCCAGAGCCATTCTATGTATAGGAGCCGTCAAAGAATAACTTCCATGCTCTAGAAGAAAGATTCATGATAGAGGAATCTGGGAATTCCATTTGCATTGGTGTATCATCAAACAATGGTGCTTCAGCTAGTTGATCTGCAATTAATTTTTCTTTGATAGCTTTTCTTTCAATATATTCAATATCAAATTCACTTAATAGCATCACCCATTTAGCTAATCTACCTGTAAGGGCAGCTTTGCTTAGTAGGTACTTTAGTGGATCAATCTTAGCTACCAAATGTGTAGTATAAGCTAACATGTAGTGTCCCAATTTTTGTGATGCAAAGATCACAACTAGACACGCTTTTTCTATCATAGAATAATTATTCTTATATGCCACCAATGTTCTACTGATATAGTATATAGATCTTTCCTTCTTGTCCTCATCATGTTGTGATAGCAATGCCCCCAGTGAAGTATCTATGGCAGAGACATATAAGATCAATGGCTTGCCTTGAATAGGAGGCATCAAAATAGGAGGGTTTGATAGATATTTGTTGATATGATTAAACTTCTTTTCACATTCCCCATTCCATGCAAAAGTCACACCTTTATGTAATGTCTTTGTGAAAGGTTGTGATATGTCTGCTAGCTGAGATATGAAGCGTTTGATAGATTGTACTCTCCCTTGTAATGTTCTCATTTGATTGATATTCTTGGGAGGTTTCATCTCCATGATAGCTTTGAATTTTGCTGGATCTACTTCAATTCCTTTCTTTGAAAGAATGTAACCTAAGAGCTTTCCAAAAGTGATGCCAAAAGCACACTTCTTAGGGTTTAGTCTGAGACTAAACTTCTCCATTCGATCTAGTATTTTGCTCAAATCATTTAGATGTTCAGATCTTATCATAGATTTAGCCAAAGTATCATCAACATAATCCTCCATATTTCAATGCATCATGTCATGAAAAATAGATGTCATAGCTCTTTGATATGTAGCACTAACATTCTTCAAACCAAATGGCATGATGTTCTAATAGAACATACCCCACGCACATGTGAAAGTAGTTTTCTCTTGATCCTCTAGAGACATTTTAATTTGGTTGTATCCAAAAAAACCATCCATTAAAGAATTCATCTCAAAGCCCGTAGTCATGTCCACTATCATATCGACATTTGGTAATGGAAAATCATCCTTAGGGCATGCCTTGTTTACATCTCTAAAATCTGTGAATACTCTTATATATTTTTATGGTTTAGATACTGGAACAATGTTAGAGATCCATTTCACATAATCAATAACTCTGATAAATTCAGCTTTCAATAGTTTTTCTAATTCAGCTTTGACCAAGAGTGCAACATGTGGATGCATCTTTCTCAATTTTTACTTAACAGGTTTGACTCCTAGAGCTGTAGATAAATGGTGCATTATAAGATCAGGATCCAATCCATGCATATCTGAATATTTCCATGCAAAGTTGATCTTCTTCTCTGTTAGGAATGTAGTAAATGTTTTCTTTTCTTCTTCTGATAAGGATTGTGTGACATGTATCAACTATGGTTCTTCTGCTATGCCCAAGTTGATAGATTGAGTGGGCTCAATCAGTACTGGAGATCTATCCTGTAAATGACTCGAAAGGACATCAAATATCTCATCCTTAGGCACCTCAAAGAGGTTTTCACCTTCGGATACATCTTTTATTTTTACTATTTTAGGTTCTGAGACTGCCACAAAGTGGTTTTCACCCTCAGAACTCTTTTGCTTTTTATTTTTATTCTTATACTTTTGACTAAGATATTTGATGTCTGACTCCATCATGATAATGCCTAGTTCACTGATGGAAGTAATCATAAGATCCAATGCATTGAGGTAGCAAGCAAGGGCATAGTCATTTGGAAAGGTATAGATACCTTGGCTCTGATTCCTGGAGGTTTGGTCAAGATGTTTGGGATGTTGGATAGTCAAAGTGGGGAAGGATTGAGAAATGGTGTTTATGGATATGGATCTATCATTATTGGTCCCAATCTGACTCTCGAGTTTGAAGGTGATATTACAACTCAAAATGTTCAATTCATGAATAGGCTCAATGTCATTGTGGGAGTCCACTTTAGCCATAGGTGGATCAGACTCGCTAAGTTCATCATTTTGCTCTAGACTTACATTGGGTTTAGGTGCATATTGGTGAATAACATCAATATGTTTTTCTGTGATAAGCTCATCTTCCTCTGGAATGACTCCCCATTCATAATCATTTGATTCCTCATCTATACTTCTAGGAAATCTAAGAATAAGTGTGAAATCAGGGTGGATTCCCCGAGAAGGGTTTCCTTCTAATTTTGATTTGAATTCATACTCATGAGAGTCCATCTCAGAATCTCTATGTTATTCCAATTGTTCAAGTATTTGGATAGTTTCAATTGATTCCTCTTGTTTACTTTCAGTAGTAGGTTCTTGTGTTTCTACTACATTGATATTCTCCTTAGGTTTCTCTTCATCTTTAAGGAGGTCTAGTATTTCTTTAGGAAAATGCTCATAAGGAATGAGCTCATCCGTGGTGTTTGAATCATCATTGTTAGATTGTTGTGTTTCTTCTTTTAGTTGAATTGCTACTGAATGTTCAATCTATTCTAAGACATGTGGAGAGTTTTTGCTAAGATAGAAAGGCTTCTTCTGATATCCTAGACCTGTTGTATTCTTTTTTTTTCGGCCATGGTGGTCAAGAGGTGATAGAATACCTTTACCTTGTAGTCTTAGAGGTCCTTTTCCTATGTATCCCATTTTTGTGATCAATTTGTCTCCTGGTCCATATGACTTCTGAGGAATTTTGCTTGAACTGGAGTCACATTTCTAAATTGATTGGGATTGAGACTTATCCTTGTATAACCATGCAAGCACAACTTCTTCTTCCTCAAACTCTTGTTTAGATACTTTCTCTGTGACAAAGCTTCCATTGAATATGACCTGAGACTCTTTAGCATTGGGTTTCACTTTGTCTGAAGGTTGTCCATAAGATTTTGGGGACAACGGGAGAGAGGTGAGAGATAAAATTGGTTCCATTGTGTATTCTCCCATACCATTGTCTTTAATTTTGACATCTTTTTCAATGTCTTCCATCTTGGATGTAGATGCAACATCTGTTTGCTTAGTGGAAGATTCTCTGTTATTGGGAAAAAGTTTGTCAACACTTTCTTTCAATGCATTGCAAGTTGTAGATATGTTAGCTAGAATCATTACCTCTACTCCTTCATAAGGAAATTTCACACATTGATGGTATGTGGAAGGAATAGCTCACATTTCATGTATCTAGTGTCTCCCTAGAAGAATGTTGTAAGCCAAAGATAGATCAAGAACTTGACATGTGATATCTCTGATAACTGGACCTGTTTTGATAGGTAAGACAATTGTTACTTTGGAAGATCTTTCTTTTTCATCATATGCCTTGATAGTTATCTTCTTTTTAGGATCAATGGTAGCTTCAGATAATCCTATTTGTGTGATCAAGCTATAAGAACAAATGTTGAGACCAACACCTCCATCTATCAACACACATTTGACATGATGGTTTTGGATTAAGACTTCAATGTGCAAGGGGTGGTTATGCGGATGACTCAAGGAGTTATCATCTTCCTCTAAAAAGGAGATATATTGGGGAGACATTAGATGACCAACCATAGTCTGGAATCTATCTAAATCAAGGTTGTCAGGAACATTGGATTCGAGCAGAGCTTTGTCCAAGATGGCTCTATGAGCTGGAGATATCCCAAGTGACTCAAACATTGATATATTTGTATTGGTATGCTAGAGTTGTTGGACAATAATGTATGATGTTGGTCTCATATCTTTAGAATTTGATGATTTAGAGGCAGCCCTCTATTTAGAAGGAGATGAAAGATTAAAAGGCATCTTAGGGACATTGGATGAATCTGAATTTTATCCTTGTAGATGTGCCCGAGCTTGTGATCGAGTAGCTGCATTTTCTGATTGATTATCTCTATCTTTTTGCACAATGGTGATGACATTGCAATGTTTAGATAAGCAAGGTTCCACCATGTTTATGACAACATTGTTTCCAGAGTAAGCATAATTGACTTTAGCACCCATGTTAGAATGAGAAGATGAATCTCCTTGACCATGTTTTAGAAATGGTTTCATGAATTTTGTATGATCATTATTGCTCTTATGATTGTCAATTACAATTTCTCCATTATCAATCTTGTCTTGTATGAGATGCTTCAAGCATATGTAGTTATTGGTTTTATGACCCTTATTTCAATGGAAATCATAGAAATCGGTCTCTTTCCACCATTTGGGTTTAGGTTCAGGATCAAATGGTTGGATCTTAGGCAATTTGATGATTTTGTTGGCCAATAGAGTTTTCATGGTGGACTCTAAAGATTCTCCAAGAGGAGTAAACTTGCATTTAGGATATGTATCCCAAGGTTTGTAGTTAGATGGCTTCTTGTTTGATTATGTCACTTTTACCTCTAAGGATTTGATGGCTTGGGTACCAATAGTGAGATTGAAAGTGGGTGCCTTGGATGGGTTGTGAACATTGTCAACAACACCATCCGTGACGATGCCTTTATTCTTTTTCCATTTTCTGTTCTTGTCTTTGGAACTATATCCAGATTCATACTTCTCTTTTTTGAGTGATATGTCTCCTTTTTTCACAAGGAATTTCTCAATTTTGATTGCATTATCTACCATCTTATCGAAGGATGTGTGATCTTGCATTTGTAAAGGGTAGTTGATTATTGGAACAAGATTATTGATGAAAATTTCCAGCTTCTCTGTTTCTCAAATGGGTCTAGCATATAAAGAAAAATTCTTCCTCCATCGTTTGAGGAAAGTTAGGAATGGCTCTCCTGGGTATTGTTTCAGATTACAAATGTCGATCATGGTGACCGGATGTTTGATTTTGTAGGAGTATTGTTGATAGAATAGCTTGATTAACTCCTCAAAAGTTTTGATTATTGGAGGCATTTTTGAGAACCAATGAATGATTTCTGCTCCCAGAGATCAAGGGAAAAGACACATTAAGTAGGTTGGTTCATGCATGAACTCCATAGATTGAGTATAGAATTTTCTGACATGGTCTTGAGGGTTAGAGTTTCCATCGTATTTGTCATACTTAGGCATTTCTACGCTCTTCAAGAATGGTGGCATGTACAAGTCTTTATCAAATGGAAAAGGACATAGAGCCTCCATGGAGAACTCTTTAGATTCCTTCTCTTTTTTGAGTTTGTTGAGCTTGACTTGCATGACATGCAACTGTTTCATCATAGCCGTAATAGGAGTTTCTTCCTCTTGAGTAATGGTATCTTCGACATTAAAGTTTGGAGGAAGTTTATCTCCTTATTGAGCTAACTCTAGAAAGTATGCCTCTTTCTCTTCATGCAAGAAATGCCTTATCATTTTCTTGAAGTTATCATCATTTTGATATTGGGAAATTTCAGAAGGTGTGGGTTCTTGATATGCACCATGTTGAGATTGGTGTCATTGGGAGCCTTGGTTTTGTCCTCCTTGAGACATCATGTTGTTATGAGGACTACCAGGGATTGATTTAGGTGGGGTCAGTTGAGGACTTGTGTGAATTGATGTAGGAGGGGTGACGTAACCACCTTTTAAGAATAGATTGCCAAGAGCGTCTTCTCCAAAGAGATTTGTGTTGTAGGGTTGATGAAATGTCTGAGCAATTTAAAAAGATGCTGCTGAAGAGAATTTGGGTTGTTCTCCTTGTTTTCTATGTGAGGAAGCTCTAGTCTCCACCATTAACTTCAAGTGAAGCAAAAGAGAAAGATTAAGACAAGTGAAGAATGACTTCATTCAAAAGGATCAAATGACACAACATTGTCAAGATTGGATTGATTGAAGATAGATTGGATGTAAATGAAGGATATTGTGCCCTAGAGGTATGGGTAGACACCCAAAAGATGGTGGACATGAGCTCGCAACACTTAGCCATTTTTTGTGTGATGAAGATTGAATTGAAGATGATTGACAAAGTTTTGGCACAAGATGAAAAAGATTCAAATTGATAGACCAGAAGACTAGATCAAACTCAAGAGAGCACTTTTTGAAAAATAATTGGATTCTTTCTGGTTTCTACTTTGTTCCTGACACAATTATTTTTTTGACAGAATCTGGAAGTAGGCTGTAAAAATTGGATTTCTGGCAATTTTGGCAAGTTTTTGGCAATTTTTCAAAATTCTCATACGAGTTTCTCCAGGCTCGTACTAGTTTGGGTAAGCTTTGACATGACAATTGACAAGTCTCATACGACAGTTGACACCAGGGTTTGATTTTCTTTGAATTTTCCTAACAAAACTCATACAACAATATGCAAGCTCCCGTACGAAAATCTGGGGGTTCTGATACAACTTTTGGAAAAACTCGTATGACTTTCTGAGACTGTGGAATGACTTTTGGACTCTAGAAAGGAATTTTGCTTCAGATTTTACAATTTTTTTAGTTTTTAGTTTTAGGTTGTTTGTAATATTTTCTCTGTCTAGGTTTGCAGATTCGTGTAACAGTTTGGGATTGTTCATTTCCAAAGGACCAAGTAGATAGAAAACACACATAACAACAAGTAAAGGGAATCAATCAATCATCTCAAAACAATGAACAAGGGAAAAAGCAACCTTGCACATGAACAAGCAACAGTGACTTATTGTGCTAATCCCTAGGAATGCTACTTGTGTATGTTCTCAAAAAGTTTTCCAATAAAGCACATAGTCCTAGAAAATGAAAAATTGGGCTCGCTAAGGTGTTTAGTAATGGTTTGACTCTACAATTTTGTGATCTCAAGAGGGAAAAATCCAATCTAGGTGCACTGGGGTTTTGACACAATTTGAGAATTAATCAATTAGGAGCTTCTAGGGAGATCTGAAAGCACAACAAGAGACCACACTCATGGAGATTTCTTCCATAAAGACATTTATATAGTGGTTGTTGCTACCACAAAAAAAATGGCTATTACCACTTGAGGTTCCATCCATGTGGTTAACCCAATAAAGGGAATGTCCACTACGGTTAACCCTCTCTAAAGGTGACTCACAAAAGATACCACATGTGGACTTGGTCCAGATCCAAGGATTTGAGTTTTTGATACTACCCAAAAAGGGAGTAGAGCATAATCCTCTAGCCTTATCACTTTTACCCAAACATAGCAAACAGATCAATCTGACACACTAAGATTGAAATTATCTCACCAAGGCTTGTGATGTCAACAACAATGTCTACCGAGCTCTCTAAGAGGGACCAAGAGAGAATATACCGATCAAAGTTGAGGACCAAACCAAGTAGAACATGAGATAATCATAGTAACCTCCCTACCTACAAGGGGATCCATCTTCAAGAAGAGCTTCACATGCAAAACAAGAAAATGAAGCCCACTCTCTCAAGATCATCCACAAATAGTGTTCATAGGGCCTATTTACTAGCTGTAACAGATATGCAAAAAGTAAATCTATATTCATTTTATAGCCCAGAACTGAAGTCTGTGGTATGAAATCAGGGAAAGTCACACAAGCTTGACATGTGAGAGTTAATTTTATGTTCCAAAATGAAGTGTTATCAGATGAAATAGAATACCTGAGTTCCTCATAATGTGCTTAGTCGGTTTTACCTATTTTGCAATTTTTGTTGTGCTTTTCCAATCAGAATCAACAAGTACCAATCATAAAATAAAATATCTCAATTGTTAGGGTTAGCTATTAGTCCAAATCCAAAAAATCAAATTTGGAAAACTGCTTGAAAATCTAAAATGACAATTGAATTCTGATGCCAAAACTTGTATGACAATTAGTTACCTCCTGTACAACAACCCAGACCTGATACGACAGTGGGTCTCTGCGCACACAACAAAGTAACTTCCAAATGACAATGTGTAACAACTGATATGAGTGTCAAAAACACCAACTGTCGTACGACAGTCAGGGGGTCTTGGTATGACTTTCTGACAAAAATCATACGAAAAATGTACGGACAGAAAATAAAGATCGCATTTTTGGCCAGAAAATGATAGAAATCGTTAGAAATGAAACAGAACCCCGTTTCAGGGCCCCACAGTGGGTGCCAGAAATGTGTGTGAAAATTGTACCTAGCTGTGGACACAACACTTTAGTAAAACATTAGAGGTTAGCAAATCGAAATCTGCAAATAAATGAAACTAAGCTAACCAGGCAATTTACTGCCTTCTAGTAGGTGCAAGTATGGTATTCTCATATTAGACCAAGGTCAGTGACAATACAACACCTAAATGAAGGATTTAATGCTAAAAGATGAATGTAGAATGAATGTAGATTAATCTATTTTTTTGGATTTTGAATGCAATAAGATGAAAAATTGTATGAATCTAATCTAGAATTGAATTGAAATGATATGCAGATTTAATTTAACAATGATATGAATTGATATGAAAAACTATGAATGATCTCACAAAGTTGCCTATTCGCAAAAGCTTGATTCTTCGTATGCAATTTTGCCATAGTAATTATGTAGATTAGAGAGATATATTTTATGAAGAGTTGAGCCTTGTTTTTATAGAAATCCAGGGCTTGAGGATGCATTGAGAAAAGCCATAAATCACTCTTGATAAACTCAGGTTGATTTTTGAGTTAACAAGAAATCAGAATTAATTAACTCACAAAATCATGTAAAACCATGCAAAAATAGCTTTTTGACTCAAATCATAAGTTTAGATCAACTTTCAACTCAAAATAGATGTTGAGTTTCAAAAAGATAACAACTTGAATTGATTTTCTGATTTAAAGTTCAACTGCTCCTTCAAATGTGCATAGATAATTATGAATTAATTAAATAAATAAAGTGATTTATATTCAACTTAACTGATTTTGAATTAAAATAATTGATTTATGCATTAATCAATTATTTAATCAAACTTTTATTCAAAACTATATTATTAAATATTAACAATTGACATTAATTAATTAAATGAGAATTTAATTAATTAGTCATAAGATTTTTTATTTATTATCAAAATTAAGTAATACAATTTAGGAATAAATGTAATTAAATCTAATTAAATAATTAAGTGGCAGAATTAAACTTAATTAATTAAATATTTAGAGTATTCAATTGATCAAATTTTAGGATAAATAATGACATTTATTGCCAAATAATATTTAATTAAAAATAATTAGGATAATTAGGAATATTTAGGGAATATCCCTTGATGCAGAATTAAGATAATCAATTAGGATTTTGATACATTGATGTGCAGATGTGCCTTAGGTTAGGACTTTGATGTCGATTTTGTTCGATTTGTTGATGTAGGAGGTTAATGAACCTATAGCCCATTTTTGGGGTATTACAATAACATTTTCCAAAATTAATTTATTTAATTCAATTATTTTACTATTTTTCTTATATGTTCTCCATAAATTGAACCTTATAGTTTAATTTGAAAAAATAAAGAACATGAAATCCAATTACTTTAAGTGGGATATAACCTATCTAAATATCATACAAATTGATACATTGATGACCATATAAATCTTATCAATACACATTTACTATTATCTAAATATTAACTATTTTGTCTTTTTTGAAATTTTGATTGTCTTTTCTTGAAAACAAGAATTTGATTGTCTCTCTTAATTTGTCAAACATTTGATTTTCTCAATATAAGTACTTGTTTTAGACTTCTTCCCACCTTGAACCTCCAAGTTTTTGTTTTGCGACCATATAAATTCTCTAAAACCAACTAGTCATGGGCTCATAGAGTAACCTTTTGTGCTATAAAGACAACATTGAAGAAGAACAAATCATGCCCACAAATATTGGGAAGATCAATTTAAGAATACTTTAATTATACTAAACCACAATATCCTTCTAGAAAAAAAATCTTAATTAAAAAAGTTATGAAGTAAGGAATTAGAAAATCAAAAGTAGTGTAAGTGTATCATAAATCACATATGTATCTTCATAAGCTATGCTATTAAATAGAATGAACATGTGCATTACTATGCTATTAAATGACATGAAAGTGTTGACAAGGCAGGATGAATGCATAAAGAGGGTGTATGCAGTTAGAGATGAAGCTGACAAACATATTTTTACAAAAATCATTTGATAATTTTAACTCTTTTCAACACAAAAAATCTTGTTCCTTTAGGTGATAAGAATTCCGTGGTTATTTTCAACACAAAATATAATATTGAGTCAATATATCATTCATGTCATCATCATCATCATCATCATCATCATCATCACCACCACCACCACCACCACCATCATCATCATGAACAACATCATCATTTAGGTCTTCTTCTTCATGAACATTATTGACTAACCATCGATCATGATCATCATCTACATCATCTTCTACTTATTTGACATCTTCTTCTTTGGTCACATTACACTTTACTGAGAGTTCTTGGATCATGTCTAACAACAAATGACCAACCTAGTTTATTTGAAACCTCTAAGTAAAAGACCTGCTCACATTGGCTTGGAAGAACATAGGGCTCATCTCCAACTGGCTCAAAGGACCTTGTAAACCATTGTAATTTCATTATCATGTTCAATAACAATTCTATCAAGATCATTTTGATTCAGTCATAGCCTGTACCATTTGAGGATGAATAGAACTTATTTGAAGGAATTGAAGTCAGACTCAAGTATATCATCCAAAATTCTACAGTATCAATTTTGAGAGTCTTGAGGATGTATGTCATTTGTAGATGAAATATTATTCACCTCAAAGACTACAGTTATCCCAGAATCACAAGTTTTCTTCATGTCATCAAAATTTTTGATGTGAAATTTATGATCATTTTAGCACATAGCTTTGTGGTGTTTGACTTGCAATATGTCAACCATGTAAAAATTATTGCATCACGAGTTGATAAACATATGGCTAATTAATAGATTTTTACGTACCACTGTATTTCTTAAAAACCATTTGCTAAATCAATTTGCATTGGCGTAGTATTGGAATCTCCATTATGATGAGCTTCTTTAACCAATGAAGCCATACCTTCCCATGTTAATGAGTGATGAGAATGATGACATCTTTTAATCCGTACCATCATCCAATCAAGATTGTTTTCAATATATAAATGTAGTGCATCCCACTCTTGACCAACTATACAACAAATAAATAGACTTACAACTGACTTATATTGAAGAATAAGAATTAATTAACTACAATAACATCTTATAATTACCTCTCACTTTCCTCAATCGACTATCTTTCCCCATCAAGTACTCCCCTTCAAATATTTTAATGGGGTTGGGATCCCAAATAAGATCTACATGGATCTTTGCTACAAACTTGGGAAGATATTCAGTAATGTACACCATAGTATGGTATACCATATATCCCTCAAGCATAGAACCCTCAGGACACGCTCTTTGTCAAACCAAAGACTTAAATTTTTTTAAGTGCCTCTCAACCATCCACATTGACCTAGTGTGTATAGGTCCACACAATTCAATCTCCTCAACTTGGTGTATGAGGTAGTGTTCTTGTGCATTGAAAAAAGTTGAAGGTAGACACTTTTTTATTTCACACATTAGATGAGGAATTTTTCTCTTCCAACATTTTATATCTTCTTTATGGATTTCTTTAAATGACAACCACCTACAAGAGACTCAAGAGACAATAATATATAAATGAGACTTTAAAAGATAAAGTATAGTAAATTACATAACAAGTAAAACATATCCCAAATATAATATCTATACAAAAAATCAAACAAATATCACTACTTACCTCATGTATTTTCCAAGATCATATATAACTTTCTTGACACTATTGTCGAAGTGGTGTGGGAGAGATAGATGTAGAACATACTACAACAATTATAAAATGACATTTCCATTATTTTCTAACATATTAGAATGGAAAGTACTTGTAGAATACAAATATATAGTAAATACGCAAGAACATGAATTACCTTAATGAAGATATGCCAATCATGCATTTTCATCCCTGACCCAAATTTACTTTTCTTTGATACGAGATTGTTTATGTTTGTAGCAAATCCTGTTGGAAATCAAATTTTTCATACGACTTATTTTATAGAATTGCTTTGCTGCTCTGATAATAACCAAGGAAGGGTACTTATATCAATCTAGTTTCCATCTCTATTTGATCAAATGACATCTTTCATTGCATGATTGGAATCCTAAATGTCAGTACAAATTTTGACAATTTTTTCTTTGTCATGCCTTCCATCCAACATTTTCCATAATGTCTTTGTTATATTATTGCCAATATACATAGCATCAAACAAATGCACAATTTGTGGCTTCTCGTAGTAGGGAAACTTACTAAATTGTCTAGTTAAGTCCCTTTGGAAGGTGGTCATTAATGCCTTGATGACCTTTACGATCATCAATTACATCATCAGTAAAAAAAATATAATATCAAAATATAAATTAAAAAGATGAACCATCAGATGGAATGACATTACCTCAATGATTTATTCTATTATATTCCAACTTCCATAGGCGAGGTGTCATTCTTTGTGGATTTGATGTAGTCTCTTCTTTCCCATTGAAAAAATGTTTTTCGATAATTCGATATTTATGATTTCTATGGAGGAAGTGCCTATACTCATTGAACACCTGCTTTCGTAAACTTTTTGAATGATGATATTTTAATCTTTGAACTACAAACATGACATAAAATTTTTTCTTTTGTTTGAAGACCTACAAGATCATGTATAATTGGATTAAGTATGTTTATTTTGATGATTATAATTATGATGTGCAATTTGGACACTATGAAATATAATAAAAATGTGTTAGCCCTGGGGCATCATGTATTGTCCATACAAACATTGCATGGAATTGAAATTGTCTCTATTGGTCTAGAGACATCATACATAGTCACACCATTCCATAACTCCACCAAATCATCGATAAGAGGCTCAATATATACATTCACATCTCTAACTTGGTACTTACCTAGTTGAATGAACAAAAACATTACATAATTAGTATGACCTTTTTACATTGGTATTTATAATTTAATATAGATGACTATTAAAAGAAAAAATACCTAGAACAATCATTAACAATATTATGTGCTCCCTCTTTATTGACATCCATGGAGGAATGTTATTGTTGATAACAAAAATAGGCCACTCTGAGTAAACAGATCTCATCTCTCCAAATGGATTGACACCATCCACTACCAATGAAAGCCTGAGATTACAAGGTTCTTCAAAGTGTGGACAATTTTCCTCTATGTCCTTAAATGCAGAACCATCTGTAGGAATTCACATAATGTCATCTTGACTTCTATTGTGTGCATGGTAATCCATAAAGTGTGCCAAGCTAGTGCACCTAAATAATCATTGCAGACGCAGAATAATGAGAATATATCAAAGAACCTTGTGAGACACCTTTTTTGTTATTTGATCTATTCCATATCTA
This sequence comes from Chamaecyparis obtusa, assembly GCA_027943335.1. Lineage (NCBI taxonomy): Eukaryota > Viridiplantae > Streptophyta > Pinopsida > Cupressales > Cupressaceae > Chamaecyparis > Chamaecyparis obtusa. The sequence goes on along the minus strand of BSBK01002405.1, from coordinate 45,134 downwards.
TTGATATGACATTCAGGGCATTCTGTTGCAAATTCATGTTGTTTACGATATATAATATAATCATTGGGACATGCATCTATTGTTTAATATTCCATTCCAATATCTTTCATTATGGTAGATAATTCTTAGTATGAGTGAGATAGAATGTTTTATGGTGGTAACAAAAACTCACCTATCAATCTATGGAAAAAAATATATTTTGTTAATATAAAGAATATTAATGGTACATGATTCACCCTTTATTAACTATAATGAAATTACAACTAAAATAGATGAAAAATATGAATATATGACATATCTTAACATACATACAAAGATTGTTATGTTGGATAAACCATTCATAACCTTCAAGTTCACCAACAACAATACAATGAAGAGAAGAGTTATTTGGGATCCTTCGTAAAGGGGCTCGTATGCCTTCTCAAGCATAGGTATATCATGAACAACATCAAGGTCATCTCGATCATCATGATCAGCTATGATAGTACCATCATCTTCAATTGTGTTTTCTGGTGCATGATCATCTTTCTCCATGGGATCATTAGCTTTAGCTTCAATATTCACACCTCCATGTTCCTCTGCTTGGAAATCCACATTCTCTAGGTTGTCCTGGTCCATAACATGTGCCATGGGGAGGTCGACCTATATGAAAATAATGAGCATAAATAAACCATGATCATGATCACATCGTCAAGTGATTTCTTATGTATATAAATTATTAAAATAATATAATGAACAACTTACCAATCAACGATAATCATTCCCCCCTTTAATGTGACCATGCTTCCTACAATGTTTCTTAGCTGTTCTGATTAGAAGTCTTCAAGTCTTTAAGCCCTTACAATTTTTTTAGGGACAATAACATTTTCCATCACCTTTTCTTTTGAAGTTAGACCAAAATATAGCAAGGGTCTCCTTGTTTTGTTCTTCATTGATATTATCTAACATGGTCTTTCTTCACAGGCAAAACAATCGGGTGATATATGAATACTTAAACATACAAAAATTGTAAAATGAACCAAGTCATTTGAACATTCAACGCACCATTTAAAAATGTTGGTTTCAATGATAAGGTAGTACACTAGTAATTAAATTAATAATTAAAAATATATTATGCAACCATAATCCACAATATTATTATGCAACCTTTGTGACTTAGGAGACAATTTGGTCACCAAGTGTGCATGATTCATAATAAAAACCCCTAAAAATGTCTTGATGAGATTTTAAAGAGTCTCCCAAAGAGTGTAAGATAAAGAATGAAACCCACTCAAAAGATGATTCTCTACAATTTGATGATATATAAAAAACCATAAACTCCCACAAAACTATAGGTTTCCATATGTACTCACCTTTGTGATTTTGTTACTCTACTTGGCTCTTGCATGATGAAGAATAAAAAATGTTTATCAATGCTTCATAACCCAAACATGAGTTCCAATGGCGCTTTCAATGATGTAGCAATTTGTCCCCTCCATATTATGATGTAAATCGGATTGTTTATGGAAAGGAAACAAGTTACAAAAACCACAAATTGGTTGGAATCTCAACTAAATCATAATTGTGGTGGCTGAAATAATTGTTCCCTACAACTGCACCCTTCTACCAACATCATTTAGTGATGAAACCTCTATAAAATGAGAAAAAATGTGACTACTCATGACTGATAATAAAAAATCATGATATAAAACTAGAAACAACCCAATGTTACATAAACTGTAACACTGAAACTCCTTTACAAAAAATAAAAAATGCGAGCATTGTAGAAGCTAAAAACATAGAAAAAACTACTAGGAAAAATAGAAGGACCATAATGATGACATTTTGGTTCATAGATATCCTAGGTATGTCTCTTCTCTCACTTTATAGTATCTTATCACCACTTATTCCCCTCATTCCTTGTTAGTGATCCTTAGCACAAATATTTAGATTTGGAGTCACCCCACCATGATTATGCTACACTACTTTGATATTCATGCAAACTTCTCCTTGAAACCTTCTTGTGGTGCCCATAATGGTCTCAATTGGAAAGATATATCTAACATAATTCCTCCCTAACTCTTGATGGTGATCTTTACTCAAGGGTGGTGGAATGATCAATATCATTTTAGAAACCTACACCATACTTCAACCCCCTACCATCATGGAAGAGAAAAAGATGGAATAAAATGTTAATACACAAGAAAAGAAGGTAATAGAATTTTTTTGGTATTATTTGAACATTCCATTCCATGTTTCTTAATCTCTTTATTGGCAGACCATGTTTATGTCATTTCTATTGTGGATTTTGATTTCAAGGACCTCTCACATGAGAGACTCAAAGTTGACATGCTAAGAGAGGTGGTACAATTAGCAAGGGAGACACTAAGCATTGAGCCATTGGGAGACTAAAAGTTGTAGCATTATGTTTGATGGGTTTATTGATTGAAGGAATTATATATTTATCAAATTTATTCCTCCATCCAACAATGGCATGGTCTTCTTGAGATCAATAGATGTACCATGTGAAATAAACCCACTTGTTTTCACCATTCAATAAGGTTGAGATGGATTTTGTGGTGTTGAGAACCTCAAGCTTGGAAGACTACCCAGGGGGTCACTTGGTTGACCATGAGATCCTCATGAAGATCATAAAGGAGATCATGAAGATAAAAAAGGAGATGAAGACAAATAGGATTTCCAATATCTTGTCATAGTGTCAACATGATCAATAAGATCATAATGATGTTGTAAAGGGGCTTATAAAATCCATTTTGTTAAGCTTATAAAGCCATTTTGTTAAAGTATGCCAAAGTCCCAAAATTGTCAAATAAAGCCAATAAGGCTTAATGTAAAGGTTTGAGAGGGTAGATGTAGCATTGTGATAGTTGTTATAGGTCATTAAAAGACCATTGTCAATGGATGAGGAGTCATTTGGGTCTAGTTGTTGAGTTGACAACTTGACAACATTTTATGCATCTTTTGTAGTGGTAGCATTATAAGACAGTTAGTTTGTAACTGTTTGTAGTTGGTTTTGGGTAGTTGGGATTGGATATAGGTAAACAAAAGTCATTTTTAAATAGGTAGAATGCCAATCAAAACATAGATGAGAAGTAAAATGCATAGTTAATACTGAATTCAATTAAGTTTATTACACTTAAGTACTAAATTTGTAGTCAAACAAGGTAAAGCACAAATTGACATGTGATGAGAAATCCATCTACCATAATCATTGAAGTATCTTAAAAAATTCTTTATAGTGTAATACAATGATACCACCTAGAAGCTATATTCCTTCCTTGAACATTTTCGTAAATATTTATGCATTGCCTATTACCTGCCATTTGACATATCCCTCAAATAAAAATAGTTGTTCCTGTGATCAAAATTTATAAAAAATGGAATGCATATTAAAGTCCATTCCATTCTCAATATTGAGTTAGGATATTGAAACTAGTGAAAACTAATTACCTCATGTTATAAGGTATGGATATTTGCATTTTTCTTCCTAAATGCTCTACAACATTGTAATGAATAGTTGATGTAGAAGGCTTGTAATTAGGTCCTTGAAGTGTGACTATGCTTATATGGATAGAGGCATTATATTTGGGTTATTTACTCTTTATAATAAAGGTGTTCACATAATTGTATCCTTCACTAATGTAGTTTATGCAATAGTTGTATTTGATGTTGGTATAGTTCGCACTATGCTCATACATAGAGGATTTACCTTTATCTTTTTCATGCTTAGGAAAATGATCCTTAAACATATTATGATCACATTTACAAGAAGTATGCCCATCAACTATAATTTTTCTATCATGAATTAGGTATTGTATAACATTTTAAACTCTATTGCAGCTATTTTTCTTATGTCCCTTATTTCTATGGTATTCACAATAATGGTCATCATTCCACCATGGAGGCTTAACTTGAAAATTATACTCCCTAACTTCAAGTAATGTAATGAAATTATTTGCAAGGATTTCATTCACCACTATTTCAAGAGATTGTAGGTCAAAGGTGTAAAGTTTCTCTTTAGGTAGCTATTTAGTGTTTCTTTTCCTTTGTTATAATTTGAATATTTAAGATTATAGATGGGTTATGTATTATTAACCGTTTTAGCATCAACAACTCCATCATTGATGATGTTCTTGTTTTTAGACCAATAACATGCTTTTTCATTGTTACTTAAACTAGTATTTCCTTTGAGGTCTTTTTCTTTGTACACTTGAATGACTCTATTTTCAATAAGTTCTTATTCAATCTTAAATAATTTGTCCATAGCTTCCTCAAATAACTCTAAGCACTTAAGGTAAATCTCAATTCCAATTTACTTGTTCAAGTTTTGACAAAAGATTTCAACCAATTGTTTAACACAAATCTTATAAGGTGCTCTCTTAGTCAGGTGTCTCCATATTTGTAGGAATGATACCAAAGTTTCCCCTATATTTTTGTGTTGCATAAGTCAACCTTTGTAATCTCATGTTCACAATTGTAAGAATAGTGTGCAATGAATTCATTGACCAACTCTTGGGAAGATTTAATTATTGAGGGTATCAAAAAATCCATTCCATTGCATTAAATCCAATATTACAATGGAAAAGCATCATAAAGTATGTTTCCTCAGTAGAAAACTCTTAAGTTGACATGCAAAATTTCCTTGCATAATCTTTAGGATCCGCCTTTCCCTTTTATTGTCAAACTTAGGAATATTCCATTTTTTAGGGAAAGGTGGCATATGTATCCTAGGATAAGTGGATAAGGAAATATATCTTCAATAGATAAATTTGTTGAATATGTCATGGTGCTCTTGATATTGTTCAATTCTTCCCTTATTACTTTTTGTTCTTATAACCCGAAGTCATTAGTTTTCACTAGTTTTGAAAGCTAAGTAGATAGGATATTGAGTTATTTAATAGGTCAAGCTACCTGAATAACTCCATTAATCTTAAATTGTCAATTCTTATGACCACCTAAAAATAGAATGTATAACAGTGCAATGTAAGTGGCTGCAGTACAACTGTCATTATCAGAGTTCTAAACCCTTCAATAGGCCACATTATTAGTAATAAGCAACCATGATTCAAACCCATAAAAAGCCTCGAAAGAATTTTATTTCATTTTTTTTAAACTTCTATTATCAACTGAAATAAAATAAAACTCTTGCATATTTGCATATCTCCTACTTCTAGGTATACCTATATACAAAAAGTGCAGATTTAATTGGGCTAAATATGTTTCCAAACACCATTTTCGGATTTCCTTTCCAAACCCTAAAATGATTAATTGTGGAAAATGGAATAAAATGATTATTGATATGTATGCAGTTATGATTGTATATTTTCTCACCTGTTGTGCGTGCACTACCTTTTCTTTCTCTGTTCTTGGTTCTCTGCTGAAAGAAAATAGACCTTTCTGTGTCTTTCCCTTTTCTTCGGTCTCTGTCGCCTAGCTATGCCTCTGCGGGTGATGCCTCTCTTACGAGTAATTTTTCATGAAATAAGACAACATCATATCAAAGGAAAACACATGGGTCAGCCATAACATAATCAACTACATAATAGACAATCACTCGTTAGCTACAAGGCTCATTGTTGTAGACAACAAAAGAAAGAACAAGTAGTAATGATACATAAACATTTAAATAAAAAGAATGGGTTTACAAAGAAGTATACAATGAAAGAATCAAAATGTAATTGAATACAAAGAATAGAGATTCTAGAAATAGGTATAAGGGATAGAGTAATCATGGACACATCACATCATGCAACAAAAAGATAATAAGGAGAATCACTATTAAACAATGCTATCAAAGGAAACATTTATAGGTTGCAATAATCAAGGACATTATAAAATAACAATAGTTCTAAAACCATGGAAAAGTAGATGTCTACATCAGTAATTATTTACAGCAAGATGGAACTGTATATGTCCAAACCAAACACATGAATCAAATCCAAAAAATATAGAAGGAATGCATGGAATTTGGTTTTAGTATTGTCAAGATATTGAATTACAAGGGATAGTTATGAACTTCAAATAATATCAATTGATAAAAAATGCAACATGAAAGTCATTTTTGTCATGAAGCATCATTTTCAAAACAGTAAGTTAGTCAGCAATAGGGGTTGTTTATCATGAATTCAAATTAGACAAAGGGAAGATGTGCAACATAAATATGTTGTTTCTATTTTAGGATAGTCACATTGTCATTGAGATAAGTATACAATGGTACATATCATAACAATAAATTTATCAAGATCATGCAAATATTTAGAACATGAATATTATGTGTCACATATATTTTAGAGAGTCCTTACTTTTATTCAACCATGAGCTACATAAAAACATAAGTGTAGGACATGAAAATGAGTTAAAATGCATAATAAGAGCAACATCAAACCCTAATCATATGCATAATCAACCTATCCAAACATAATAGAAATTGAGAAGGAATCAAAACAAGATATGCAAAACATAAACAAAGACTCCCTCAATTTGACTCATATGCCCTTTCTTGCTTCTCTAAGCAATTTGATGTAGCTCCCATGTTGACAATATGCACTCAACCTATGAAAGAAAAATGAACACAATGATAGTGAGAAGATTCGAAAGTAGATGGTTCAAAGATGATGGTTAGTTGGTGAAAGAGAAATGATCTTAATTTATAGGAATTGGAGACAAAAAATGTAGAATTAGAAATGAGTGTGCAAATTAGAAGTTTGTCATAATTATGAAAAATTGATTGCACAAATTGCAATGCATAATTAGTGGAAATGTGGAAAGGAAAGATGTAGGAAAATTAATAGGAAATTGGAATCACAATTGGGGGAGAAAATGAGAAGGGAACGTGTAAGAGGTGATGAAGCTAATTAATAGGAGATGGAAGCACAATTAGGGGGAAGAAAATTTTGAATTTTAAAACTCATTAATTATTTCCCACCAAAATGGAAATAGTAAAATAGAAATTTAGGAAATTCCAACATGGAAAATTAGTCAATTAATTAATATAAATTAATTAATTATGGAGACCTGGAAAAGAGGGAATAAATAAAGTCAATTTATTTATTCAATTAGGACATAGGGATAAACTATGGGCCATTTACCCCAAAAGGACAAATTAGTTGATTGTTGACCAAATTAATGACTTTGATGTGAAATTGAACTGATTTTGATGACTTTGGTAAAGATTCAAAATGATTTTGATGGTTTTGGAATGATTTGAAATGACACCGATAACTTTGACTGGATTTGAAATTGATGAGGCATCGATGAAGTTTAACAATGCCACATATTGATTTAAAAAATGATGATGATTGATTTGATAATGGTTTTGAACATGATTAATTGGGCCAAAGCGATAGAGGTTATGATGCAAAATGAAAGAAATGTTAATAATTAATTGAATGAGCGATGACACAATATTGAAGACATGTTAAAAAGGGGACAGATAGGTGTAGACCATTTTTGATTGTCTACAATAAGTAATAGAAAATAGATTAATGCAATATTAATAGTCATCATGCCACATGAATCCTTAATGAGGTGTACTAGAAACAAAATAAAAATAGAATAGAGCTGCATCAGTAAGGCATGCATTGAAGGTATTCCAAGAACAATGATATAAAATGAAATAAAATTTTACAATGAAATTTATGAGAGCATATATCTACAACAAATGTAATGAAAATGATATTCATGGTGTTGGAGCAATTTTGATTAGGGAGATGTAAAGCACATACAAATATATCCAATCAACAATTTAAGGAAAGAGACAAAGACAACAAAGTCTAACAATGGTGTTATAGAGATTTATGAGCAACATGTCTTTCAACAAAAAATAATTATTTTTATGCCATATTCTGAAGGTTAAAGGAAGAAGTCATGGTCTCTAGGTCAAACACAACATGCATATTACAACAAATAATGAGAAAATCTCAAGGAAAGTACATAATATATTGAAGCACTGATAGTCTAATGCGTAATAGAGGGTTGTTTCATGTTCATGGCACAATAAAAAAAACAAAGATTTCTCCAATGAATTACAAGTACATCTAAAACATAAGGTTTTCTTATGTTTTCTTTGGTCATATTGTGAAAAGGAAGGTACAAAAAAGCTACAGGAAAAAACACAGAGAAATAATGAATATCCATAACAACTAGAATTGAAGAAAACTCTCATATGCAAATATACCAGAGGGAGGTTGTGACATATTGAAAAAAAGAAGCCTTTTCCATTTTTTCAAAAGGATACCTTCATTTCACACTCATCTAGGAGTTTGTAAGAACTAAATAAGGTAAATATATGTAGTTATAAAAGATACACACAAAGGGCTTACAACAGATATAAAGAACACAAAGTTCGAGCAAACACATAGAAGTATAGAGAAAATATACAAGATACTTCTAGAAATGAATCCCTATGGCCGCATACAAACAAAATAAGAGCCACAACCCTTACTTGAGAGGCCCTCAAATTTCCAAGAAGCAAAGTATTTCTATTTGTGTTGCAAAATACCTTATTAGAGATCAATTTAATGGCAGAAAGACATAGAGGCATTTAACGATTGTAAAAATTATCTTGTCTTGGTCAGTATTTTCAATTCCTTGCAAGACTCAAAGGTCCAGTTTTGAGGTCCAAAATAAAATATGTCCCTACCTCCCATCCTATAATTAATAGAATTGCTCTTAGTGACGTGCATAAAACTGCTCTCTCTGGCACATAATACTGAATAGAAATTTCACTTTTTTTTTAATGTTATGCCCATGCTTTTTGAAATTTTGACAAATACGAGCATGGATTAAAAAAAAAAATCCCTTCTATAATCTAACAAATAAAACAAAATCCCATAGCTCGTTGGAATTGTTCGTCAGAAAATGACCCCAAATGTATTAGTGTTGAAGAAATTCCATTAATGATTGCATCTACCGAATATGATTTGTGAGTTATTCTAATTCATTCTTTGTGGGTTTTTCCATCTCTCTAATATTTGATTTACAAAATTGATTCATTGATGATTTATGTCCATTAGGGATTTGTTTCCATTAATTTTCTTGAGATCTCTCATTACTCTAACTCTTTTGATATTTTTTGGGAATTTGGAAAAGTAGGGAATTCATATTAAACTCTAGTTTAAATTGCATTGATAGGAATTGCACACATTGAAAAATCATAAAAAGTGTTTAAGTTTTTATTATTATTTAAGTTTGATTTGAACCGAACTAGAAAAGGTCTCCTTGTGAACCTTCACATTTATCTTCGATTTAGTCTCCATGTGGTTGTACCACGACCACTAAGAACCTTGGGAGTGACTTCATCACTCTTTCAAGAGGATAATTTGTATTACTTATTCCTAACTATTACTTTTTGTAAAGACAACACTCAATAGATATCATCTGATGCAACCATGATAAACAAATCCTTAAAGAGGACAGTCCAATCCATGCAACAAGAGTCACACAGTAGAAACACTATCACAATATAGAGAGAAAGCAAGATCTAATGTTCAGATTAATATAAAATCATTTACAACATGCCAACAACATGCATGCCTACATTACAGGCATATGGGCCTGATTTCATATATTATCCAGATTTCATCCTTTATGTGGATCTATCCCCATTATCCATACTGGGAGCCACCAATTAAAGGAACAAATACATCAATATATACAACATTCACAAAACATCCAAGTCAGCCAAGAGATCACAATCCCCAAAGACAAGAAACTATAACGAGTAGATATAGGTAAGGACCAAAATCATGAAGAAAGCCTCCAACAAGATATAAAATGAAGTGTGGACCCATAGGGAGGTCAGCTATGAGTTTAGGAACATTGAAAAATGCACCAAATAGGATTTCAAATCGAGGGAATGGTTTGCAAGATCAGAAAAATCTAACTAGCCGAGAAACATGAATAACAAAATAGGTCCAAGCTAAAATCAAAGAGATGTCCACCAAGAAGAAACAGATTGAGATGTGAACCCAGAAGAAGATCAATCATGATGCCAAAAATGTGTTATAAGGTCTGCAAGAGAAAATGAGCCATCTTAGAGGAATGTTGCAACAAACACAAAAACTGACTAAATGTGAACAAACTAAAAGAAAATATTTTTGGTCGATATAAGATTACCAAGAACCAAGGATTCTC
>BSBK01002405.1:0-30000 GCA_027943335.1 Chamaecyparis obtusa | reverse complement strand
TCTTCACTCCTCAATTCTAATGCCTAGAATTAAGAAAGTGTATTTAGCAAGTCCAATTCAACTATAAATGGCATTTGCTTCATGAATGTGTATGAGAACTAATACAAAGATTCCTACACAATACTAATGACAACTTATTTTTCAATTATACCCTAGACATACAATGATACTTTCCAAGAGTATTGGAGATACATAAAATATACATAGAATTACAAGGTGAGTGGCACCTTAGTCCTAACATAAGCATCTAAATTTGTGTCTATGTTAAAAAGTGTCTCAAAATTGACAAGGGTGTCAGAGTTCTTGTTGGTGTAAATAGGGGTATTACATAGCTAGTTTTACTATTAGGTCATCTTCACACCATATCATTTAAGTTTACTTAGGGCACATATAGGATACTTACCATTTTATGTCCCATATCATAAGAATAATACACTTGTCCCAATCTTATGATATCCCATGTCTCACCATGGCTTATATAGCCAAGGGATTCCCTTGGTAATCTCATTTATTGAATCATATTGTAGATTTTAATTCATTGAAAGGAATGCAATTTATTATCGTCATATTTATCTTCTCGTCTCCTCATGCTTTCCATTAGGCCTTTAGATCTTAGGTGGCTATCTCCATAGCCAAAGTTTACATGGTATTAGATCAAGTTAGGTGTCATTCTTCAATGTTTTGAGAGATCTTGAGTGAAAACCTTCATAGATCCCAAAAATTATATTATGCTCTTCTCTTGCATTAAATGATGATCTAGAGAGAGAGAGAACTTGATAGAATACTCACTTTTTTTTGGGAGGGGTGGGGTATTATTTCTAAATTTGTATTGTAAGTCAAAATCAATTTTTTGCATACAAATTCAAAATTTCCATTAAGCTAAGGAGGATGAAAAAAGTCACCTTTTCCTTTTATTTTGGTCAAATTAGACATTCAATGTAGATTTTCAAGGGTTTGAAGCTGGGAGGTGATTGTTAGATCTAGAGGGTAGCTACAATTTTAAAGAAATTTATGCCAAATATAACCCTATCATTGTATCCAAAAGATCCATAAACCCTAAGATCAATTATGAATTCATCAAAATTAGAAACTTTTTTCAAAGACCATCAAACTATTTATTACCTCCTCGATCATATTGTCACCATTAATGCTTGGTCAAGTATGGTTGGAAAAAATATTTTTTTTTATTAATTATTTTTAAATTATTGAAAAAAATCAAATTAGAATTATTTCAGACCTAAAAAGTATATGTCACACCCATGTACAAGATGTGCAGACACATATGACACATGATAATCCCTCCATTTTCCACATTTCACCATCTCATTATCCAAGTGCAACCCACTCATCAAGCGCAACAAGAGAAATATTCCATCAAAGAGAGAATATTCATGCCCTATAAAAAATGTTCAACACATAGAATATTATAGCCCAAGACCATTTTGTAGGTATATTTTGGTGAGGTAAATTCCAATTTTAAAGAATATTCTCTATTGACATTGAAAGTACTTTTTAATTTTGCTCCCCTCTTTAATGGAGTTTGATTTTTTGAGGGAGTGAGATCTCAAATCATTTGATTTTTAAGAACTTTTTAAAGTTATTTTGGGTCAAATTTTGTGCTCTTCATAGTGGTGTAGATGCTTTTTTATTTTGGTATTTAGATTTTCCAAATCATAGGTGTTGCTAAGCAATTCTTGCTTTGAAAATTTTTTGGCCTTCATGCGTGCTCCTACTATAATGTTTTTGGGTATGTTTTTCTTTAAGTGCATAATTTTGTGTGTATTTTTTAGTAGTATGATCATATTGATCTCATTGTATAAAAAAAGTACTTTTATGCTATGCCCAAATTTGGCATTTGCATATACCAAAGTCAATAATTCATTACTTTTGGCAAGTGCCATCTATAATCACACTAACAATAAAGTGCCAAGATTGTATATTCCTAGGGGATCTTTGATTGAGTGAATTTGGGGAAGATGGGGGATATTATTATGGTTATGGTTTCATTCCTCTTTATTTTGTGTTATTTTCTTCTTATTTTATCATGGAGCAATCTCCAATTCCACTCCTAACACCTTACAACAATCCTAAATAGAAACCTGAAATGAACAAATTAATAAGAGTTAGAATGTTGTATATTATAGTTCATGGGCTTAATGGTGAACCAAAAGATGATGAAACTAGAATAATAAGTGGTTGAATAGTTGTGAAGAAGCAGTTGGTTATTTGTGCTTGTATGTATTTCTTGAGTTATTATTTCTCATTGAAAGTTTGGATATACACCCATGGCTACACACAACATAAATTGTTACATTTATTTGGGAAAATAGATGAAATTCAAGAATATTTGTTGGAGAATAAATTAATAAGTCTCAATTCTTGCAATTTTGACAACATAGAAGACTACATAGCCAAATTCAAGTTACTAAGAATACAATTGAAGGAATTATAATTAAAAAATAGATACACAATTAGTGTTAATTATTTATTTAAAGATAGGACTTTAATATTTAGTGTTTATCTCCACTTCATATGCTCAAAGAATTTCTTTGGGAGTAAGTTTGATATACCTTATTTTGAATATCTTTCTATGCAACTCACCAGGGATCAAGATAAGTGTTGGAAAGTGATATTTTGGGCCTTTTTGTTTGCTGGAATTAACTTGGAATAGGAAAATGAGAATTGGTGAATTGGTATAGGTCAATTCTAATTTTCATCCAAAATGAGCATTAATCTAATTATAGGTTCTGAGATGGATTGGATGAATGCTCATTTTGGACCAAAATTAGAATTGGCCTATACCAATTCACCAATTCCCATTTTCCTATTCTAGGTTAATTCCAACAAACAAACGGGCTAAGGGTTGTCATTTATGGCAACACTTATGATGGAGTGATCACATGCAGAGAGTTTTGGTATTGGAGACTCAGTCATGAAAATGACTAAGTACAGAATCAGAATAACAGTATATTGCAGTACTATTTTGGTTAGCAAAGATAATATATGATGTATTATATCTTGTGAAGTTAGAAGAAGATAATTTGGGATATGTTTAAGCTTTAGTTAAGGTTGCATGTATTTTGGTGATGAGATCAGTAAGATACAATGATACGAAGGTATGCGAAGATAAAGAATTAGTGAAATGGGGCATATGAACAGTCACGATGATTGAGGGAAGGTTAGTTGGCATGGTAACATGCTAAGTCAGATGAATGTTGTATATTGATGACACTTTGGTAATATAAGATTGCTAACTCTATGTTTATCATTTACATAAGTAATTATTATGTTTTGTAATGTATTTTGAGAGCCAGCTGGATGGTAGAATTGATATAAGTATAGAGTGTTTTGTGGAAGCGATAAGTGTTATTGTGATGATGATGTGATGGATGTGAATTTGGGATATTAGTGAGAGAAGATAGAAGATGAGAGATCTATGTTTGACATAGCTATAACTAGAACTATCAAAGCATAGTAGATGCTTGTATTGTTCACTACTTGAAGAACACTTTTGTGACAATATTTTGATTGTAAGAGTTGTAAGCTCACGACACCTTTAACAGTGTTTTTGTATACCCCTAACAAGGTTTTGTATTCCTCTAACAAGGAAATGTACTATGTAATACTTAGCTCCTAATAGGGCTAGATCTCCTAACATGGATTCAATATTTTAGTGCATAGTTGTGGGTACCATCCCCATCGGGGTTTTCCCTTGGCCAAGGTTTCCTCGAAAAAAATAATGGTGTTATGAGTAATGTGTTGTGTGTTTATGTTCTTTTCATTTCAATATTCATATGGTTTATTTGCAATTGGTTGAAGTTTAAATTAAAGTGTTGTAATACTGATTCACCCCCTGTCTCAGTATTACTTAATCCTAACAATTGGTATAAGAGCTATAGGCCCTTGGGGAGAAATCCTAACAACTTAAGGGAGATCGGAATGGATTTAGAAAGTTTGCAAGAGAACTTTGAAGCAACACTTGATGACCTGGACAAATAAATGGATGAGATTGGTGAATTAAAATTCAAATTGAGAAGAGTAGAAGGTTTCATTAGGAAACTAAAGGAACAACTTGAAATTTAAAAAAGTTAGAGATAAGACCTTATGGACAAAATCAAAGAGGAATCGGATAATGACACATCAAACCAAGTAAAGAAGCTGGAGCAAGAAAAAGAGAAAATCAATCTTCTGATGATTAAAGAAATTCAACATGAAAATGATGCAAGACATATAGTTGAAGAGACACTAAAAGAAGCAAATGTGCATATAAGACAAATGAAGAGTAAAATTCATCAATATAAGGATAAATTTCAAGAATTGGAGACGTACAATCAGATCATTAAAGGTGAACTCACTCAAGCCAAATTACACATTGAGAAGTTACACATGAGCAGTGACAAAATTGATGAACAAAGAGAGAGACAAAAACCTAAAGGAGACATGACTGGAATTAGATTCAATGAAGGTGAATGTTCTGAGACTAATGACGAATCTCATGAAGTGAAGACTGAAGAAAGTCCTACTTTTGAAGAACCTAAAGAATAGATTAGACCTTTCAGAGGTAGATGCTTTGGATGCAACAAAGTTGGACACATGAAGAGAGATTACAGAGGTAAAGGCCCTTTCAAACCCTTTACTAGTTATTGTTATAACTATTATGATTATGGACACAAGAAAGAAGAATGTAGAAAACCAAATCAGTCAAGAAACAAACAAGATTACATCAGAGAAGAATCAACAACCAAGATCACATGTTTCAAATGCAATAACCTTGGGCACACTGCAAGGTATTGTAGACTGTAGTTAAATCAGGATAGAAGGAGACCACCTACATGTTAAAAATGCAACAACCTAGGACACATAGAAAAGTTTTGTAGATATAATGGAGAGGACAACAAAAGAGGACCAAGAGGACCACCTCCCGTGGTTATAAAGAATAATATTGGTG
The DNA here is from genome assembly GCA_027943335.1 of Chamaecyparis obtusa. Taxonomy (NCBI): domain Eukaryota; kingdom Viridiplantae; phylum Streptophyta; class Pinopsida; order Cupressales; family Cupressaceae; genus Chamaecyparis; species Chamaecyparis obtusa. Next base: position 25,052 of record BSBK01002405.1, on the reverse strand, counting down.
ATAGTGGTAAAAGTCTTAATGAGTACATGGATGAATTCAAGAGTCATTTCAATAAACCAAGAGATGAAGATGAAGGTAAGATATGGAAGGTGAAATATTTCAATAAGGCATTGGTTCAGGGAGAGACATTAAATACTAATGTGTCTTTGCATGATAAGTACATTGAGACATTGACCTAGAAGGCCCCACATGGCCTTAAGGGGAGCATTGGATGCAAATAAAATATTATATCCAGCCCCTGATTTTGAGGAATGAGCTCATGCAATCTTAGATATAGTGTGTTCAGACACTATGGATTTTATGTTTGGGATTGCAGCACTTGGAGATTCTTATTTGGTGACCACAAGATTTTGTTTGACTAGACAGTATGCAAAGTTGAGCTAACTGTTATTAATCCACTTACTCAACTAGCAATGGATAAAGAGCTTGAAGCACTTCATTTTCACACTGTTTGATTATTAGCGACCAAGGAGAGTAGTGTCAAGAGACATTTCAACCACCTAGCAACCACATTGCGTGATTGATTTGAGCAGAAGTTTTGGAATTCAACGTATCAAAGGTATGTAGATTTTATACTCTTCAAGAAGATATGGATGCACCTGTGATTTTTGATGTTGTTGATAGACCGAGGTATAAGTTTAAGAAGCACCCATTCAAGTCTTGTGAGGATGATCCAGAAGGAGCATTTTCACAAAACCCTTTACGGCGTGTTACACGTTGAGACATTAGGGCTTACATACACTGCAAGTATGAGATTATAGGAGATGCTGATATTTATAGGGAAATAGATGGAATGATAGAATCAGATGGAAAGATGGTAGAAGAGTTCAAACATTTGGAAGACCAATCCATTATTAAGTTAACCCTTCTAATTGAGTTCAGTGAAACTGAATGGTTCAAGATCATTTTAAGTAGAATTCATGATCAGTTTATTAGGATAGGAGAGAAACCAATTAAGATATGTGGAAAAATGATTCATGAGATAATCAGATTGGACAATACTGGAGCCCTCCCAGTAGCTGAGAAAAACATAAGAAAACAAACAGAAAACCTAACCCATTCTAAGTGGGATAAGAGAGCAATGACAGTGAATGACATCTTTCAGTAAGATGTGATATTGGTAGCAATGATACTAGGTTACAAGATGTTCCACAACAACAAACCTCACTCTGTATCAGTTGGAGTAGTTATGATGGCATACAAAATGGTTAAGGAAAAAAATAAATATAACCTATGCAAAGTTTTAGCACAAAAGTTTTTGGAAAATGTGAAGGTTCTCAAGAAAGATAAGTCAAAGGAATTAAGGTTTGGTTCACTTATGGTTCATATGTACATTTACATTGAGCCTAAATTCCTTGAAATGCACCCTAAAGCATGGAAGAATGATGTACCTACTGGTATTCAAATATCTGAGAGATACATAAGACAAGATAAAATTTGGGTAGATGTAGAGCTGTTTGAAATGACCAAAATCCTTCAAAGAAAAATGGAGAGATACAAGATACTTGAGGAGATAGTTGAGAAATATAAAGATACAATATGTTTCATGGTTGAAACTAACTGTGTGTGCTTTGAGGTAGTTGAGCCTAGGAAGAAATGGTGCTACCCTATGGGGTATGAAGTCAGTTCCAAGGTTCTCATAATGCAAGTTGAACATATACTAGCAGTAGAGATAGACACATCTGAAGAGAGATGGGGAACTTGTTGGGAAAAGTTAGAAAAAGTTAGAGAAGAACAATTAAAAGGGACAAGGAAGAGAAATATTGACAAAATAGTTGAAGACATTACTATGAAGGTGGGAATCACTAGGGAATAGCTAAAGAAAATAAGGACAAGATTGACAGAAGGATCTTATAGCATGGAAATTGATGCACCTCCTCCTTCTGAAGCTGAAAAGATAGTAAGTCCTACTCCTGATATAATTGATTTATCATCTACACATGAGATGACTACATAAGAAGTTTTACCTGCAATCACACCTAGGAGATCTACAAGATCTAGAAAATCGAGAAGCCCTAAGAAACAAGAGGTAGAAGCAAAAATAAAGAAGAAAGAGGACATAGTAATTAAGAAGAAAGAAGTATAGAAGAGGCCACAAGATCTATGGAAGCCATATATTTTGATGTTACAAAAGAGAGTGGTAAGAGATGGGAATATGAAGACTGTAAATAGATACTATGAAAGGTATGAATAGGAAAATCAAGCAATAATTGAGGACACAATAGTTGAGGACACAATAGTTGAGTGCTTAGTAGTTTTCAAGAAGAATTTGTTAGAGATAGAAGGAAGTACCCCCAAGGACTTGTCTAGAAAGTTAGAAATAAGAAAATAGTTAGCATAGTCAGAGGATGAGAATATAAGAAACAACGCTATTGAAGACATGTTGCCAGTAGTCTCTATACAAGAGAGGAAGATAATTATTAAAGAGTTGAAATCTTTATTAAGGACTAAGGCCAGACTGGTGAAGATTATAGCAAGGAACTATGATGAAGGAATATAATATACACAAAAGGCATTGGACCAAATTATTATGAGTAACATGCCTGAGAAGACATCACCTCCCAAGGTTACCAAGCCTACACCTTTGGAAATAAGAGGAAGTTCTAAAAAAACTGAAGTAAATGAGAAAGAAAGCGAAGTTGACATGCAACTAGAATTTTTTGTCTCTGGTGTGTCGGTGACCCTTGACACCTCACCTGATATAAATGACCCATTTCAAGACAATCTGGAAAATGCAATGACAGTAGAAGAGGAAGAATATGCAGAGGAAAAATAGGAGGAGATACAACAAGAAGAACGACAGGTAGAAGAGACAGGAGCAGAAAAAGAAGTAGAGGTAAGACATGAGCATAAACAAGAACTAGACACCTCCTCTACTCTATTGTTGGCAAGTATGGAAAAACCAGTGAGTGCAGATGTGGAAAGCATGGATGAGGATGAAATAATGAGGTTATCCTTCATGGCATTTGCTAAAGAAAAATAAAATTCAGTACAAAAAGGGGACAAAAAGGTAAAGGTGGTGGCTAGGACAGTGGAGACAGTGAACAAAATACTCCCTACACCTATTATTTTTCAAGGAAAGGATGATGCAGAGAATTTGAACATGGAATTAGATAGATTTGACAGTAATTTAATTGAGTCATTTTTGAAGATCACAGAGGATAAGGCCGAGAAGAGATTCCTAGAAAATAAGTTGAAGGAAGTTTGTTAGTCCATCTCATAGGACTTGGACATTCTGAAAGCAACTACACTTAAAGCTAAAAGTTGTGTGGCACAAGGAATAAAGATATACAACTATTGCATAAATCCTATTAGACATGTGAAGAATATTGATGATATCATAGCCAAGGACAGGGCTACAATAGACAACTTAATGGACAGTTGTGAAACCTCTTCACAAACTGTGGTAGAAATGGACAAATAGACATCCAAGCTTTTGGATAAGATTTTTGAATAAGGAGAAAGGGAGATTAGTGGAAAGATTTGGATTTATAAAGAGTCTAATCACTCCTAAGACTTCAATTCTTGAAGCTCATCTCACAAAGATGGAGAAAATAGAAGGATCAATGACAAATGCTATCCCCACTGAGTTGAAGGAAGAAAAATCAATATCTTATGCTTTGAATGGACTGATCCATGTTAGTGAACTTCTGATTAAGTCATGGGTTGATGAAGTGAAGACCTTGGAAGACTCCTTCCAAGACATTCTAAATCTGGTGAGTAAGCACTAAGTCTTTTGTGCTTATAATTTTGAAATTTTTGTAAGTACCTTTGCCATTGATGTCAAAGGGAAAGGAAGAGAAGAGAAAAATGAAAAGAGGAAGAGAAGAGAAAAAGTGAGAAGAGAAAAAGAATTTTTTTAAAAAAAAGGAGAAGAAAAGAGAAAAAGAGAAAAGAAAAGAAAATAGGAGAATATGTATATAGAGAAGTAGAAGGAAGATAGTGTTCTAACACTTAGTCATTTTTTGCTAAGTGTTGCCATCAATGCCAAAGGGAGAGATTGTTGGCAAGTGATGTTTTGGGAGCACTAGGGATCACTTAAGGGTTGTCATTTATGGCAACACTTATGTTGGAGTGATTGCATGCAAAGAGTTTTGGTATTGGAGACTTAGTCATGAAAATGACTAGGTACAAAATCAGAATAACAGTATATAGTGGTACTGTTTTGGTCAGCAAAGATAATATATGATGTATTATGACTTTCAAAGTTAGAAGAAGATAGTTTGGGATTTTTTTAAGCTTCAATTAAGGTTGCATGTGTTTTAGTGATGAGATTAGTAAGATATAATGATACAAAGGTATGCAAAGATAGAGAATCAGTGAAACATGGCATATGAACAGTCGCGATGGTTGAGGGAAGGTTAGTTGGTATGGTAACGTGCTAAGTCAGCTGAATGTTGTATATTACTGACACTTTGGTAATATAAGATCTCTGATTCTATGTTTATCATTTTTATAAGTAATTATTATGTTTTGTAATGTATTTTGAGAGCCGTCCAAATGGCAGAATTGATATAAGTATAGAGTATTTTGTGGAAGTGATAAGTGTGATTGTGATGATGATGTGATGGATGAGAATTTGGGATATTAGAGAGAGAAGATAGAAGATGCGAGATCAGTATTTGACAAAGCTATAACTGGAACTATCAAAGCATAGCACATGCTTGTATTGTTCACTACTTGAAGAACACTTTTGTGATACTATTTTGATTGTAAGAGCTGTAAGCTCACCAAACCTTTAACAAGGTTTTTATATACCCCAAATAGGGCTTTGTATTCCTCTAACAAGGAAATGTACTATGTAATACTCAGCTCCTAATAGGGCTAGATCTCCTAACAGGGATTCAATATTTTAGTGCATAGTTGTGGGTATCATCTCCACCGGGGTTTTCCCTTGGACAGGGTTTCCTAAAAAACAAATAATGGTGTTATGAGTTATGTGTTGTGTGTTTATGTTATTTTCATTTCAACATTCATATGGTTTATTTGCAATTGGTTGAAGTTTAAATTAAAGTGTTGTAATTGTTAGAATAACCAAGAGGGGGGTGAATCAGTTATCCAGTGTCCCACATTTCAAAATGTATAATAAAAAATAATTCTACTACTTCTGCTATTCAGTAAACATAAAATACTTTCACTGTCTGTGTTTTTACCGATTGTCAGTCTAAAATTTATAATAGTTACCGATTAAATCTAACATGTAATATGCAAAGTATGATAACAAACAAATATCACAATCAACACATAACATAAGAGATTTAATGTGGAAACCTTGTGAAGGGAAAAACCACCTGGGACCGGCAACTAAAAATTGTTCACTCTTCTGAAGTGAGGTCGGTGAAGACCCAACCTTGTTAAAGGTTACAAACACACTGTTAGGTGTGACCTTGTTAGAGGATTTTAGACTAGAAGTTATTGTCTAACCAACAGTCACTCTGGGGTTGACAGGATAACAATGTTCACTCTATGAATGAAACATCAAAAGACTTTCATAGTCCACTCGGTTAAGAGATTTGACTATGTACAATGGTTAAATATGTAACAGTAGATGATCTGCCTTAAAACAACTTCAGTTTGTAGTTTACAGATCAATGTTCAGCTCATTCAAATATTTCTGATCAATATAACACTTCAGATTCAATACTATATCAACTTACTATCCGTCGGTAATTACTCTCTGTAGCTCAATAATTGTTCTATAGCTCGATTATTATTAACCATTATGATCAGAATGCATGAAAATTTCTCCACGCGATAATTCTGTAGTATCTTCTTCTTTCGGCTCTATTTCAATAATGAAATCAATGTCTCTTATATAGACAAGTAAATCATTTTCTTTTCCTCCATTAGATTTTGCCGCTTAATCATATTCATCGATTTTTCCACTTTAAGCTTCTTCGGCTGATGTGTCAGGAACACATTTCAATCTGCTCCATTAGATCCTTTTTGATTTATGTTAGCCGTTGATCTTCATAACAAACCTTATCTGTTACCTTGATTTCATACACTTTAGAGCTCATCACTTTATCGGCTAAATTGATCATTTAATTCCTTTCTATTTTATTCGGTTAACAAAGAAATGCGTCGGTGAACACAAGCTTGATTAACACTGTGCTCGGTATACACTACACTTCATCGATGTATACTGAAATGCTTTATTTATCGATAACACTGCTTTGTGTCTTTCAACTCTATTCTTCATCATAGATGATGTTGTCGAGATAATTGTCACTTTCATTCCACCATCTTCAGCATTCTAGGCCATTCAACCCCTCTAATGCAATGTTCTATGCTGTGACCTCCTCCCTCTGAGATCCTACAGTCGCCATTTGGGGCCTGTGAATTTTTAGCTTCTTCCTTGTACCTGCGGCTGCAACTCATGGTGTATTTCTACTCATGCTTCCAGGACCTTCTTCCAATCTCTTCCTCCAACTACATTTGCCTACTGATTGCATACTTATTGCTTCTTGTTCCCAATGAAATATAACCATTTTCCAACTACCGTACAACTTTTCTCCTCTTCCTCTACCTTACGCTTAGTCTTCTCAATTCCCTTCACTGCTGTACTAACTATTTATTCCCTTTGTATTCAAGATTATGGCTGTACGAATTTCTACAAAGTCATACGTTGTAACCTCCTACGTGTTAGCTATTTGCACTCAGTTCTAGATGGTGAAAGGAACTCACCGTGATCTCCTTGTTCTAACTCATATGGTGATGCTTGTATTTTCCCCCCTTTATTTACTTCCTCCACGATACACTATTCCCCTTGCTGAGATCGTACGGAATTTGTTATTCAACTCTCAAGGTTTTCTTTCCATACAAATGCAATTGCATGTTGGACACCATGTGTATGATCCTCTATCTGTATGACACTCACACCTTCATTCGTATCACTTTTTCGCCTGTACGATTCTGGCTGAATCTGTCTTTCGTGCGGTGTTCATGCTCATATGTTCTTTCTTGTAAATATGATCAGAAACTCACAAACTTTCAAGTTCCAATGGTATAACTTAATACGAAAACACCTAGTAAGTGTAATAACAACTTGATGGACCAAGCTTACCAACAGTCATTGTACCTTATTGTCAAGTAGTAATGATACACAAATTCTAAATCACTTGTTTTTCAAATGCAAATGATTCTACACACACATACTCCTCTCGGTCTCCTGTGATCATGATAGTAGCAAATGTGGCTCTCGACTTCCATGTGGGCTTGACAACTGGTGATGACTCAAGCATCAACTCAGGTAAGCTAATACCAATCAAACTAGACATTTGCAAACAAGAGTCGATTGATATTCTGAACTTGCAACGCCATTCAATTTGACTAGTCATCCTGTACTAGACTGCACATGTGAAATGAACATGAATTTCATTCACCACATTACAATCATTTCTAATCTTTTTCACAAACCCGTGACACAGTTTCCTGCAATACAATCACATCAAAACATACAGTGTGATCCTCATTCAAATTCATGGTTCCTTTTCATACTCGGGTTGGTATCATCATGCGGGTTTATTGAAGCATGATCATTCTCATTTAACTTCCCTTAATGCCAAATGCCAAATACCAACATGACATCTCCAATATCATCCGAACTATATCAACTGACCAATGACATCAATACAGATGCGGGCTATCATATGGATGAGGGTTATCATACGGACATGGGATGCTTGCTTCATCAACCGTGCGACACTTGCCTCTCAGACACCCTACTCCTCAAGGACAACCTGGCAAGGGCTCAGGTACAATGGGTCATTCAAATGCCCATTTTTTGTATCAAGTATTTCAAAGGACCACTGTGGGCAATGATTGAGGCCTTCGATAGATTTTCAAAGACCAGCACTATTCCCTACCTAAACCACTCGGTGACAGTTTCTTTTACAGTATTTGAGTTTCGCAGAGTATTTGGGTTGCCAGATAGAGGGGTACGGGTTAACCTAAGGCCATAGAAGATGACTGCAGAAAATACAGATTTCTACATATGACTGATTTGCAAAGATGATCTCACCCCAGCAGAGAAGGAGTCTCTTTGAAAGGCATCGCATAACTACGGCATCAGGAAGACATTTATCAAGGAAGGCCATTGGCAAGGTCTTATGGACTTGGTGAAGAGCTGGCTTATAGGGTCTAGCTACACCTCTAACATTTCATTTCAGTAGGTCACATTGATGAATCACCTCCTCAGTGGGAGAATGTACGATTGGGTGATGGTGTTGGCAGAGCGGATGTATGCTTTCATGACACTTCAGCACTGCACCTTCTACATGCCACATTATGCCATTGGGATTTTCTTGGATGCAATTGAGTGGCAGATCCCATTAGACATACTATCATCTGAGATTAAGGTGGACCCCTTGGTGGAAGGTGAGCCCCCAATCATGCGATGGAATCACCTGGATATACCTAGAGGACAGAAGGTCAGACCTGGTTTGAAATGGACTAGGCAAGAGTTGGAAGTCAGTGGGGATCACAGGGATACAAATAGTGGTCGTGAAGTGACATTAGAGGAAGGGAGTGGTTTGGAGGGTGATGATGAAGAGGAAGTAAGGGTAATCTCAGCTACTCCACTATTATTTCCATGTTCTGTACCTTCTAGCGGGACCCAAGTTGCTTTGGCCTCGGGCCCTACAGCTATTCTAGCATTTGGATAAATACAGACCCTAGTTTAGTTGAATCCACCTCTAGCCACATAAGCAAGGGTTTCTATAATAGATACACTTCTGGAGCTAGAGACTGGTGATAGTGAGAGTATCCCTTCTGGTAGAGACATGGCAGAGATGATGGAGCAATTTTTTGAGTAGGGTAGGATGGAATCTGGTTAGGTATGGCTAGAGATGGTGGGGTTAGAGCCGGGGGTAACCTTTGGAGACTCCATGTTGATTGAGTCTGACCATGATAGTATGGATGGAGGAGTTCTTGTTGAGGATTTCTTGACACCTATGTGTCAGACTGGACCACCCGTGCTAGGACGTGCTAGTGATTTTCTGGCATAGAGATCTCTCACACCGGTGGTATAGGGATACGCTATTCTGTCCCCTCAGCAAGAGGATTCCCATTTGGAGGAAGGCGTAGTGGGTGATTTTGGAGGTGATAGATAGAGAGTAGAGCGAGAGGCAGTTGACGTGCCAGTAAGGAAAGGGAAACCGGTCGAGGTGGTAATGGCAGAGGATCTGGCAGACTATGGAGTCTCTGGAATTAGTGATTGGTAAGGGTTGATGATTGGTGTAGATAGTGATCATGGCATAGGAAATAGAAGAGGCTTGGGAGAGGGCTTAGGAGGTAGTGGAGAGATCTTAGGAGGAGATAACCACCGAGTTAGTAGCAGAGCGAAGTGCTTGGCATGCAGAACATGCAACATTGTTAGCATAGCTGGAGGAGCAGAGGACTTGGTAGGTAGAACGTTGAACATTGTTGGCATAGCAGGAGGCAGCCAATACTAGTAGGAGCCTGGCAGAGGGCTAGTTAGCTCCAGGAGGCTACCTTGATGCTCAAGGAAGTAGTGGATGTCAATTCACAGATCTAGACAGATTTGGATATCTACATGCAACAGGTCTACTAGTTGAGGTGACAAGTCAACTCTTCGGCATCCCAATCATTGGGTCAAGGGATGCCCCCTTCTACCTCTACTTAGCTGATTTCTTTATTTATGTACTAGACATCATCTCCATTTTTGTTGTTTAGTCACCAGAGATGACTTTTCTTTTGGGGGGGATGATGTTGTTGGGTATTCCGGGGTAGTTAGATGGTTGGAGTTCGGAGGCATTACACGGGTGTGATGGTTCACCTCGCACCCCTTCGGATGTTATATATATGAACTTATTCCCTTAATGAAGGAACAGTTGTTATGTATGAAAACTCTTATGATTATATCAATACAATAGTCCTTTATATTACATGCTAGGTATTTGACTATGTATATGCAATTACTGTCTGTTACCCCCCAAGGGTAAATAGATGAATGCAACATAATAAAGTCAATTTCATCAAGTCATATACTCATCAACAAGTTACTTAGTGTATTCCTTATCCTCATCTGTCATATACATCTTCCTCATGTAGATATTTTTGTTCTTCATCTCTTTCACCTTCCTTCAGATGTGTCAGTATAGTAACTTACAAGATAAGTATTGTCAAGCTAGTTGACATCAATGACAACATAATACTAATTTAATCATCTTGCATATCTAATCATCAGCTCCTTAGTAATCTTAAATTATAGATTCTTCATTTAGGTTCTAAATCTCTCCCTTTGGCATTGATGACAACTCAAGTAATATGAAATGTACCATACACATACCAAACATGTATTCTACAACTTTGTGATCAAATGCTTTGCTAATCTCATACAACATTAATATGTTTAATCACAACATTACTAAACAACATTATAAAATACAACTTTGTCATTCTGTAGATATAACCTTTTCAGCTCTCAAGTTCCTTTCAGATTATCTCTCCCTTAGATAGTTCTCATCGGTGCATATTATCTCCTTTTCTTTTTCATATTATTTATCTCTCCCATTGAAAAAAATTCCAAAGAAACAAATACATAATCAACTCTGTAGTAGCTAAGTCAAATGTCTTAGCTACTACAGAGTTGATTAGCTACAACAGAGTTGAGTATACTGATGTCCTCTATATCATAGTATACTGATATCCCAATCTGTTTCAATTCGTCAAACTTAATCACAACCTTGAACAAAATCCAAAGTGTGAACTATGTTGCATCAACATGAATGATCTTCTGATAAGATTAGGCTGATGCAACATCCAGATCACATTAGTGACCAATAGATAGGGGACGGACCCCAAGTCTAGTCCTCAAATATTCAAATGTGTCCTTCGGTAGAGGCTTTGTAAAAATGTTTGCAAGTTGTTCTTTAGATGTAACAAATTCTAACTTTATTTGCTTCTCTTGCACTTAGTCTCTTAAGTAGTGATACTTAATTGATATATGTTTTGTCTTAGAGTGCATCACAGGGTTCTTTGAAATATTAATAGCACTTGTGTTGTCATAGTATATGATCACCGGGTCAGTGATTACCTCATTCATTCCTTCCAATACTTTCTTGATGTATGCAATGTTTGAGCAATTAGTAGCAGCAGCAACATACTCTACTTTAGTTGTAGACTGAGAAATACAAGCCTACTTTTTACTTGTCCAGGTTACAAGTCTTTCACCAAAGAAAATGCTCCTTCGGTGGTGCTTTTTCTGTCATCCACATTTACAACCCAATCAACATCGGTATAAACCTTCAACTCAAACTTACCTTCCGTAGGATACCATAATCCATAATCCTCTATCTTTTTTAGGTATCTTAAGATCCTTTTAGTAGCAATCATGTGTGATTCTCTAGGTTTAGCAGAATATCTAGCAACAATTCTGACAACATGTGCTATATCTGGTCTACTGTGAACTACATACATGAGCTTACCAATCATGGATCGGTAAAGTGTCTGGTTTACCTCTATAGTTTCATCATCCTTTGTCAATTTACTTCCAATAGCCATTGATGTTCCCACAGGTTTTGCATCTTCCATGCCAAATGTCTTCAAGACTTCCTTTATGTACTTGGACTGTGTGATGAATATCCCATCACTCTGCTGAATCACTTGTAATCTGAGAAAGAATTTAATCTCTCCGAACATAGACATTTCAAACTCATTCCTCATGTCATCAACAAAAGATTTACATACATGATCTTGACCTCCAAAAATAATATCATCAACAAAAATTTCAGCAATAATAATAGTGTCATCAGTATCACCTTTCATGTACAGATTACTGTTCTCACTAGTTCTTACAAATCCAATACTTAACAAGTATGTAGTCTCTCATACCATGCTCTCGGTGCTTGCTTCAAACCATATAAAGCTTTGTGTAATCTACATACCATGTTTCTATTGTCTGGATCAATGAATCCTTCAGGTTGTTCTATGTAGACCTCTTCTTCAAGTATACCATTCAGAAATGCTGATTTCACATCCATTTGATAAACCTTAAATTTCTTGTGTGTAGCATATGCAAGCAACATTCTAACTCCTTCCAATCTGGCAACAGGTGCAAATGTCTCACCATAATCAATGCCTTCTTCCTGTGCATATCCCTTGCATACCAATCTCGCTTTATTTCTTGTCACTTCACCATTTTCATTTAGTTTATTTTTGAATATCCATTTAGTACCGATAAAATTATTATCTTTAGGTTAGGGTACTAAGGACCAAGTTTTGTTTTTCTCTATTTGTTCTATTTCCTCCTTCATTGCATTAACCCTTTCTTCATTTTCTAATGCAACTTTCACATTCTTTGGTTCAAATTCATAGACTAGACATGTACCTTGTCTTGTTTTTCTTCTTGTCTGCATTCCAGCTTGTCTATTTCCAATAATTTGTGTCTCAGGATGATGTCTTTTGAAAAAACTAGCCAGTACTCAGTTTCTTCTTTCTTGTTCATCCTGTTCAGGTTCATTTTCTTGCTCGGTAGTGCCATCTTGTTCGTCGGTTTCCCTTTCCTATTCCTCAGGGTTATTTTCCTATTGATCGGTTATCACAAGTTGCGACTTTGGTAGATAATCAGGAAGTTCAATGTAAATGAGTCTACCATAGTCTTCTGGTTCCTTTCTTTCTTTTATGTTTATGTCATCATACTCATCAACATAGACATTAGTACTTTCAATCATCTTATTTGTAACCTTATTCAGACATTTGTATGCTTTACTCTTAGTAGAGTATCCTAAGAATATTCCTTCATCACCTTTAGAATCAAATTTCCCATTTCTCTCATCTTTCAGAATAAAACATTTGCTTCCAAAAATCCTGAAATAAATTACAGTAGGTTTGTGTCCAAACCATAGCTCATAAGGTGTCCGGTTGGTGTCTTTCTTTAGTTGTACTCGGTTAAGCACATATACAGCTATGCTGAAAGCTTCCCTCTAATATGTCTGAGCAACATTATTTTGTAGCATTAGTGTTCTAGCACAATCAATGATTGACCTATTCCTTCTTTCAGCAATCCCATTCTGTTGAGGTGTTCTCGGTGCAGAGACCTGTCTCTAAATACCATTCTCATTACATAAATTAGTAAATTCATCAGAAATAAATTCACCTCCTTTATCAGATCTTAAGCATTTAATTTCTTTTCTTGTCTCTTTTTCTACCTTCACCTTATACCATTTAAACATCTTAAAAGCTTCAGATTTCTCTTTTAGAAACATAATAGTCATCAGTCTAGTATAGTCATCAACAAAAAGAATAAAGTATCTATCACCATAATAGCTCTGAGTTCTCATAGAACCACATAGGTCAGTATGAACCAAATCAAGTATCTTCTTTATTGAGTAGTCTTTGCTTTTAGAACTAGATTTAGTCATCTTACCTTTCTGACATTCATGGCACATAGCATGATCTAGTTTTGACAAGTTAGGCAACCCTCTAACTCTTTTCTTCCTACTAATCTTGATCATGTTATCAAAATTCACATGACATAACCTCTTATCCCACAACCATGCATCTTCATCTTTCATTAATAAACAAGAAGATTGATCAATATCAAGATAAAATATATTACCTCTGGATTGTGTACCAGTTCCAACAAGTCTTCCTCCATCATCATAGATTTTTACCTTTCTGCTCTCAAAAGCAAGTCGGTGACCTGAGTTGTTCAGCTGTGCCACACTTAACAAATTGTAGTTCAATCCATCTACCCAGTATGCATTCTCACATTTTATTCTATCGTTAATCATTAGTGAACCTTTACCTCTCACCATACAAGGTGCATCATTTCCCATTCTAACAGATCCACCATCATATTCATCAAGCAGATCAAATTTCTCTATATCACCAGTCATATGATGTATACAGCCACTGTCTATGATCCATGTATCATTTTTGCTTACTTTAGAGATTAGTGTTGTCTCTTCATGTTTCTCTTCCTCCTCTAAATCATCTTTCATAGCAACAAATACTACTTCTACATCATCATCAGTGTCAGATTCAAATTCAAATTCTTCAGCTATGTAACATGCCTTTTTCCCTTTGTTATAGCTATCTTGGTTGTCTCTATTGTTGTGTCGGTAGCCTCTGTTGACTCTTCTCCCATAACTTCCTTTGGATCGGTCTTTGGATCTATCATCTTCTTTATTATTCGGACATCTAGTAGCAATGTGGCCAACTTCTTTACAATTAAAACATGCTAGAGGTAACTTGCCTCTATACCTTCCCTTACCTTTGGGAAATCTTCTAGCCATAAGAGCTTCAAGCTCATCAAGTTCATCATCGGTATTACTGTCACTATCATTATTCTTATCATTCCTACTACTAGACTTACCAATCTTCAAAGAAGACATGAAGGCGGATTCAATAGAAGGTATAACAGTGTTGTCAAAGTTATTCAATTCAAAGGTTGTAAGCTTACCGATTAGAGTGTCAAGGGTGAGATTGGATGTAGCCCTTGTTTCATGAATTGCAGAGATCTTGATCACATAAACAGGCAACAAAGTTATGAGAATCTTGCTTATTACTGTTTCATCGTCAATAACTCCACTAGATGCTCTAATAGCATGTACTACCTCTTTTAGTCTATTTGTATATTGCACAATGTTTTCACCTTCTTTCATCTTCATATCATCAAATCAACCTCTTAGGATTTCTGCTCTGGCTCTCTTAACATTCACATCTCCACTATATATTAGAGTCAGCTTGTCCCACATCTTCTTAGCTGTATCATAGTCCTTGATGTCATCAAATTCAGCATCAATACAGGTAGCAAAAAGTTCCATCATAGTAATATTGTGTTCATGCCTATCCTTCAGTTGATCAAGAGTCAGGGGACTTGGTGTTGGTTCAATGTAGCCATTATCCATCAGTTCTAGTGCAAAATTCTGAATTCTAGATATGTGCAACTTCATCTGGCTTTGCCATACTGTGAAGTTATCTTTGTTCAGCTTTGGCACTTCCCTCTTATACATCTTGAAACCTTTTTGCTGGAGTCCTTAAAACTCTGTTCTAAGCAACCACTGCTCTGATACCAATTGTTAGAATAACTGAGAGGGGGGTGAATCAGTTATCTAGTGTCCCACAATTCAAAATGTATAATAAAAAACAATTCTACTACTTATGTTATTCGGTAAACATAAAATACTTTCAGTGTTTGTGTTTTTACCGATTGTCAGTCTAAACTTTATAATACTTACTGATTAAATCTAACATGTAATATGCAAAGTATGATAACAAACAAATATCACAATCAACACATAACACAAGAGATTTAACATGGAAACCCTGTGAAGGGAAAAACCACCTGGGACTAGCAACCCAAAATTGTTCACTCTTCTAAAGTGAGGTCGGTGAAGACCCAACCTTGTTAAAGGTTACAAAAACACTGTTAGGTGTGACCTTGTTAGAGGCTTTTAGACCAGAAGTTATCGTCCAACCAGTAGTCACTCTAGGGTTGACAGGATAACAATGTTCACTCTATGAATGAAACATCAAAAGACTTTCATAGTCCACTCAGTTAAGATATTTGACTGTGTACAATGGTTAAATATGTAACAGTAGATGATCTACCTTAAAACAACTTCAGTTTGCAGTTTACAGATCAATGTTCAGCTCATTCAAATATTTATGATCAATATAACACTTTAGATTTAATACTATATCAACTTACTATCCATTGGTAATTACTCTATGTAGCTCAGTAATTGTTTTGTAGCTCGGTTCTTATTAACCAGTATGATCAGAATGCATGAAAACTTCTCCACGTGATAATTCTGCAGTATCTTCTTCTTCTGGCTCTATTTCAATAATGAAATCAATGTCTCCTATATAGACAAGTAAATAATTTTCTTTTCCTCCATCAAATTTTGCCGCTTAATCATATTCATAGATTTTTTTGCTTTAAGCTTCCTTGGCTAATGTGTTAGTAACACTTTTCAATCTACTCCATTAGATCCTTTTTGATTTATGTTATCCATTGATCTTCATAACAAACCTTATCTGTTACCTTAAATTCATACACTTTACAGCTCATAACTTTATCGACTAAACTGATCATTTAATTCCTTTCTTTTTTTCTCAGTTAACAAAGAAATGTGTCGGTGAACACAAGCTCGGTTAACACTGTGCTCGGTATACACTACACTTCATCAGTGTATACTGAAATGCTTTATTTACCGACAACACTGCTTTGTGTCTTTCGGCTCTATTCTTCATCATAGATGAATGCAACATAATAAAGTCAATTTCATCAAGTCATAGACTCATTAACAAGTTACTTAGTGTATTCCTTATCCTCATCTATCATATACATCTTCCTCATGTAGATATTTTTGTTCTTCATCTCTTTCACCTTCCTTTAGATGTGTCAGTATAGTAACTTACAAGATAAGTATTGTCAAGCTAGTTGACATCAATGACAACATAATACTAATTTAATCATCTTGCATATCTAATCATCAACTCCTTAGTAATCTTAAATTATAGATTCTTCATTCAAGTTCTAAATCAGTTGTAGTTCATTAGTAATACTGATTCATCCCCCCTCTCAGTATTACTTAATCCTAACAATAAGTTTGTTCAAATGGGTGTTTTGAATTATTCAAAATCTCAATCTTTGATTGCAAATGATGAGAAGTATTCTAGTGGTAAATATTAGAAAAAATAAACAATCCTAAGAATAACACACAATCCACATATAATTCCACAAAAGAAAATAAAAATTCTTCTCCCAAGGGGGGGTCATTTAATAAGGAGAAGCCTATTTGTTTATATTGCAAGAATATGAGACATGAAGAACACTATTGTTATTAAAATGATATTGATGAATTAAATTATCTTATCAAGGATAATATAATCAATTTTCCTTCTAGAATGTCTACTTTAACTTATTACCTGAATAAAAAAATAGAATTTGATGAGGAAAATAGTCACACTACTAGAATAGGTAAAGAAAAATAAAAATCTATTTGTTCTTCTACAAGTAACAGATCATGGAGATGACTTCTCAATTTAGGAGCTTATCATCATATTTCATCTTTGTAGTCTATATTCTCTTCTTTTGGTCCTTGTAAAATTTTACCTATTTTGATGGGCAATCATATTGATGTAAATGTAATTGAGAGATGATCTATTTATATTGACAATTACACCTTTAATGATGTTTTATGTGAATTTCATTTCACAAACAATCTACTTTACATCTATCAAATCACTCATGGTGGAGTAAGAACTGTTTATTTAGTTATCATTAGATGCTTCAAAAGTAGAGAGGTCATTGCTACTGGGATGGTGGATCATGCATATCAGTTATACACTTTTTCAAATTTATTCCTAATAATGGCTTTGATCATTTGGATGATAATCACACTTCATTTAGGACTTTGGTTACTTGAACTTGGGTATTCTCACATGTGATCTAGTTCTTTAGCCTTACAGTTCATTTCCCCCATATATTGTTACACTTTGACGATGCTTGTGTTGCTACAAATATGGATACATGTGATTTAGTACTATAGGATATTCATTATCTTCTAGATATAATGAATTGGGAGGACTACTTGACTGGAATTATAAGTTTTTTTTAATACTATCTTGCATATTTGGGAGGAACCATTGATTTCATACATCTTATCTTTGATGGAGATGATCCTTCTTCAATTGTTGTGAGAAAACAATCTCTCCTCATGATCATTCCTCACAGTTTTACATGAGTATGTATACTTTGGATAAATATTTGGAGGAGGCACTTTTATCTTTGTATGATATTCTAGAGTATTTGTATCTTAATTTACATTCACCTCCATTAGATTTTGGATTGTCATTCTCAGTAATATGGACCATAATACCTAATTTGGAAGTTGTAAATTTTTAAATTGACATGGGGACACATAAGAAACTTTAAAAGGATCCATACATCTTGATATGTCTTTCCACATATTATTTTCAAGTTTGGGAAGATTTCATACATAAACCATTCATTTTCTTTGTTCCCAATGGGAGAAACATTATTTGCCAATTGTAGACCATCTTCTAAATTCATTTTGAAGAATACAAAATTTCTATATATTCTACATTGAGTGGGAGCTACATGGCCTCTCTCTCTCTCTCATGAAGGAAATTTTTCCTCGCACGAGGTCTTTTCCTCATTCATCTTTGAGAGAATATTTTTCATCTCTCTTTTGGGAAGGATTTTTGTCCCATTGGGTTTCTTCTCTTCTCTATTTGTGAAAAATTGCATATGTACATGGATACCTAATGTGGCCTCATAATTGGGACCCATAATTACATCCCTACATGTTTTCATGTTCCCCAATGATTAGCACTAAAGTAAGAGCCTTGTGGTAAATAGGGGTATTACCTAATTAGTTTTAGTATTAGATACTCTTCACACCTTAGTATTTAAGTTTACTTAGGCTACACATGAGATACTCATCACTTTATGCCTAATATCATAAAATTTAACACTTGTTACATCCCTTGTTTATGAACTTTGAAAATAAATATTTTAATTTCTTAATTAGAGATGTGATGTTAATGTTGAAATATATTTATTTTTCATATTGATGAATATTGAATCATATTGATGTATATTAATGAATATTGATGAATGTTTATGAATATAGATGAATTATGCTAGCAATAAATGTTTATCATATTGATGCTAGTTTTCTAAGAATATTAAGTCTAACTACCTCATGTGTCAAGTGGATTTAGAAGGATGGATCACCCTCAAAAAAGGGAGGGAGAGTATCATTAGGGAGAGAGGATGCAAACACAAGGAAATGTCAAAGTTGTCATCCAAGCTAGAATCTAAAAACAAGTAACTATTTTCACAAAATTTTGCACCCGTTCTTGGGGTATGACCCCCAAGAAACCTTGTGAACATTGAGACAACCTCCCAAGTGTAGGCCTTGCACATGTGAGGCTAAATATCCAAAGAAGGCCAAATTTCTTACAATCAACATGCACCTAAGATACTAACTTTGAGGGAAAAGGGAAGAAGGATTGCATAAATTTAAAGCGGGTGATGCACCAGATTGAAACTTTGGTTACTCCCTACCCATGAATGGACATAAAATCAACAAATAACTAAGCTTACATAATTACCTCTCTTATATACCCTCCTAGGACTCATATGCATGTTAAAAATTAATGGGTGTTGCAAGGAAAATGCATTCACAATAAAATAACTACCATGAAGGCTTACACACAATAGATAAACTAAGAGAACATTAAAGAAATAATCAATACCAGGAAAAAGTATGCACAAGATATTAGATTGGGAGAAGAAAAAACAAAGATTTTCATTAACATATGGAAAGAGAAAAGTTACAATTGCACAACATAGCTATTACAAAGAACCAAAAGAGAGAACAACCTAAAATATGTACAAAAGATTTCTTTTTAAAGATTTCATGGATATCTCAGATTACAAAAATTGAGTCCAAACCTAGAAATAACTTTGTTCAGGTTACAAGACTGCAAGGTATAAGAAATATTAGATAAATCTCATTATGTGTGTACATTTGATCATGGAAGTGATAGAGAAAAACCCAAAAATGAAGGCACTTTGCAGAAAGAAGGGACAACCCAAGTGAAATAAATCAGAAAAAATCTAATTTTTGCATGTATTTGATCCATGAAATGACAGGTAATGGGCCAATAAATACCCTTGCAATTAAGAAAACCAATTCCATACCCTTAGCAAGTGGCAAAAAGGTAAGGAAATGTGTTTGCATCACGTGTAGAGGCCAAAAACTATAGTTTGACATTGAATACTTTGTCCTTGGGTTGTATCTCATTTTCTAGTAAAAAATCCCGTGGGTGCGAAAACACACAACATTTTTTGCATCAGAGAGATAAAAAATATCACCTAATGCAGAAAAATACAACATTTTCCATTGTGCCCCTTTGTGCTTAATATTTCACACATATTAGATTTAATTGTGCAAGCATGATGAAATAACAACTAGGATTTTGGAAAAGATGATTGGCATTTAAACCACTCTCAAACACAAAGGAACCAAGACACACAATGTAGAAAATACACAATATTTTCTACCTACAACCACCATTCCTCCAATGATTCCCTGCGTGTTCACACAAGCTTCTCAAATTTTCCAATGATATATAAGGGAATGTGGGGTGGAAAGGACACATGATGTTTTTGACCAAGAAAGAAATATTCTAATGGTTCCCCATATGCCTACACATGAACACACTTTTTATGCGAAAACATCATGGAGATGTGGGGTGAAAAAAACACATGATGTTTTTGACCTTCTTGTCAAAAGTGTAGAAAAAAAACATTACACCCATGTCAGAAACATATTGAAGATAGCCTATAAAGGTCTCTCGGATTGGTTATCCATGTGGGCTAATGATGGAAAAAATAGCCAACAACAACCTCAGTCATCTGGTCACCTAGAGCCATAAGGTTGGGTGTGGTCATTAGTTGCCAACTATTAGTGGTGGGGATAGGAAGTCATTCTCTTGTCCATCCTTTAATTAAAATGATTTAATCTACATCGATAAGAACTTTCTTCCTCATTTTAATGAGAATTGAATCAATCATTTAGGTAACTCTTTTAATTCTATCAATTTTAAATGGACCGATCTCATAATTATCTCACTATATATATACCTACATACATATATACATATTTATATATACATACGTGTGTGAACCATCTTAATATATAAGCACATATAGTTAGATGATCAATTAGGCCCCATTTTAGCTTATATAGGCTCTTGCATTAATTTCCTTTCCTCTAGCATTTCTCCACTTTTCATTCGAGTATCATCTCCATAATCCTAATTTTAGAACTAAATTTTGAGATTTTTTTGGGGGAAGAGGTTGGCTAGGCAGATCTATTCCTTGAGGTTTACCTCAAAATTAAAATTGGGGGCTCGTCTCAATGGTTAAGTGAGAAATCTAAAATCTTATCAACTTCCTGCAATTTTTGAGCTTTGAAATGTTGTGAGTGGTATGTAAACAACCTATCTCTCCTCATTTTGGTAACCATTCTCTAACATCCATATCCACATGAACAATATAAAAATTGGGGTTGGGAAAAGGGGTAAATCACACCTCCCTTTTCATAATTGCACATTTGGAAGGAAGATGCCCCACTAGGATTAAGAGGAGACACAAGTGTTGAATGGGATAGTGATCCTTTGCTAAATATGGGATTGATGAAAATGGAAATATAGGAAAGATGCAATGTAGATGACAAAATAGGAAAGTAGCTGAAAAACAAGAAATAACAAACTGATAAAAATTTCCAGAAACCTATAATGTATAGAAATAGGATCTAGAAGGTAGATATAACATGTAGGTGAAATCTAATCCTAAAATTCAAGGAATAGGGTGTTTCAAACATCTTTTTCTAGGTGTTTTTTCCCCTAAACTCCCAAGGATCCTTTGATAAATAATGATCTTTCTGGATTTTGTTTGAAAACTTTGTAACCTATTCATGCACACAGAAAAATAGGGAAAAGTTTGTCTAAAGGGTTCTTCCTTGGTCAAACCCCTATTTAGGAATAAACCTTGAAAATGATAAGAAATGTCATAAAGGAAAGTATGCAAAAAGGTAAATGTTTAATTCACCTTTCATAAATCCTCATGGATGGATGTAGAAATCACTCATATACATGAATATGCTTGAATGTTCCTAAAATCTAAAGATTTCATCTTGGAATGTAGAATAAGAATCAAAGATTCCCTCACAAATTCATGGATCTATGAACACCACTCATATATCTTCAATATGGATATACTTGATTATCACTTACAATGAAGGAGAATGAATGCAAATGGAAGGAAGGATCTTTTTCCTTGATTGATAATTCCTCTACTTGGCCATCATGGGAGAGAAAATTTCTTCAATTGGAGAATATTTAGTTGGAATGAATTTACTTGAAGAATTGGAGACGTAAAGAAACTAGATCTTGGATGCTTGCCTTCAAATCTTGAATCCAATTTCTCAATTGCTCTTGATTGCTTGCTTGCACTTGATAAATTTATTGTAAAATTGTAGATCATGAATGCATATAATAATGAGGAAAGATAGGGTTTTTATAAACTCAATAATCCAATTCAACCACAAAATCAGATTTACCACCAAAACCTTGACATAGGGCTTTGGGCCAAATTTGGGTCAAAAAGTGTAGGAACAGGGCATTTGAAATGTCACGTGTCCTAAAAGAACGGTTGAAAATTTGAACTAAGTGTTGGGATGGATGAAAATATGTGAGAGGAGAAAAATCAAGTTTCCAGGATAAAGCACAATGAACATTTGGATTTCAAAATCATTGAAATGATGTCTAATAGGTTCTAATTTGCATCCAATCATGGGTGTTAACTTTTAAGGATGGTACACCACAATCAAAATTTCAAGAGATATTATCAATATCCAACTTGAAATTCAAGCATTCTAAGGTATTTACAAGGCAATCTTCTCCATGGATCAAGCTTCTTTCCCTCATTGAAGGCCAAGAAAATGAGAACACCATCAAGAAAGAAGATTAAAAACATCCATCTACATACATCCAAGAATATAAGTCTTAAAATATTTAAGTCATTCCTCTCTCTCCCCATAAAAAATTATGGAAAAATACAACATTCAATATGCAAGGCATGTATTTCATGATTTACTTTTAGGTTTTTGTGCAGAGTCAAGCTATTGCATCAACATTCTTGATCACATTCAAATAAGCACTTGTAATGCTAATGTATAATACACATCATGATTCAAATCTAGCTGAATTCTTTATGTTAGAACCCTTTCATTTATTTCATTTCATTTAAAGGTTTATTCTAAATTGGGGTTTGACTAAGAAAAACCCCTCTCTACACAACAATTTCATTATTTTCTGTGTGCAAGAATAGGTGACACTCACACTGGATTGAAACAAGGAAGTTGAGGACCTTGCAAATAGTCTACAACTAAAAATAGTTAGAAGTGTAAGTAAAAGGTTAGCCCAAGTAACCTCATATCAGGAAAAGGTCATCCAAGGTGACCTAGTCCCTTCATAATTCCTCCAAATTGATTTTGTGATTCAGTTACTCCCTCTATTTTTTGTTTCTAGTGTTTGTACTGAGTTGTATATTCTTTGTCAGTCTATGTATCCCAAAACTTTCCTTTTCCTCATTTCTTTCCCTCTATCTTGCATTATCCAATTACTTAATCAATTATCAATTAAAGAAAATGATGACTGTACTCATTTAGTGCTTAAGTCTTCTTGAACCTGGTGGGTCACATTCCTTTCAAATGTGCCATAAGAAGTGGGATTAATCCCCCTTGATCCCATTTTCATATTGTAGATCTTGGTGAACCTGACACATTACAATTTCATTCTGATTTGGCGTCTAGATCTCATTTTCCATACATTGCATTCTTAGTTCTAATTTGGGTAGCCTTCATTTTCAGTATGGAGTGTACTAAATTAGATCGATGTGTGATATCTCATGTTGTTACATTTCTTCTTACTTATGTTTATCAAACACATGAAGTAGATAATAATTTATTGCATTTATTAGTTTTTGTATTCATTCATGGTATTATTTCATATAGAACATGAGAATTTCAAATGTTCTTCCTCCTTACAAAGCATTTTTCAAGAATTTTATCTATATTTTATGTAATTTTCTCATAAGATTTTTAACAAAATGCATAGAATATGTTGATTACATAAGGGTCTTTGTATAAAATGATAACTTTGGAATAAATAACCTTAACCCTAGGGCATCCTTTAATGATCATACTTCTAACAATCCTACATTAGTTAGATCTAGATCCCCTCCTCCCAAACCCACCTTGATGGATGAATTTAAGGAAGCTAGTTTATGCCTTTCTTTAGATAACCTTAAACATTAATCTTTCTATCAAAGTATTTTCATAATCTAGATGTTAGGATTTTTTTTTGATGATTTATCTCCCAAGGTAACATTAAGTAGACATGAAGATCTTGATAAAACTTCTTCTTCTTTCTCACCTAACGAAGATGTGAATAGTTATAAGAATCCTAATCTCCATAATGAGAAGAGTTCCCTTCCTATTCCACAAACTACACATTTCCATATTCCTCAAGATGAATTTTCTTCTCCTTCTACATTAAAGGCTAATTATAATGCGGGTTATGATACTACTTCTCAATAAATTTATAGTGGACAAGGTGTTGGTATTCATGAACAAGGTATAAAGGTCCATATAGATCCTCCTACATGAGTCACTGGAAGTGGTCTAGTATTTATACTATAAGCCAACACCTTGCCTTCTTCTTCCAATCCTATTTCTTTATCTTCATCACGACTTAGATGTACTTGCTTAAGAATTCTTTTTCCAACACCATTAGTTGTTACACCTCCTTTTGATGACCATTTGGATTTAGATAAAAGAATCTTATGGAGACTTAAATGTGATACTAAAATTTTATTTTCTTTTATAAATTTTCCAAATAATCAAACAACTCATAATGGTGATTTACATTATGTTTTTCATTATAGAAATAAACATTCATTTTCTGTTTGCATTGAATTTATACAATTTGTTCAATATTTAATACATAGAGCTCTTATTTGTGTGATGATGGATCTTATACTTTTTCTTGATATAAAAAACAAAACCTAGCATTCCTTTTGCCTATTATTTTTCTCTACATCATGTAATATTAATGGATTACTTTATTGGTGGCCCTTTGTGTTGCATGGTGTTATATTTAACCTTTCAATCCTTCATTTTGAGCAACATAATAGGTCCTTGTCCTTGTCTTTTTACTCAGGGGAAAGGTGTCTCTCTTTCATTCATTCTTATTTCTCAAAGGACCCATTTTTTTCCCTTTGTGGATTTATATATTTTACAATAACATATATTTTCTTGCATGGAATTATTTGTTTTATGCAAAGCATTTCATCTTTGTAATAATATTTTTTAATGCAGTAAAGTGCATATCTATTATAAATGATCATTTCCTTAGGATGTTTTCCTCTATTTAAAAAGATTCATGATCTCTTTTTTATTTTTATCAATTATACCATG
>BSBK01002404.1:2412500-2712163 GCA_027943335.1 Chamaecyparis obtusa | reverse complement strand
GCTTTCACTCTTATATATCATTCTACCAAAGGGTTTTTCAAAATACTAAATCTAACTATATATTTTTTGATGTGCACACAAAACACTATGTTATATTTTTCTAAAAAATTAAGCACAATTTTTTTGTGCGCAACAGATGTAACCTTTTGAACTTTATCCATTTTTAAAAAAAATAGTAGTTTAGAAACTAGATTCAAAGTACTAAAATTCTTGTTCTTTGAACATCTTTTAATTTTGAGTGCATGATTCTCAAATTTCTCTTCCAAGTTCAGGTTTACTTGACTTAAAAATGGCCACTTATATCACCCTTTTTGCACACTATCTTGGTGCATTTACCCATATATGGTTCAAGATAAAAACCTAGCATGGGAGGTAGTAGTGAAAGTGGAGGCAAAAGCAATAGGAAATAAGAACATGAGACTATAGTACAACCAATAGCTATAGAGTAAGAGCTCCTAAGAAAGAAAACCATACAATTAATTCCCCCCACCCGAAAGATAGGGGTGGAAGGGAGGTTAAGTCCTCTCTTGAATGATAGTGAATATGAGGGTCCTTCTTGGAGTTTCTTCAATTAACTGGATAAGTATGGGTTGGGTGGGGTTTATAGGATTTTATGTAGACGTCATAGAAAAAAAAAGGATGGCATCAAAAGTAAAGGCTAAGGCATCCGAGGTGGTCGAAGCATAGATATTAGTCGGACATTTAGTTAGTGGTCTACTTGACTAAGATCTTGTTCACACTATGAAGATAGAAAAATTATTAGTTCCATGGCTAACTGACCTACATCATTTATTCCATTTATGAAGTTAACTTAGTATATCAAGACCTACCTATTGGCTGGAGACTAAGTTGACCCAATTGAAGAAAGATATTAATTTAGGATGACCCAACCATATCCTAATAAGTTCTCACCCTAATTTCTACATCCTCCACCATATAATAGTAGGGGCCCACCCTATAATATATAACCAATTCATGTTTTTGCCTCTTATAGTCTGATTACTATCAACCAACTTACTATAATCTATTGAAATAATACCTTTACTAAAACCTATCTATCTATCTAGGAAAAAAGTTGTTTAATTATATACAAATGATAAAGTGGTGTGAATGATATTTAGTACTCACTTGAGGAGACAACTATAGTTTCCCACTCACTCATGACTAGTAGGTAGTTGAAATGATATGATGGTTGGGCTATTACTTTTGAATATAACTTTCTTTTATCCAACTATAGTTCCCTCCTACTTCCATTAATCAACTTGCTATAAAAGGGGATCATAGTAACTTGTTCCTCCTTTGGGATATGGGAGAAGCCTAGGATCCATGTTTACTTCAATTGATTAAATTGCCAAGTCATTGGATCAATCATTGAAACAAGGTCAACAACTTAAACTCATAGTGAACTAGGCATTGATGTTATTGGTAGTGAGGCTTGATTACATGCAAGTAATTTTTCTCAGACATGATCAAATGGTGTTGCTTTCACTATTTATGGTTTTGAATCAATGGGGTTAACAACTAATCCAATAGGTTCAACTAGCAATCCAACTTATTCTTTGTTTGGATTAATTGGAACTACAAAGTGAGGATGTTGGAAGTGATGTTGAAATATCAACAACTAGACTTGGAATGGGCCCAACCCAACCCTTCTTTCAATATTAGTAGTTCTGGATCCATATGCACAACCTCTCTTGTTTGAAGCTATGCATCGATGTACATGTAGACCTTCTTCCACTCCATCACACTCCTATTTGGTATTACTGTTCAACAATAAATATAACTAAGAGAGGGAGGGGTGAATTAGTTATCATAAAATGTTTTTCTTCATCTTAATTTATTCAAAGAAATATAAAATCAATCAGATAGAT
Source organism: Chamaecyparis obtusa (assembly GCA_027943335.1). Lineage (NCBI taxonomy): Eukaryota > Viridiplantae > Streptophyta > Pinopsida > Cupressales > Cupressaceae > Chamaecyparis > Chamaecyparis obtusa. The sequence continues at coordinate 2,710,292 of BSBK01002404.1, read as the reverse complement.
AAAACATATATGAACATGAAAGAACATAAACATCATACACCATGAATATAGAAATTTCATGGAAACCCAAGATGGAAAACCATGGAGAAACTAATTCTCATGAATGTAAACACCGGTTAAGGTTGTGAGATTTGATGAAAAAAATTCTATTAAGCCCAAGAAACCTGCATGCAAAAACCTGTCACAAGGAAGAAATTTGTAGGAAATGAAAAAGGTTTTTCTCTGACAATATGAAAGTTTATTATCATCCAAAAGAATTAATAAAAATATACAATGGATAAATCTTTATAGAAGGAGATCGTAAAATCTAATAGGAAACCCTAATAGGTAAATAAGCATTTAATAATTAGATTTAATTATTAAATGACTAACACAAGTGCATAAAGAGAAATATTAAGAGGTGGTAAAGTTAATTTAATCAATGTAATTAAATTAATTATTTACTCTAACACCCCCCCTTAAGATGAGCAACAATGCAACTACAAACAATGCAAGAAATAAGAAAAGGAAGTACAATGCTGGATGCAAATTTGGGTCCCAAAATCATGGCCTGATGAGGTACCCAATCACAACCAAATCTCTATGAAATAGAGAAACATGGAAAACCACATGGGAAAAACTCTCCTCCAAAAAGAGATAGAAAGATGTGGAAAGTGAAGAAAAATAAAGGAAGGTAGGCCTCATTGAGACCCCCCAAGGACAACTTCCTTCACGCCAAGCATATAACACATTTGAAGATACCACGGGGATGAAAAAGGCTTAGTCAAGATGTCAAAAACCTACTCCAAAGTGGAAACATACACCAAGTTGAGAGAACCATCTTGAATCAACTGCCCGATGAAATGCATATGGATCTCAATGTGCTTGGTCCACTGATGCTCAACTAGGTTGTGATAAATATGAATAGCACTCTGATTGTCACAACAAAGAAGAGTGGGACTATCAGGAGGAAATCCAAACTCTGTCATCAATTATCAAAGCCATAAAACCTCCTGACTAGTTAGCACAACTTCTTGATACTCTACCTCTATAGATGATAATGCAACAACAGTCTACTTCTTGCAAGACCATGTGATAGGACTAGAACGAAGATAGAAAACAAAGCCATAAGTATACTTTTGACCATCTATATCACCACCCCAATTGACATCTGTGAAACCAATAATATGGGGAGCTCTAGATGTATAGTGAATGCCATATGAAGTAGTGCCCCGAATGTACCTCAAAATACGTTTTGGCATCTTTCCATTGACTCTCATGAGGATCATGGGAGAATTGAGAGACAATGCCAACCACAAAGGAAATGTCAGGACAAGTACATGTTAGGGTACAACAAACTACCCACAAGATGCCTGTATAAGGTGGAGTCCACTGAAGGAGTAGAGAAAGTGGTAGAAAAAAGAACACATGATTGAAAAGGTGCGGGGGAAGGCTTGCAATCAAGCATTCTCAATCTCTAAAGCATGTCAAGATCATAATTCTGCTGGTGTATGTAAATACCATCCGAAGATTGAATAACCTATAGGCCCAAAAAGTAGTGCAGAAGTCCAAGATCTACCATCTCAAACTGCTCCATCAATGCTCTCTAAACACTCAAAATCATAGAAGATGAGCTACTTGTGATGATGATATCATCAACATACAACACAAGTATCACAAGATCAGCCCCATGATGTTGAATGTACACTATAGGATCCGATTGACATCGGGTGAAGTGTGAGGCTAGCAAGAAAGAGTCCATCTTCTCATACCAAGCCTGAGGGGCTTGTTTGAGACCATATGATAACCTCTAAAGTCTATACATAAGAGAAGAGTCCTACACAAAGCCCTGAGGCTTCTCCATATAGATCTCCTCACAGAGATCCTCGTGCAAGAACACACTATTCACATCCATATGATACACTGTCCAACCCTCTGAAGTTGCAAGAGAAAGTACCAGGTGAATAGAATTCATCTTGGCACAAGAGAAAAGGTATCAAGTAATCAATACCCTCCACCTATGGAAATCCCTTTGCAAAAAGATGTGCCTTATGCCGATCAATATAACCATCTACAACATACTTTGTATGGTACACCCACTTGCATCAAACCATCTTTCTTCCTTTCAGAAGAGTAAAAAGATCCCAAGTGTGATTCTTCATCAAAGAAGAGTACTCCTCATCCATAGCCCTATCCCACTCAGGATTTCCTATCGCCTCTGAAAACTTTTGAGGATCATCTAAAAAAACATGACTCAAAAGACTACTACCAGATCATTGAGAAAAAGTATGAAGGATATCTAAAGGATCTCTTGCCAAAGAACCAACATCACTAATAGTATCACAATCCCACTTGGGCACTTGCGAAATATCTAGTGGAAGAGGGGGAAGGTGGATCATCATCTAGATCATCCTCAGAGGATATAGAATCCTGAAGAGGAGAAGAGGAAGTACTAGGAAATGAGGGAGAAGCTAGTGATGGAGGCTCCATCTAAGGATAGCGCTCATCAAATTGGACATCTCGTTGAAATAAGAATTCTTTGGAATCAAGATCAAGCAACCTGTACACCTTCATATCCTCACAGTAGCCAAAAAATATGAGTGGTCAACTCTTTCTCTCCATGGCTTTCCTCTGAGCATCTGGAATAAATGCCCAAGCCTCACTACCAAACACTCAAAATGTAGAAACATCAGGCTTGACATGGGACCAAGCCTCCTCAAGAGTAAAATATCGTAATGCCTTATGAGGCATCCGATTCTGAATGTAGTTGGCACAATTCACTACCTCTACCCAAAAAGAAGGTTGCATATCTTGTGACTTTATTATACAATTGGCCATCTCACGTAATGTTATGTTCTTTCTCTCAGCAACTCCATTCTGTTGAGGAGTATGGGGAACTATCAGCTGATGCAATATACCTTGCTCAGTGCAAAAATCATGAAAAGAATGATTTACATATTCTTGCCCATTTTCAGTGCATATTTGCCTGACAGAAAGACCAGACTACTTCTCCAAAAATTTCTTAAAGACTCGAAATGAATCAAAGACATCAGACTTGTACTTCAAGAAGTACACCCATGTGCATCTAGAGAAGTCATCAATGAAGGTGAGCACATAATGAGCACTAGAAAAAGGAGTGGGAAATGACATGAGATCACTATGTATCAACTCCAATGGCACCTTAGCATGTGAGGATCTACTTGTCAAAAAATGATCTCTATGATGTTTTCTAAGTGCACAACCTCAAAAAACACCATCAGTGCAAGAGATCCGAGAAAGCCCAATCACTAACTCCTGTGTACTTATCTGTTGTAGATATTTGTAGTTGACATGACCAAAATGATCATGCCAAAGATTTCTCACTGTGTCTACATGAGCAACAAGAGAAACACCTGTATAATCAAAGATCTCAAAGCCATCAAAACTATATAAGTGAGACTCCAAATCAACAATCCTAGTAGAAACAACCAAATTAGAATCATGGAGGTCTCAAATAACTACATCATGTGGTGAGAACTCAACTATCTTACCAGAACCAGAATGATAAATATGATAGACAAACATGAGGTTTGTAGAAATGGTAGGAACCAAAAGAACATCCTGTAGAGATCCTTCATCCAATGAAAAAGTACCATAACCTATAATTGAAATTTGTGCTAAGTCACCAACTGAAATATGTGTAGTAGCACTCTGAGAAAGTGAGGTAACGAAACTAGGTGTGTGTGTCATATGGTGTGAAGCACTTGAATCATTGATCCATATAGCAATGGAAGATAATGCTCGTACATAAAGAGCATGGCCTTTCCTTGTGGGATTAGGTGAAGGATATGGTGAAGCAATACTATGTTTCTGCATGGATTTCTTTAGAGCCTTAAGATGTTTCCAAAACCTAGAAAATGGATGCCCTTCCTTGCCACAAAAATTGCATGGTTCACCTATGAACTTCTTAGTCTTGGAGGAAGACTCACCAAACTTAGAAGATTTACCCTTAGGAGTGGATTTATTAGACTCCATTTTCTGAGGTGTCTTGGAGGAATGCTCATTGCCAATTGAATCTTTTTTGGGCTTCTACTTCTGCCTTTGTATCCCCTTAGAATTCTGAGAAACCAAAGCTTGGTTCTTAGTTCTAGATAAAGAATCCAACAGTGTGAGCTTGGCCTACTCTCTAGTCAACCAATCACAGAACACCTCAAAAGTGGGCATCTGGAATCTTTGACCCAATGCATCCCTGGTAGAGTGGAAGGTAGAGGAGAAAATTTGAAAGTTTCGCCAAAGTTTTGATAGAATCAGGTAGATACACTCTATGTCAGTCTTAGTCTTTCCACATCCCTATAATAAAGACCTCTATTGCTTGAACCTCAACAAGAAGTCCTCAATGGATGGAAAATGATTTGGTACAAGAGAGGTAAGCTCTGCCTCATTCTGAAGTGCCCTAAACTCATTCACTGTACCAAACAAGCCATTAAGCTTGGTCCACATAGCTAGAGCGGTATTGCACCCATCAAGATGAAATTGTAGGCTATCTAATACATGTAAAGAAATCAACCTCATTACCTCATCTATCTTGTTCATGTGCTGCTTGACCTTGAAAGGCCTCTGTAAAATTGGTTGCACTATGTCAAAACAAGACCACAACCCTTTTGATCGAAGAAGCCATGTCATCAAGGATTTCCATGTGTGATAGTTATGAGGGGTCATAAGTTCTAGATAGGAAGAGGTATTAGCCATATTTTTAGAAGGGGTTTTGTTTTGATATAATTTAAAGTTTACTGAAGTAAATTAAAGAAAAAAATAAATAAAACACCCCCCCATAATTCAATAAACCGAACCCTAGAAGCTGGAAAATATTGCTTACAATGAGAGAGAAAAAAAGCTTTAGATGAGTATCATGTGTACCTTTGAATTTTTCTAATAAAAATAACCATAGATATGGATAGAAATTGTAGGTTAAAAATCTTACAAGTCAAAGTACGGTGCCCGTGGGGGTTTGAAGTTTTTCCTTTTCAGATCTACCAATGGAGACATCAGCTCATGCACAACGGTCATAGGAATAAGATGTACGTTTGGTTAACGACATCGAAAAGGACATCACTATAAATGGTAATGGGAACGACACCCAAAAAAAAATCCCTTTCACATGCATGTGCCTATAAAAAGTGCTAATTGTTTTTCCTTTTTGCATGCAAAAAATAAACAAAAAACAACGTTCTGCAAAGAGTACCAGATCTGAAAACTATAACCAAAACCTCTCAAATTAGCCAAAAAAAACCAAATTTCTTTTGTCAAACCCTTGCTCCTCTTTTTTCTTCAAACATGAACAAGCTACAACAGATCCTGCTCTTATACCATGTAAGATTTGATGAAAAACAAATCTATTAAGCCCAAGAAACCTGCATGTAAAAATGTCTCACAAGGAAGAAATCTGTAGGAAACAAAAAAAAGGTTTTCTCTGACAATATGAAAGTTTATTATCCACCAAAAGAATTAATAAAAATATACAATGGATCAATCCTTATAGAAGGAGATTGTAAAACCTAATAGGAAACCCTAATAGGTGAATATGCATTTAATAATTAGATTAATTATTAAATGACTAATGCAAGTGCATAAAAAGAAATCTTAAGAGGTAGTAAAGTGAATTTAATCAATGTAATTACATTAATTCTTTACTCTAACAAAGGTGACACCAGTTAAGATTTTTTATACAAGTTTATCACTTACAAAATGCTCATTGCAGGTAAGGCTCACTACTAGTGCAATAACTATGTTGATACAAAAACAACTGATTAAAAAATAGTCTTATAGACAAAAGTGAACTTATAATATTGCATCTACATATGCATGAAGTAAGTTCTAGTTAAGTGCACAATATCAATTATTTGTAGCAAATCTAGTCAGGTATCTTCTACCAACCTTCAACAATGTCTGCAATACTGAATACTTCTTCCTGTCACTTGATTTTCTAATCCTCATTGCATTACATGAAAACCCTTCACACATCATTCTTTGTTTGCACCCACACACCTTCACATGCATACATATATTCAGATCCAAAATTTTATATATATATATATATATATATATAGATATAGATATAGATATAGATATAGATATAGATAGATAGATAGAGAGAGAGAGAGAGAGAGAGAGAGAGAGAGAGAAGAGAGAGAGAGAGAGAGGAGAGAGAGAGAGAGAGAGAGAGAGAGAGAGAGAGAGAGAGAGAGAGAGAGAGGCCTAGAAAAATATGTCATCATGAGCACAAAAAATAATAATCTTGAAATATTCAATAAGTCTCAGCATGCTAGCATCACATAGTAGCACTGGACCCCAAAGATAGGTTTCACATAAGGATTATATAGACCACATTACCATAAGATCCATAGATGTCATAGAGAAGATAAGCATGGTACAGAGCATAGTTATCGAAATAAAGTGAACTTTAAACATCATGAAATATAATCTAGAAGTGATGGGAACACCACAACCAAGACCAAATCTTGATCACCACAAAACTCAACATCAACTAAATGATAGTACCAAATATCATCTGTCATATACTAAATAGAAGTGATATTTTTTTGTGACATACTGCATGAATGTCCATATAGAAAAGATGCCTGGAATGAGATTTGAACACAATAAAAATGTGGATGATGTGAACCTAACCTATTGAGAGAATGCTAATACATTCAAAGGTTACTTTAAAAACAAGATACTTGACATATAGAAAAATAATTCACAAGCCACCTCAGATTGAGCTAAAACGGGAGCACCTAGGCACCGTTTGATTTTCTTGTTTAAGAGGGATGTTGGTGTGCTCTCTAAGAACCATGAGAATGTCCCCAATGTGGATTAGGGTAAATTAGGATCATAGGAAAGCCATGGAGACCCCAAAAGTGGCACAAAACCTGGTATAGGGAATCGGTTTTTCCCTTAGGGTTCCAAGGGTGCAAATGATGAAGTATAGATTTGAGGCTATGATTGCAATGCAAGATTGATTTTAACTACAATATAGATGTGATATAGAATGATAATGATATGAAATGATAAAAATAAACTAGATTAATCTATTAATTAAACTAGAATGAGTTATAAAGCATAAAAATGTGAAGGAAATCTAACAATGCTAAATATGCTATGATATTCTAGATGCAAATGAAAATTATAACTACGCTATTGAAATGAAGAGTGAATTGCTTATTTTCTCTTGGAAGGAGGGCTATTTATAGGATTTAAGGAAGGGCTTGGGTAAAAAGGGTGGTTAGGGTTTAGGACCAAGGGTTAGGGTTTAGGGTCAAAGAGATAAGGATGGTCATTAATGGGTGAGGGGATCAAGGTTGCTCACACATGTGTGAGCAACACTAGGGAGTGTGCTAGGGGGACAAGAGTGGAAGAGGGGAGATGGGTTCTCATTAATGAGGGTGTAAGGGGTCGTTAATGAGTTTGTAAGGTTCATTAATGAGGGTGTTGACTTTGAGTCAAAGAGAGAGGGTTAGAAATCACCCCTTAAGCAGGGTTATAGAGTGATTAGGGATGAAAGGAGAGGTTTAGAAGAGTCTAGAAGATATCTATGTTTTAGGGTTTTCAAATAAATATTTACTTTATTTAAAAGGGGTTTGGTTGAGTACTTTATTTATTAAATTAATTTAATGAATAGGAGGGATAAATATTTAAATTTGATTTAAATATTTTTTGGAGTGATTCTTTAATTAAAATAGGAGGGGATAGTAACAATAATAATTAGTTAATTAATTAAATAAATAATTAATTATTTAAATAATGATTATGTCATCATGACTTTTATTAATTAAAATATTTTTAATTTATAAGTGGATTTTTAGGTGTACATTTTTCCCCTCTTTGATGCGATGCCGTAAGTGGTGTTGCATCAAAGATAAGAAAATAAGATGCCCTAGAGGAAAGGGGATGTCGTGATGAGATCAACAATGATAGGAGGTTCTACCCCCTTGAGAAAATAACACAAAGAGGAGCTTTGTGGAAGTTTCTCAAAAAAGACAGAGAAGAAGGGAAAGGATGAGGAAGGATGGGAAGGGGGGATAAATAGGAGAACTTCCAAGAGAAAAGATGTATGAATGCAATATGATGCTAAATGATGCTGGATGATGCTGGATGCAGTATGATTGTTAAATGCATGCTAACAGGACCAGGGGATTTCATTGTGTTACATATTTTGGAGAGCACAACCTAGTTTGATATAGCAATGCTAGAGACCTACCAAGGTTATTGGGAACTCAAGGTCTTGTGACAAGAATTTCATAAGACTGACACAAAAAACAAGCATGCAAAGGGTTGTCCCAACATCACACATGAAACCCATAGGAGGCATGGTAGAAACGATGCTGAGGAAAACACAAATAGATGATTGGCGCAAGAAGAAAGATGATCAAAAGGACATGCCTCAGAGTATCCTCATTCAAAATGCACCATGATATAAATAATAGTGGTGACCTTGAGGAGAGGAACAACAAGACGCCATAAAAGATAAACAAGATTCAAAGGACCAAATCCAAGATCAAAGTGATAACTCCAAAATACATCCTTTACCAATGAGAGAGGTTGATGGATTTATGGGGGTATATTATGTTAGATGTGAGGAAGGATATATCCTGCATGGACCCATTTGATTAATAATTGGAGATTAGGTTAGACATGAAGAAGGATACATCTTGAAAGGACCTGTTTGATGAAGAGAATGTTGTGTTGTTGGAAAATGATGAATCAAGGATAATCATGTGATCAAGGATAGTCAAAAAAAGATGTTAAAGTACAAGGCTAGGCGAGACAAGTTATTTGATCATAGTTGCTGCAGGGCCAATGAGGATATGTACAAGACGTGATGATATAGTGCAAAGGGGGGCCCAAAAGATAAAAAAAAGATCCAAAGGAACAAATAAAATAACAAGTATCTCACACACCTTTTTCCATAGGGAGGATTGATGGATGATGATTGATTTGAATTGATTGATTTGATTTGATTGGATTGATCAAACCAGGATTCCTATGACAAGAGATAGGTAAGACATTCAAATCTCAAAGGTACCAAGGGATGATTGATGAAGCACTTGGATGGACAAGGACAAAGATCATGATGACACAAGAGCTAACTGATGTAGAGGATGAGACCTAAAGACACATATGTACAAATGGGATTAGGTGGAGAAACAACTAATGCTAGGGTACAAGACTCAGGATGGGATGTACAAGGGATTGGGGATGAAGCTGATGCTACAGAGATATGCAAGATGATGCCCTAGTTGGGTTGGAAAGTGAGGATGGACTGATGGTGGATAGGGTGATGATGGATAATGTGTCCTGAAATGACACAAGAATTGGGAAGGATGCATCCCTATGATGCTGATTGGATTGAGATAAAGGCTTACAACAAGGCTAGGAACAAGACTAAGGATGTGATTGGATTGGTTGATTAATATTGAATTTTGGATATTTAGAGGATATAGATAGGATTTTCATGTGATGGTGGATTGCTGGGAGAACTAGAATATGAATGGATAGCATTGGATTGTATGGGGATAGCCTATAGCTAGATACCAATGACAAGGGAAGTACCAGGTGATGGAAAGATGGAGGAAATGCTTAGGGATGGGGATAGAGGAAATGCTTAGGGATGTAGATTGATGAAATGAGTAGACACGGATTTATGGATTCAAGGATTTGAATGGGAGGATTGGAGGAAGATAAGGATTTGGATGTGATAAGGATGAACATAAGGATTTGGATGGAGGAAGATATGGATTGGAAGATGAAAGGATGGGGGATACAGGTGGAAATGAAGCAAGGATGGGGAGATGGAAGGAAGATAAGGATTGGGATATGGAGGGAAGATGGAAGATTTGGATGGAAGAATATAAGCATTGGGAGATGAAAGGATTTGGATGGAAGAAGATAAGGATTGGGAGATGAAATGATTGGGGATGGGGAGGTGATGGATAGGATGGAGAGATGGATGTGATAAGGTCTCCAAGGAAATGTCACCAAAGAATAAGATGCCCCCTCTTAGGATAGTTCACATATTTTGGAGGCATTAGGAGGGGGTATGATAGGATAGAAGATAAGATGACACAAGGATGAGGAAGGTAGATGGAAGCTAGGATAATAGGTGGATGAGGGAAGTGGATAGAAGGAAGTGGATGTAAGATAATATGATAGGAAGAATAGGTGGATATAGGATAGGTGGATGTAGAAAGGTGCCCAAAAGCATGTATATTTGGAGGTCTTTGTTTCATTATCAAGATCTGAAGGAGGATGGAGGAGGTGAAGTGGACAAGGTATGAGAGGGAAATAGGATGGAGGAGGTATTGGATAGGATGTGCTAGAAGGAATTTCCCCCAGTTCCAGAGAGGAACTAGATGGAGGATTACACATGACACCTATTCACCAGGTTTTCATCATGGTACTTATCCAAGGCGCTTGATTGCCAAGTTTTCACCATTGGATGATTGTTTTTCTTTTCTTTTTTTTTTGATATTTTCATGATTTATTAACTTTTGTTTATATTTTTGACTTTTCTGACTGGATGTTGTACAACCTTATTGGGATGGATGGATTATGCAATGGCATGGATGAGATGTATGAGATGGGGGGATATGCATGGGGTGAGAGATATGGTGGTAGAAAGAGTTTGGATGGAATAATGGAAAGTGAGCATGATAGGGAGATGTTGTTAGGACCAACATTGACACATGTTGTGAGATGGGTGGATGGAGTGGATGAGAAGTGAATGGTACATGTGGATATGATAGAGGATTTATGATAGGAAATATTAGGACAAAAGGAACCAAAATAGATTTAGGAGATGGGGGAGGGGAATGAGTAGCTGGTGGATTAGAAACTTTGGATGCCATTGTGGATATTTCTTTTAGATGAAATGCATCTTTTTGCTTTGGGATGCACATAGTTTTTGATTTTGCTTTGGTCGGCCTTTGTGGCCCTTTGGAATGTATTGGATTTCTTGATTGGATTTTTCTTCGCTTGAAGATGTCTTTTAGAATGGACATGGAAATCTTTGGATCTTTGTGGATAGTTACCTTTTATGCATTTTTGAGTTGGCATCCCAAATTATTGTGAGGAGCATTAGAAGGAATATAAGGAGGTGTGTGGGATGGAGGAGATATGGATGGAAAGATGGAAGGAGATTGGTAGCTAGGAGATGTGGGGATGTGCCTTTGTTGATCTTGCCTATGAATGTATGGGATGTGTTTTTTATGGTGGGTGTTAGGGAGATGAGATTAGTGGATGAAGGATTGAGTATGATAAGATGGGGGATGATATTTTGGAATGTAAGGGCCCAAATGGATTTGATAAGTGGAGGATATGCAATGGTAAATTTTGGGATATAGGGACCCAAAATGGATTTAGAGGATGAGGGATGAATATGGTAGGTTTTCTTAGGTTGTAGTGATGGAGGAGGAGGAATAGAATTGTATGTTTTGGAGGGATGATGGGAAGGTGCAGTGGTGTTTTTGGAAGAATGCTTGATTTGAATTTAGTTGTACCAACATTTCTGGAGGAAGTTCTTTGGGTGTGTGACCAATACCACATGATTATGGATGTTTTTTTGTCCTAGATGGGTTCTAGAGTTCCTTGTTCATGCGAGCCTAAGCCTTTACCTTGATAATTCCATTTCTTGAGCATTTTATCCAAGAAAGGATACTTTTTAGTTGGGGTATAAGATAAACATCTAGTATTAGGTGCCGAGGTGGAAGATATGAAACTTATGTCTTCTTCTTCAAGTGGGGCACAATTGAAAAATTTAAGTGGACCAAGGGGATAGAGTGATGGAAGTGGGATATGTATTAGAGGATCAAAAAATGGAGGGGATGGGATGATAGGATCTTGACTAGGATCGGGAGATGGTAATCGATCTTGAGATGGGGAAATTGGGATGGTAGGATCTTGAATTAGGGGTGATGTAAGCAATGAATTATGTAATAGAGGGGAGTGAAGGGCTAAGATCTTGATTTAGGTTGATGAGTATTTCAACATGCTTTTGGACAAGATCTTGACTTGATAAGATTGGTGTGGATAGAATGATGGGGGATTTATGGATGGACTCTTCAGATGGTATGGATGAAAGGATAAGAAATTATATAATTATGGTAGAGAGAAGGAGAGTGGATTCATGGGGCTCATTGAATATTCTTTGGATAATTCTAGGAGGAGGATATGTGGATGGGAATTGGATAGATTCGACAGGTGGAAAGGACTTAATGAAGCTAGGAGATGGAAGGGGATCAATAAGTAGGGTAGATGAAAGAAGGATAATAGGTGTGGGTGATGGAGGAGGAATGATGGATTTAGGAGGGGGATGGGCATCATCACTAGTGTCTTCATAGGAGGGAATGAGGTGACATGACTCATCAATGTTAGGAGAGGGATTTTTTGATGGCTTCCTTTTGAAACTCCTTGGAGATTTTTGGGATGAAGTTTGAGGTAAAGGATTAGAATGTGTCGATGGTGGGGAGTTAGGGTAGTCCACACATGAAGGTGGGGTGGTGGATTGTGAATTTGGTTGAAGGGATGAGTATTTAGAAGAGGAGGTGGAGGATGACTTAGCTAGATAGTTCACATAAGTAGGCATAGAGGAAGCTTGTGAACTAGATTGAATAACTGATGGGGTAAGGGTGATGGATTGAGGTATGGAATATGAAGTGGATTGAGGGATGAATGTTCCTTGTGTAAGGGGATTTTTGGTAACATATGTTGGAATGGAAGATGGTGGATTGAGATGGGATGGAGGAGATGGATGAGAAAGGAAGGATATAGTGGATGGTGGATTGAGATAGGATGGGGGATTATATTGATAGATTGGAAGACTAGGATTATGGATTTGAAAATGGGTTGGAGGATAAGGAGATGGAGGATTTGGATTAGGGATGTAGGTTGGAGTGTTGTTGTGCAAAGGTGGATATTGGGATATGACTATGAAAGAATATGGAGGCATGAATGATTTATGCAGGGGATATGTGGGTAAAATAGAGGAAGAAGGTGTGGATGAATGAGATAATGGATTTCCGTTGTCAAAGTTATGATAAGTACTAGTGGGTATGTATGGAGAAATGATGGGGTGTTTTGGAGGAATGATTGGATTTTGAGGAATGCTTGGAGAAAGCTTGCTAAGATTTTCAATGTACTCATCATTATCAAAAAGACTATCATCATCATTGGAATAGGATGGAGTGGGAGAAAAGGTGAAATGACCAAACTCATCATAATAGATTTGAGACATGCTAACTTCCAGATGAGTTGGATGGGAATGAAGGATAAAAGCTTAGGTGAGGATGAGTTGCAAATAGAGGCAAAAAAACAAGCACCAGAAGAAACTAAAATGGTAGAATCAACAAAAAAAGACACCACAACCGATGCCCAAGGACAAGCTACCAAGACACCCATCACTGGGCAACCTAAGGAAGACAGTGTGTCTACTGAGCTCGAGAAGACAAATCTGGAGAGTAAAGCTCTCATTATATATACTAAATCACCAACACCAGAGAAGAAGAATAAAAATAAATATGGAAAAGGTCCAGTCACATTAGATGAGGTTATTGAGATAACTGAATGTGATCCTAGAACATTAGACCCCAAGGCACTAAGAAGATATGGGGAATTGTGCACTAGGAAGGCTGGACAAGAAAAGCTTAAAAAATAGAGTAAAAGCAAGCAAATTCTAGAGGATGTTAGAGATATTTTATTGCAAGTAGTTCCAAAGATCAATGTCGATGAGGATACTCCCATCCTTGATCAACTTGCAACTCTAACCAGCCACATAAATGCCCCAGATATTGATGCCGAGAAGAGAATAGAGGAAAGGGTAGAAGCAAAGATTCAATTGAAATTGGCAGAGAAAATAAGCCAAGAAGTGGCAATAAATATGGTTAAGCTTTCAAAGGTTATTACCAAGTTAGAAACCATTATTCAGAAAAAAATTCAAATTTTGTTTAAGTTATGCACTGTTGACTAGTTTACTATTGAGGTTAGTGACAAGATAAAAAAGATGGATGAAAAATTTAAGATCAGTGCACATAATTCTCTAACCAAGCCAAATTATTTTCATAAGCATATATCAAAATTTCAAGAACTTAGGCAGTTGAGATCAAATTTGAGGAAGCAAGAAGATGCCATAAGTGATCAATTCACAGAGCTACAAGATGAGTTGCTCCCTTATTTGAAGATCATGTAGCGTCATGTAAATAAGGAAAAAGCTTTAGTTTCCACCCCCAAAATCTCTGTGCTATAAAATATTTTTGACATGCATGCACAAGTAGGTCTAGAGCACATTGCTCTTGAGAACCTGAAAGAGGAATGGGAAAACCTCTTGGCATCACTCAAGAAAACCCATCGACACATTTATGACAAGTTGTAAGTACACTCTTTATATTGGCATTAGTTTCAAAAAGGGGGAAAGTCTATGCATATATATGCCACTATGTACTTCACACTGAGAGCATGCACAAAGGGGGAGTCAATGTATAGTTAGTATAATTTTGAGTTTATATATATTTTTGGTAGTTGGTACATATACATAAGGTTTTGATACTAATGCAAAAGGGGGAGATTGTTATCTCTATTTGAGAATTAATGGATTGTTATTAGTATCAATCAATTATTTAGTCAGTAAAGGTTGGTAAAAGGAGACAAACATGACAGTCAGTCAAGCATACAAAACCTTCACACCGAGAAAAGACAAGGTAGAACTTCAAGATAACCAAACATAGGTTTGATCGAGCACACTTACCGAGCGACATGCATTTATCAAGTACCAAGTTAGTTATCAATGAGAATTCATATGAATTGAGCACCATTAATTTACCGAATGGTGAATGTAGTGATTACCAAGTAAAGAAAAAAATGACATAGTAATCATGAATGACACAAACATCTATGCAAACGGTTTACACCAATCAGGAAAATAGTTTACCAAGATTGAGACAATATTTAATATGGATGTAATCATTAATTTGGTGATGATTCCTTTGTAATGTTAGATCTAGGTTATTTTCTTACATCGTTGATCTTAGGTTTATAAGATATTGTAAACCGTAACTAGGTCAAGCCAGTTTGATATAAATTTGTAAAGATGTCATTATGATCATGTATCATGAAAGAGTAGCCACACTAAGGACATTAGGAGATTAGACAAAGGGTTTTTCACAAAATATTTATGAAAGAAGAAATTAGTTTTTCAGAATACATTCAAGGCTACCGAGCAAAATAGAAGGACACATACATAACAAGAAGGTGATATTTATTTGATATTTTATAGATCTGAATCAGGCAAGAATAAGTTGTTATTTATAGAAACTTTTACTGTTATTAGTTTAACCATTGTAGTAGAATTCCAAATCTCTTAACATAGTGAACTTAACCATTCATATGTAAATCTCTTAATCGAGTACACACATATATTGTGTTGTTAAAATCCTTTAACTAGGTAGATCTAGTTGATATTTTGTTACTCCTAATAGGGTAAGATCATCAAAAGTGATCAAAATTGTATCCTTAATCAACATACTTTATTGCTGCAGTAGTGAAGATTTGTGGGTGTCATCCCCACCACAGTTTTTACCTTCTTACAAGGGTTTTTGTGATACCAAAATATCTATGTCATGAGTATGAATTTTCATGAATTATTTATTGTTTAGGTTACATTTTCAATTACATGAATGTATGTTTCCAACAATGGATTTAGTCAGTTAATTGAGATCTACAAGTGAAAAGTTTTTAGTCTTAAAAGTTTTTGAAGGTATTGATTCACCCCTCCCCTCTCAGTACTTATCTTTCCATAATCCCAACAAGGATGATAAAAAATATCAGACTGGGATTTGGATTAATCTCAGGATAGGAGGAAGGACTAACTCTAGAAGAAGATGGCAATGGGGATGAGGGATGACCAAGATGACTCTGATAGCCTATGATATGGGGAGGAAAAGAGAACAATGTTTAAATTAGGGAATGATGCGAGATGAAAGGAAGACCATGATTATGAACCTAGGATGATAGGATTCTGGAGACTTGGGAGACTCCTGGACTGAAGGATTGGACTGACATGGAAAAAGGATTTGTGTAGAACTCTTTGTTTGTGTATGTTCAATAGATTTTTTTTATTGATTCTATAACTTTGAAGACACATGGAAGAAATATTACCCTAAGGAACTTTGGCTTGACTAAAAACCCTTTTCTCATTGACTTAGGCACACATCCAAGAGCTAATTAGAATATGACCACCACCAAGCACACAATGGCTCTAGTCATGATGTCGTATTATCTGAGTCATGGTGCTCAAGGTTGGAACAATATGATGAGTGTCTTGGGGAGATTACTATTCTCCTTGCAAAAATATTAGAAAGTATTTGGGGGTAGATTAGGCAACCTTTGATTAATAGGTTTCTGATAAGGTCCGTGGCATCCTCCCAATTAGTTTGTACATGTGTGACTCACTTAAGAGCCTAGTTGACCATGCCAAAATAGTAGGGATATTCACCTACCTTGGCGTACCTTCAAAATGCATCACCTGAGCTTGAGGGGATGAAGCGAGAGTTTTCTCAACACTTTGTTTATATACTGATTGGGGAAATACCGGTTTGAGGTTGTTCTCCAAAGAGGAAGTTCTTTTCTCTCTAGACAAGCCTCACTAGAGTCAAGTGACCAATCCAACCCTTGATCTTTCTCTCAAATTCCTTGAAAGCATGGGAAAAGGGTATGAATTTCACCTGAATCACTTAGTTTACATGGATTTTGAAAGAATTTTAAAACAATTTCCTAGAAGTACATCATGAAGAGTTCATTTCCAAATTTGATTTTAAGTGTTTTATGTTATGACTTTCAAGCAATCATGATAAGGATGCAAAGTTCATTTCCCTTTGAAAAATAGAAAGTGTTTTAGGAACTTTGGACAACTTGCAAATGTTCTATCTCTTACCACTCAAGATAGAATTTTCTGATTCTGTTTAGGATCCAAAAGGTGAAGTGTCTTTTGATTTGGACTTGCTTCAATCTACCTAGTGCACTCAAGATTGGATGTTTTTATAGCTCAAATGAAATAGTTGATTTTGATTTTGTTCATTCCTTATAGTCATTCAAGATTTGGATTTACATTCACTTTAAGTTTCAAAAATAAGTTGAGATTGTTTTGATTGTTTTGTTCTTTCCTTTAGCCACTCAAGATTAGATTTAGGATTTCCTTTTAGAAAAAAAAGAAGATGTAGATATTGAATTTTGAGATCTTTCAAGCTTTGTGAGAATTTGTTTTTAAAACCCAAAATAAAGTGTGTTTTGATTGTTCATTCCATTTATGCATTTGAGATTTGATTTAGGGTTTTTTTTAAGACCAAAGGATTGAAGTGTGCCTAGATTGCAGTTAAGATTGCATGAAACCTTTAGATTTTCAAGATTTTTAGTTAAGGTTCATTTTAGACCCCAAATGAAAGTGTGAAGATTGAAGTTGTTCATTTTAGGATTAGTTTTATTTTTTTCTTACCCATTACAAAGATATGTAGATTCTTTCAGTTTAGGCATTCAAGATTGAGTGTAGATTCATTTTAAGCTTAAATGAAGGTTGTATTTGATCCCTAAACAAAATAAGGGTTAGTAGGCTTTAGGTCCTTGATGATTTTGATAAAAAATTTCTCTCCAAAGATGACTTGCAAAAATGAAGTTAGATCTTGCAAATTTGAAGATTAGGAACATTATGGAGGCCAAATGAACTTGAAAAACCAAACAAACCCAAGATTAGGGCCCTAAACATGCCCCCTGTTTCCGATACAAGTAAACATGATAGGGTATTTTGGGGTGTTTATGGGTACGAGTTAATACCATGTCCCATACGAGTATACATGGGTCACCATATGAGAAAATAGGGCCAGATGAGAAGCATAGAGCCAAAAATGACTTGCAGAAGGCCCATACGAGTTAATACATAGCATAGTATGAGAAGAAAGGGGTTACCATACAAGTAAATAGGGCTAGAAGAGTTTACTCATACTAGGATTCCCACAGGGTCATACAAGATCTTCAGAAAAAGTGAATTTTTTATATATCAAAAACCCCTAGAAACATAGTTGGAAAGCATGGTGGGGGTCCCATCAGGCGTGCCAAAATGTGGATGATGTGAATCTAACCCATCAAGAGCATGATAATACATTAAAATTTTAGTTTATAGATAACATAATTGACATATAAAAAAACAATTCACAAGCCACCTCAGATTGAGCTAAAACGGAAGCACCTAGGCACCGTTTAATTTGCTCATTTAAGAGGGATGTTGGTGTGCTCTCTAATAACCATGAGAATATACCCAATGTAGATTATGGTATATTAGGATCATAGGAAATCCATGGAGATCCCAAAAGTGGCACAAAACCTGGTAGAGGGAACCAGTTTTGCCCCTAGGGTTCCAAGGGTGCAAATGATGAAATGCAGATTTGAGGCTATGAATGCAATGCAAGATTGATTTTAACTAAAATATAGATGTGATATGGAATGAGAATCATATTAAATGCTCAAAATAAACTATATTTATCTATTAATTAAGCTACGACGAGTTATAAAGCATAAAAATGTGAAGGAAATCTAACAATGCTAGATATGCTATGGTATTTTAGATGCAAATGAACATTATAACTATGCTATTGAAATGAAGAGTGAATTGATTATTTTCTCTTGGAAGGATGAATATTTATAGTATTTGAGGAAGGGCTTGGGTTAGGAAGGGTGGTTAGGGTTTAGGACCAAGGGTTAGGGTTTAGGGTCAAAGAGATAAGGATGGTCATTAATGGGTGAGGGGATCAAGGTTGCTCACACATGTGTGATAAATACTAGGGAAGTGTGCTAGGGGAACAAGAGTGGAAGAGGGGAGATAGGCTCTCATTAATGAGGGTTTAAGAGCCATTAATGAGGGTGTAAGGGGTCATTAATGAGTTTGTAAGGCTCATTAATGAGGGTGTTGACTTTGAGTCAAAGGGACAGGGTTAGGCTAAGAGGGTTAGGAATCACCCCTTAAGAGGGGTTAGGGAGTGATTAGGGATGAGAGGATAGGTTTAGAAGAGTCTAGAAGATATCTAGGTTTTAGGGTTTCCAAATAAATATTTAATTTATTTAAAAGGGGTTTAGTTGAGCTCTTTATTCATTAAATTAATTTAATAAATAAGAGGGATAAATATTTAAATTTGATTTAAATATTTTTGGGAGTGATTCTTTAATTAAATAAATTTAATTAAAATAGGAGGGGATAATAAAAATAATAATTAGTTAATTAATTAAATAATGATGATATCATTAGAACTTTTATTAATTAAAATATTTTTAATTAATAAGTGGATTTTTAGGTGTCTACAATCAATATCAAACCTTTAATCTTCATTATTCTTCACTAACTCTTTTCCACAGATGTCCGAAAAAGATATATTTCCATTTCTAGAACAAGGATGTAATGGTAAAAATGGTAATAGTAGACTCCCAATTTCACACATACATTGGAAGTGGCCCTAAATGTGACCCCTTTGGACTAAATTTGATTAGCACAACCCAAGTAGATAAAGGGATGCTAATGCATGATCTAGTCTAAAAGGATGTGTGATTCTAGGGTCCTTTTCATTTAAGGATAAGAATGTAGTATAAGAAAGTTTAATGTATATACAAGTAAAGTAAACACTCGTACACTGATAAACAACAAGATATCGGATCTAGTGTATCAAAAGAAGTTCTATAAAGTAACAAGGATGAATAAGTAATCACCTTCAGGGATAGTAGAGGAAGCAACTTCAAATCTGCAAAACCTTGTCAAACTGTGTTAGATCTATAAATTATTCTAAATCCAGAGCTAAGAGGGTTGAATATGCCAACTACAAAATATCAAAATTCAAGAATAGAGTGACTTTCTAGGTATAGGTTGACTTTATCGGTATAGGTCAAACTAGGTTCAAACTATACTTGAGAGGTATAGAAATTAAGGTCTCAGAACTGTGATTGATACTGTATCCTCATATATGTAAATCTAAATATGAAACTCCATGAATCTGCACTTGCACACAAGAAATGGGAAATTGTTGGGGGAAAGGGGCTTGCCTTGGTCAAGCCCTTGTATAGGAATTAACCTTGAAATGAAATAAGTAAAGAATTTAAACAAGATAAATGTAAATATTTACCTTCCTTGTCAAACTCTTGTGCATGGATACAAATCCTCTATATCCACAAAGATGTATACTTTCTTGAATGAATGTTGATAGAATGTAGGATTTCCTCACCAATTGAATAGATCTACACTTGCTAAATCAAAGATCATGGATGTATGTATGCTTGATATTCTTGAATGTAGGAAAGGAATGAAGAATGTATATCAATCCTCTTTTTCAATTGGGAATGCGTCTAATAATCCATCATGGAAGAGAAATTCACATAATCATTAGAAGATTTATCTTGGAATGAATTTATGGATGATAGCCTTCAAGTATTGGAGCCAAATCCTTTCTTTCTTGCTAGAAATAATGAAAAATATCTTAAATGCACCTTGGACTTGATTTCTTATATTATCATGTATGTGGATAGCTTGAGATGTCTTGCTTGGAAATTAGATGTGAAAATGATAGGAAGAGGCCTCCGTTTATAGTGATTTCGGAGTCTAAATTTACAAAGGATGACTAAACAAGGTGAGTAAATAAAAATAATTTGCATCGGGCTTTAAACCCACCAAAATTCAATCCCCAAGGTGTAGGTCAAAATAGGTTCGACCTATATCTAGTATAGGTCAAACCAGTTTGGACCTATACTTGAAAGGGTAAATTTTGTGGAAGATTTTGTACAACTCAAAAATTATTAAGATATTCAAGGAAAAATGGAAATATAAGCAGGAAAATCAAGAATAAATGCATCCATAATCTAGGAGATCACTAAAATGGGGCCCAATAGGTCCTAGAACTTCAAAATTAATGGGTGCTATCTTTTTAGGACTATACATTTAGTCTCCACTTTAGCGGGAGTATGTGGTAAGATCATGCTCATGGTAAAGTAGATCAAATGCATAAGATGATCTCATCAAGGTTAAGGAGACAAGGAAACATCAAGCCCCCAATTGACTTAAGTCCTCATCAAATAAAAAACTAAGATAAGAGAGACATCGCTTAGAAAATAGATAGAATAAACAACAAGAAGAGAAATGTGATTACCTTACCCTAATAAGATTATATGTCTTACTATGAACCACACAAAGAAAGAAAAGTGTGATCACCATGCCTAGTAAGATTGTATTTCTTAATTTGGACCACACAAAGAACCACCACAAAGATGGCAATTAAAGTTCTAGTAGGTTATATGCCATGCTAGTCAATCCATCTAGTATATGTGTTTAAAGATTGTATGTCAATAACAGATCCAATAAAGAGAGATATGTCCTTAAGGATTGTATGACCATAAGGGATTGAAACAAAAAAGAGGGATCAATCCATAAGAATTGTATGTCCATAAGGGATCCAAGTTGTAAAGCATCATTGAAAGATAGTGCGTGTGTGAAAATTGTGAGTGGAGTGTATGACCCCACGTTAAAGCTATTGCATATTCCTTAATGGGATCAATAGATTTTATGGAGCGTACATGCATCCTTGAGAAATGTTTCCACTGTGAAATGCCCCGAAGAAAGGACAAATCAAGGGAAAGGAGAACATGACAAAAAAGAACACAAAATGGACCTAACAACTTTGGGGTCAGTATGATCATATGATAATATGTGAAATATTATGCCAAAATAAAATATCGTCATTCTCCAAAGGAAGTAAAACTACACCACAATGGAAGAAAGACACATAAGAGCTACGAAGAAGAGTCTTTTTGGGACGACATCACGAAGACCAAAAATAATAGGTGCTACCATTTTGCATCATCACAATTGGACAACAAAAAGGTGCATTTATGAACAATGACACATGTAATTGTAATACCCCAAAAATGGGCTATAGGTTCATTAAACCTCTTAAATCGACAATTCGATCAAAATCAACATAAAAGTCCTAACCTAAGGCACATCTGCACATCAAGTTATCAAAGCCCTAATTGATTTTACCCTAATTCCGCATCGGAGAATATTTCCTAAATATTCCTAATTCATCTAATTATCTTTAATTAAATATTATTTGGCGATAAATCTCATTTATCCTAAATTTGATTAATTGAATATGATGAATATTTAATTAAATAGATTAATACTGCCACTTAATTATTTAATTAGATTTAATTGCATTTATTCCTAATTAATATTGTTTTTATTTGACAATAAATCAAATTTGCTGAAAATAATCAGTTGAATTCTTTTTTAATTGATTAAATTAAATTATCAAATTTAATAAAATAGTTTTGGAATAAAGTTTGATTAAAATAATTGATTAACCCATAAATTGGTTATTTTAAACATATTTTAAATATTATTTGGTGATAAATCATATTTATCCTAAATTTGATTAATTGAATATGATAAATATCTAATTAATTAAATTTGATTCTGCTACTTAATTATTTAATTAGATTTAATTCTATTTATTCCTAATTATATTATTTAATTTTGATAATAAATCAAATATCCTACGAATAATTGATTAAATATTTATTTAATAGATTAAATCCAAGTTGTCAATATTTAATAATATAGTTTTGAATAAAATTTTGATTAAAATAATTGATTAACCCATAAATCAGTTATTTTAAATTTAAAATCAGTTAAGTTGAGAATAAATCAATTTATTTTTAAATTATTTCAAAATAAATCATGCACAATTAGAAAAGAAGACAACTAGAAATTAACAACCAATTTTAAATTTAAACTCAACATGTGATTGTGAGTTAGAAATTGATCTAAAACTCTATTTTGAGTTAAAAGTTGTTTTTGCATGATTTTGCATGATTTTGTGAGTTAATCTGTTTCTAATTTCTTGGTGACTCAAAAATCAACCCAAGTTTATCAATAGTGATTTATGGCTTTTCTCAATGCATCCTCAAGTCCTGGATTTCTATAAAATCAAGTCTCAGCTCTTCACAAATTATCTCTTGAATTTGCACAATTACTTTGGCGAAATCGTACATGAAGAATCAAGCTCTTGCGACAGGCAACTTTGTGAGATCATTTCATAATTTTTCATAGCTTTGCATATCAATTCATATAATTTTTAGATTAATTTGCATATCAATTTCATACATTCTAGATTAGATTCATACAGTTTTTCATCCTATTGCATCAAAAATCCAAAAAAAAAGAGATTAATTTGCATTCATATTTTATTGGTTTCATCATTTTGAATCCTTCATTTAAGTGTTTCATTGTCACTAATCTCATTCTAATATGAGAATACTATACTCGCACCTACTAGAAAGCAGTAAGTTGCCTGGTTAGCTAGTTTCAATTACATTGCAGATTTTGATTTTGCTAACCTCTAATGTTTTACTGAAGTGTTGTGTCCAGAACTAGGTACAATTTTCACACACGCATTTCTGGCACCCATCATGGGGCCCTGAAATGTGTTTCCATTCTATTCTATTAATTTTCTATCATTTTTCTCGAACCCACGACCACAAGGTTAATTTTTATGAGTTTTATGATAAATTTCTGGGCTGTTTTTCCAAAAATCTGACTGGTATTTTTATTGGTACATGCACATATGACATGATACAAATCCAAAATTTATATTTATAGAAAGGTATTTGAGTTAGATTTCATTTTATGTTGGTTTGAATTAATTTTGTTTTGATTTGCAAAAGTTGTGATCATTTTAGTGCAGACTGGTCAAAACCTGATTTTATGAAATCTAACTGATGTTTTTATTGGTACATGCACATATGATATGATACAGATCCTAAATTTATATTTCTAGAAAATTATTTGAGTTATATTTCATTTTTTTTTTGTTTGGATTAATTTAATTTTGATTTGTAAAAGTTATGATAATTTTAGTGCAAACTGGTTAGAACCTGATTTTATGAAATCTAACTATTGTTTTTATTGGTACGTGCACATATGACATGATACAGAGCCAAAATTTATATTTATGGAAAGGTATTTGAGTTAGCTTTCATTTTCCATTGGTTTGGATTATTTTATTCTTGATTTGAAAAAGTTATGATTGATTTAGTGCAGACTGGTCAGAATCTGATTTTTTATGACATCAAGTTTTTCGATTATCAAATGACATATTATCTTTGACAAACCTGATTTTCTACCACGTGGGGTTGACAAGTTGTGTTTTCTTTTTATGGATTTTTATAACAGTGGGTTTCATGTACAAGAATAGGTAAGTTTTTCATAACAATGGTTTGTAGGTGCAGGTGCAGGTACATCCCGTAGGTACAAAAGATAGAAGACAAATGCTCAAAAATTGCTAAAATAGGTAAAATCTACTAAGCGCGTTGCAAGGAACTCAGGTATTCTGTTACATCTGATAACACTTCATTTTGGGACATAAAATGAACTCTCTCATGTCAAGCTTGAGTTCCTTTACAACTTTCATAATTCACACTTCAATTTTTGGGCTATAAAATGAACATAGATTTGCTTTTTGCATATTTGTTACACATAGTAAATAGGCCCTATGAACACTATTTGTGGATGATCTTGAGAGAGTGGGCTTCATTCAATTATTCATGCATGTGAAGCTCTTCTTGATGATAGATCCCCTTTTAGGTAGGGAGGTTACTGAGATTGTTTCATGTTCCCTTGGTTTGGTCCTCAACTTTTGATCGATACGTTCTCTCTCTGGAGAGAGCGATAGACATAGTTGTTGACATCACAGAGCTTGGTGAGATAAATTTCAATCTTAGCATGTCAAATTAATCTATTTTCTATGTTTGGGTAAAAGTGATAAGGCTAGAGGATTATGCTCTACTCCCTTTTTGGGTAGTATCAGAAACTCAAATTCTTGGATCTGGACCAAGTCCCCATGTGGTATCTTTTATGAGTCACCTTTAGAGAGGGTTAACCATAGTGGACATTCCCTTTATTGGGTAAACCACGTGGATGGAACCTCAAGTGGTAATAGCCATTTTCACTGTGGTAGCAATAACTGCTATATAAATGTCCTTGTGGAAGAAATCTCCACAGGTGTAGTCTCTTGTTGGGCTATCAAATCTCCTCAATAGCTCCTGATTGATTAAATTCTCAGACTGTGTCAAAACCTTGGTGCACCTAGATTGGAGTTCATCCTCTTGAGATCACAAAATTTGTAGAGTCAGACCATTACTGCAAACCTTAGTGAGGCCAATTTTTCATTATCTAGGACTAAGTGCGTTATTGAAAAACTTTTGAGAAGATACACAAGTAGCATTCCTAGGGATTAGCACAATAAGTCACTATTGCTTGTTCATGGGCAAGGTTGCTTTTGCCCTTGTTCATTATTTTCAAATGATTGATTGCTTCCCTTTGCTTGCTGTTCTACGTGTTTTCTATCTATTTGGTCTTTGAGAATGAATGATCCCGAACTACTACACAAATCTTCAAACCTAGACAGAAAAATTTACAAACAAACTAGTTTTGAAAATTGAAAAATTGCAAATCTGAAGAAAAAATCCTTTTTGGTGTCAAAAGTCATCTTGAAATTTCAAAAATCGTATCAAAGCTAAAGTCAAAGTTGTCAGAAAACTCCAAAATTTGTCAGAAATCCAATTTTTACAGCCAACTTCCAGATTCTGTCAAAATATTCACTGTGTCAGGAAGAGAGCGGAACAATCAGAGAAATCCAATCTATTTGCCTAAAATTTGTCTCTTGAGTTTGATCCAGTCTTCTAATCTTTTGATTTGAATCACATTCATTTGGTGTCAGAACATTGTCAAAATCATCTTCAATTCAATCTTCAACCAAAAATGGCTAAGTGTTGTGAGCTCATGTCCACCATCTTTTGAGCATCTACCCATACTACTAGGGCACAATATCCTTCATTTACATCTAATCTAATCTTCAATCAATCCAATCTTGACAAGGCTGCATCATTTGATCTTCTTGAATCAAGTCATTCTTCAATTATCTTCATCTTGCTCTCTTGCTTCACTTAAGGTTAATGGTGGAAACTAGAGCTTCCTCACATCGCAAACAAGGAGAACAACACAAAATATCTTTGGCAGCATCTTCTGTGATTGCTCAGACAATTCATCAACCTTACGACACAACCAAATTTGGGGAAGATGCTCTTGGCAATCTTTTCTTAAAAGGTGGTCATGTCACCTCTCCTGCATCAATCCATGCAAGTAATCCACCAACTCCTCCCGTATCAATTCACAGAAGTTATCAAACAACTCCACACCGATCCATCCTTGGTAACTCTCATAACCACACAATGTCTCAAGGAGGAGGATCCCAAGGACATCAATCCCAACATGGTGCGGATCTAGAATCCACACCTTTTGAAATCGCTCGATATCAAAATTATGATGACCTTAAGAGAATGATGAGGCATTTCTTGAAGGAAGGAAAAGAGATATACTTCCTAGAGTTAGCTTCTCAAGGAGCTAAACTTCCTTTGAACTTCAATGTTGAAGATATTATTACACATGAAGAAGAAAATCCAATCACCGCTATGATGAAACAAATGCATGCCATGCAAGTCAAATTCAAGAAACTCAAAAAAGAGAAGGAACCTAAGAAATTCTCCATGGAGGCTCTATGCCCTTTTCCATTTGATAAAGACTTGTACATGCCACCATTCCCTAAAAGAGTGGAGATGCCTAAATATGATAAGTATGATGGAAACTCTAATCCTCAAGATCATGTCAGAGAATTCTATACTCAGTCTATGGAGTTCATGCACGAACCAACCTACCTCATGCATCTTTTCCCTCGATCTCTGGGAGGGTCAGCTATTCATTGGTTCTAAAAAATGCCTCCAACTATCAAAACTTTTGAGGAGTTAATCAAACTTTTCTATCAACAATACTCCTACAACATCCAGCATCCAGTCACCATGATCAACATCTACAATCTGAAATAGAGCTCAGGAGAACCATTCCCAACTTTTCTCAAATGGTGGAGGAAGAAGTTTTCTCTATATGCTAGGCCTATTCCAGAAACTGAGAAACTAGAAAATTTCATCAACAATCTTGTTCTAGAAATCAACTACCATTTGCAAATGCAAAATCATACATCCTTTGATAAAATGGTAGAAAATGCAATCAAAATTGAGAAAGTACTTGTCCAAAAAGGAGACATATCACTTCAAAAAAATAAGTATGAATTTGGATCTAGTTCTAAAGACAAAGGCAAAAACTGGAACAAGAATAAAGGTGTTGTCACAAATGGAATTGTTGATACTATCTGTGCTCCATCTAAGGCACCCAGTTTCAATCTCACTGTTAGTACCCAAGCCATCAAAGCCTTAGAGGCAAAAGCAATAGAATCAAACAAGAAGGCATCTGACTATAAAGCTTGGGCTACAAATCCTAATCATAAGTTTACTCCTCTTGGAGAGTCCTTGGAATCTGCCATGAAAACTCTGTTGGCTAATAACATCATCAGTTTGCTTGAGATAAAAGTGTTTGATCCTGAACCTAAACCAAGATGGTGGAGAGAGAATGATTTCTATGACTTCCATCACAATAAGGGTCATAAAACTAATAACTGCATACGCTTGAAACACATCATACAAGATAAAATTGATGATGGGGAAATCATAATTAACAATCACAAAAGAAATAATGATCATACAACATTCACAAAACCATTTCCCAAACTTGGTCAAGGTGATTCATCTTCTCAGCCTAATGTGGGTGCTAAAGTCAATTATGCTTACTCTACAAACAATTCTGTCATAAATATGGTGGAACCATGCCTATTTGAAAGTTTTAATGTCATCACAATTGTAAGGAAGGATAGAGATAATCACTCAATGAATGCAGTTACTCGATCACAATCCTAGACATATCTACAAGGACAAAATTCAGATTCATCAAATGTCCCTAAGATGCCTTTTAGTCTCTCTTCTGATTCTAAATAGAAGGCTGCCTCTAAATATTCAAATCCTAAAGACACAAGACCAACATCATATAGTATATTCCAACAACTCTAGCATACCAATGCAAAAATCTCCATGTTTGAGTTACTTCAGATATCTCCAACTCATAGAGCCATTCTAGACAAAGCTCTGCTTGGATCCAATGTTCCTGACAACCTTGATTTAGACAAATTCTAGACTATGGTTGGTCATATAATGTCTCCTTAGTATATATCATTTTTAGAGGAAGATGATAACTCCTTGAGTCATCCGCATAACCAGCCCTTGCACATTGAGGTCTTAATCCAAAACCATTGTGTCAAATGCGTATTGATAGATGGAGGTGCTGGTCTTAACATTTGTTCTTATAGCTTGATCACACAATTGGGATTATTAGAAGCTGCCATTGATCCTAAGAAGAAGATAACTATCAAGGCATATGATGAACAAGAAAGGTCTTCCAAAGGCATGATTTTCTTACCTATTAGAATAGGTCCTGTCATCAGAGATATCACATGTCAAGTTCTTGATCTACCTTTGGCTTACAATATTCTCTTAGGGAGACCTTGGATACATGAAATGAGAGCTATTCCTTCCACATGCCATCAATGTGTGAAATTCCCTTATGCAGGAGTAGAGGTGACGATCCCAGCAGACTTATCTACAACTTGCAAT
This sequence comes from Chamaecyparis obtusa, assembly GCA_027943335.1. Taxonomy (NCBI): domain Eukaryota; kingdom Viridiplantae; phylum Streptophyta; class Pinopsida; order Cupressales; family Cupressaceae; genus Chamaecyparis; species Chamaecyparis obtusa. The sequence continues at coordinate 2,681,651 of BSBK01002404.1, read as the reverse complement.
GCATTGAAGGAAAGTGCTGATAAACTTGTTCCCAATAACAAAGAATCTTCTAAGCAAACATATTTTGCCTCTACATCCAAGATAGAAAAGATTGCTAAAGAAGTCAAAATCAAAGATAATGGTATGGGAGAATACACAATGGAACCATTTTTATCTCTCACATCTCTCCCATTTTCCCCAAAATCTTATGGACAACCTTCAAAAAAAGTGAAGCCCAATGCTAAAGAATCCTAGGTTATATTCAATGGAAGTTTTGTCCCAAAACAAGTATCTAAACAAGAGTTTGAGGAAGAAGAATCCATGCTTGCATGGTTATACAAGGATGGGTCTCAATCCCAATCAGTTAAAAAATGTGACTCTATAATGCCAAAAGTTCCTTCAAAGTCATATAGACCAGGGGATAAACTAATTGCTAAAATGGAATATACAAGAAAAGGACCTCTAGGACTACAAGGAAAAGGTCTTCTATCACCTCTTGACCACCATGGCCACACAAACAAGAATACAACAGGTCTAGGATATAAGAAGAAGCCTTTCTATCTTAGCAAAAACTCTCCACATGTCTTAGAATAGATTGAACCTTTAGCAAAAATTCAATCAATAGAGGAAACACAATAGTCTAATAGTGATGATTCAAACACCACTGATGATCTCATTCCTTATGAGAATTTGCCTAAAGAAATACTAGATCTCCTTGAAAAGGAAGATGAGCCTAAAAGAATCAATTTAGTAGAAACACAAGAACCTACTACTGCAATCAAACAAGAGGAACCAATTGAACAACTGGAGCAACATAGTGATTTTGAGACAGACTCTCATGAGTATGAATTCAAATCAGAATCAAAAGGAAACCCTTCTTGGGGAATCCATCCTGATTTCACACATATTCTTAGCTTTCCTAGAGGCATAGATGAGGAGTCAAATGACTATGAATGGGGAGTTATTCCAGAGGAAGATGAGCTTATCACAGAAAAACATATTGATGTTATTAACCAATATGCACCTAAACCCAACGTAAGTCTAGAGAAAAATGATGAACTTAATGAGTTTGATCCACCTATGGTTGAAGTGGACTCCCACAATGACATTGAGCCTATTCATGAATTGAACATTTTAGGTTGTAATATCACCTTTGAACTTGAAAGTCAGGTTAGGACCAATGATGATAGATCCATATTCGTAAACACCATTTCCCAATCCTTCCCCACTTTGACTATCCAACATCCCAAACTTCTTGACCAAACTTCCATGAATCTGAGCCAAGATATCTATACCTTTCCCAATGACTATGCCCTTTCTTTCTATCTAAATGCAGTTGAGCCTATGATGACTTCCATTAGTGAACCAAGCATTAGCATGATAGAGTCAGACATCAAGTATCTTAGTCAAAAGAATAAGAATAAAAATAAAAATAAAAGGAGTTCTGAGGGTGAAAACCACTTTGTGGCAGTCTCAGAACCTAAAAAAGTAAAAATAAAAGATGTATCTAAAAGTGAAAACCTCTCGAAGGTGCCTAAGGATGAGATATTTGATGTCCTTCTGATTCATTTATAGGACAAATCTCTAGTGCTGATTGAGGCCACTCAATCTATCAACTTGGGTACAACAGAAGAACCATAGATGATTCGTGTTGCACAATCCTTATCAGAGTAAGAAAAGACAACCTTCACTACATTTCTAATAGAGAAAAATATCAATTTTGCATGGAAATATTTAGATATGCCAGGGTTAGATCCTGATCTTATAATGCACCATCTATCTATTACTCTAGGAGTTAAACCTATTAAACAAAAGTTGAGAAAGATGCATCCACACGTTGCACTCTTGGTAAAAGCTGAATTAGAGAAACTACTAAAAGCTAGATTTATCTGAGTCATTGATTATGCAGAATGGATATCTAATATTGTACCTATTTCAAAACTAGAAAAATATATCAGAGTGTGCACAGACTTTAGGGATGTAAACAAGGCATGCTCTAAGGATGATTTTTCGCTACCTAATATTGACTTGATAGTGGACATGACTGCGGGCTTTGAGATGTATTCTCTAATAGATGGTTTCTTAGGGTACAATCAAATAAAAATTGCTCCAAAGGATCAAGAGAAAACTGCTTTCACATGTGAGTGGGGTACCTTCTGTTGGAACATCATGCCATTTGGTTTGAAGAATACAGATGCTACATATTAGAGAGCTATGATGTCTATTTTTCATGACATGATGCATTACACTATGGAGGATTATGTTGATGATACCATAGAAAAATGTATGATAAGATCTGAACATCTAAATGATTTGAGAAAAATATTAGATTGAATGGATAATTTTAGTCTCAGGGTGAACCCTAATAAGTGTGCTTTTGGTGTCACTTCTGGAAAGCTTCTAGGGTACATTGTTTCAAAGAAAGGAATTGAGATAGATCTGACAAAAGTTAAGGCTATCATGGAGATGCAACCTCCCAAGAATATTAGTCAAATGAGAACATTGCAAGGGAGAGTAAAATATATTAGATGTTTCATATCTCAGTTGGTAGACATATCACAACCTTTTACAAAAACATTACATAAAGGTGTGACTTTTGCATGGAATGAGGAATGTGAAAATAATTTTAATTATATCAAGAAATATTTATCAAATCCTCCTATTTTGATGCCTCCTATTCAAGGGAAGCCATTGATCTTATATGTCTTTGCCATAAATACATCACTGGGGGCATTGCTTGCACAACAGGATGACACCAAAAAGGAAAGAGCCATATATTACATAAGCAGAACATTGGTAGCATATGAAAAGAACTATTCAATGATTGAGAAAGCTTGTCTAGCTGTGATCTTTGCATCGCAAAAAAACTAAGACATTACATGTTATCTCATACCACACATTTGGTAGCTAAGATTGACCCACTAAAGTACCTACTAAGAAAAGCTGCCCTCACAGGTAGATTAGCTAAATGGGTAATGCTACTAAGTGAATTTGACATTGAATATGTTGAAAGAAAAGATATTAAAGGCCAAGTCATTTTTGATCAACTGGATGATGCACCATTGTTTGATGATACACCAATGCAAATGGAATTCCCAGATTCCTCTATCATGAATCTTTCTTCTAGAGCATGACAGTTATTCTTTGATGACTCCTATACACAGACCGAATCTGGAGCAGGCATATTATTTATTACAACTCAAGGATATTCAATCCCAAAAGAATTTAGAATCAAGTTTCCTTGCACAAACAATATTGCTGAATATGAATCTCTCCTTAATGGTATGAAGATAGCAATTGAGTGGAGAGTGACAAAACTACACATTCATGGAGACTCACAACTTGTGATACATCAAGTCAATGATGTGTATCAAATGAAAGATGGAAAGCTAATCCCATACAAGAGAATAGTAGATGATCTAAAGAAATATTTCATATCTATCACCTTTGAACAAATTCCTAGAATAGAGAACAAGGTTGCTAATGCTATGGCAACGTTATCTAAGTTATTACAACAACTCGAACATGAGCTATGCTACGAGTTCCTAGTGGAAGCACTATCGTATCCTGCATATGATTCCCCCGACACCCACATGATCTGCACTATTGTAGGTCATGATTCATCCTGATACAAAAACATTTTCTCCTATCTCCAAGACCAAATCATTCTTGATACCTTCAACTGCCATGAGAAATGATACCTTATCTGCAATGCATGCTAGTATGTCATCATTGGTAATGATCTATACAAATGAGGTCTAGATGGTACACTCCTTAGATATTTAGAATGAGAAGAGTCTCAACATGCATTAGAGGAAGTCCACGAAGGTATATGTGGATCAAATTCTAATGGTTTAATATTAGCTGAAAAACTTATTAGGGCTAGGTACTATTGGCCGAAAATGGAAAAAGATGTAATCAAGTTTGCTAAGAACTGTCAAAAGTGCCAAGTACATGGTAACTTAATTCATGCACCAGGGAGAGATCTTATCCCCTTTAATAAACAATGGCCTTTTCACCAATGGGCATTTGATCTTATAGGATCCATACATCCTCATTCTTCTAATGGACATACCCATATAATTACATCTACAGATTATTTCACAAAATGGGTAGAAGCAGTTCCTTTGACTCAAGCAACCAACAAGAAAATTTCTATGTTCATCCTGAACTACATCATATGTTTGTATGGTATTCCCCATTCTATAGTCACAAATAATGGTGGACAATTCAAGAACAAAGACTTATATGATCTATGTACAAAATTCAAGATTACACAACATTGGTAATCTATCTACTATCCTCTAGGGAATGGACAAGCAGAGGCTTCAAACAAGAATCTATTGAAAATCTTACACTGCACAGTTAATAAAATAGGAAGAGACTGGCATCTCATGATCAATCCAGCTCTTTGGGCCTATAGAACTAGTATCATAATGCCCAATAGGGCTACTCCATTCACTTTAGTTTATGGTTTTGAAGTGGTACTACCTATTGAGGTTGAAATCCCATCACTAAGAATCAGAATGCATGGTCTCGTAACTGATGATGACTACATAGTGTCTAGGTTGCAAGAACTTAAACTACTAGATGAGTGCAGACAAGTAGGATATGATCATCTTAGAGTATATCAGAAGAGAATGTCTAGAGGCTACAACAAGAAAGTCAGACACAGAGAATTTTAGGTTGGAGATTTAGTCTTGAGAGAGAATCCTAAAAATCAATCACATAGAGAGCGCAAGGGGAAGTTTGAACCCAACTGGCTGGGTCCCTTTGTTATCACTACTACTTTTGGCTCTTGAGCCTATCAACTCTCAATGACTGAAGGAGAATAGCTTTGAGAACCAATCAACATTCTACATCTGAAGAAATTCTACACCTAAGGCATTTAGTCTATGGTAAAATATCCTGAAAAAGTTATAAAAATTAGAAAAAGTCCTGAAAAAATGAACATCCTGGTGAAAACCTAACAATAGGCACCTTGATGATTCACAAAAAAATTGAAAAATATCAAAAAAATAAAAAGTACAAAAAAATTGAAAGGATAAAAATACAAAAAAATGAGAAAAAGAAAGATTGCCTTGGTGAAAATGATGTAGGAGCATCTTGGGTCTTTGAGCAATCTTGCATCAACCAAAAACATTTCTTGATTTCTATACCTATTTTCTATTGTTTGTATTATTATCTTTGCATTTGTTGGTTTCATGTTATAAAAAGCTTACATTATTTTGAGGACCTATTTGGGAACCTTCTCCTATGGTCGCATAAGGATTGGATAGACTATTTCAAAGTTACAACTATTTTCCTTGTCGTCAGAACTGTATTTTCCTACAGTTTTGGTGCTAATTGTGAGTCTTGGTGCCCATGATCCTTGATTATTTAGCCTATGAAACTTAAGGCCTTAAAGGGGACCTAAAATACCATCTTTTCCTGTGAAATTCCTGATTCATTATGAGTCAAAAGTTATGACCATTTTCCCCTAGGACCTATTTTATGGCAGTTTTCAGGTGAAACATGTAGTGTTTCTTCTTGCACTGTGCCATGCGATCAAATGGGGCCTTGCATCCTTAAAGGAAGGTTATTGGGTCATGTGTGGACCTAAATCCTAAGGAGCATCATGTGGTGATCACTCTTTTATTTATTTTGATTTAGATCTTCTAGACTAGACCTATAATGTAATTAAATGCCTGACTGGCCGACTTGTGGCTTTGCTGGCTATATATTTGGAGGTTGGGTTGATTTGTAGGTAGTGATAGATGGTATAAGGATAGTAGAAGAAGTATCATAGAAGAGGATATGCTCGCAATGATTCTAATTGCATAATTCTTATTGTAAAAAGGCTGAAACCCGGAAGGCCTCACAATCGGGCATGAATGAAGAAATAAGATAAATTCTCTATTGTTGCTACCAATTGATTGTCTCATATCCATTGTGTTTCCATTTCTTTCATGTGATGTTATATTGCTTCCATTGTGTGACTCTTTGCAAGGCTTGTTTTTGGATTCAATTATGCTTGTATCTACCCTGCCCTTGCATCAAGTGGTATTAGAGCGAGTTCTTTCTTATGGATTGGATCATGGAGAACCTTATTGGATTGGTTGTAGGGTGGTGGATATGAGATCTAACCTATAACTTGCAAAAGGTTATGATCTTGTTGGAACCTAATTGTCAAGATGGTTCATGGTAGAGCAAATAATAATGCTATCATGGATATGTTGAGGTAGATTGCAACTAGGCTTGAAGCTATAGAGACAGCCTAGAGAAGAGGTGCACATATTGAAGATGTTAGTGATGAAGAAGAAAAAGTAGCACCTAATGCTGCACTTGAAGTTGAACAAGATGAGGAAAGACTTTTGAGAGTTTTGTCTAAGGCTAACTCTAGACCTGCAGTTGAAGTTTCTTACTATGATGGAAGACTTGAGATTGATACACTTTTGGATTGGATCTCTGAGATGGATAAATACTTTGAGTATGAAGGTACTCTTGATAATAAGAAGGTTAAGATAGTAGTTACAAAGTTGAAAGGGCATACATCTCTTTGGTGGGATCATTTGCAAACTAGGAGACAAAAGAGAGGAAAGGAAAAGATCAAGACATGGATGAAGATGCTGGGAAAGATGAAGAAGAAGTTTCTTCCAGCTGAGTACCAAGTTAGTTTGATGAGAAAGATGCAAAATCTGAGACAAAAAGACATGAGTGTGAAAGAATATACTGAGGAATTTTACAAATTGGATATCAGATCTAGACATGTGGATGATGAAGTTGAGAAAGTGGCTAGATATATGAATGGCCCAAGGACATCAATTCAAGATGAGATCAGTTATGTGAAGATAGATAGTGTGGAAGAAGCATACCAATTTGCTTTGAAGGCTGAAGAGAGATTGACAAAGAGACATGAATAAAGACAAAGAGGAAGAGGTGGTAGATTTCAAAGAAGTAGAGGAAAATCTTATGGAGAAAGTAGCAGATCTGACAATGTAGCACAAGATAAAGGATAGAAAGATGAACCTTCTAAAAGAGGTAACTACTCTAGAGGTAGCTATACTAGTTACTCTAGGAATAAAAATAATGGAAAAAGAGAAGAGAAATATTGGTTTAAAGGTACTTGTTACAAATATGGTGAAGAAGGACATAGAGCTTTTGAATGTACTAACTCTGGAAAGAAGATTGGAAGTAATGGCAGAAATAATTTGGCTTGTGAAGAAGTTGAGGAAATGTCTAATGAACCTGAACATGGTGAGAAACTGATGCTAAGAAGGATCTTGTGGATTGAAGAAGCTGATGAAGAACCTATTTTGAGGAAAATTTTATTCAAAACCAAATGTAAGATCACTGATAAATGTTGCAAGGTAATCATTGATAGTGGAAGTTCTAATAATTTGGCATCTGAAGAGCTAGTTAACAAGTTGCAATTACAAAGATTGAAACATCCTAATCCTTACCATATTGCTTGGATCCAAAAGGAGCATAAACTACTTGTAAGTGAACAATACCTTGTTAAATTCAAAATTGGGAATTATCATGATGAAGTCTTGTGTGATATTATGCCTATGGATTGTTGTCATATTCTTTTGGGTAGACCTTGGCAGTATGATAGGAAAGCTTTTCATGATGGTAGATTGAATCAGTATACTATTTGGATGGATGGAAAGAAACAAGTGTTATTGCCTTTGATAAAGAAGCTTGATGAAAGTCACCATACCATAGTTAGAGTATGTTTGGTTGATGGTAAAAAGTTTGCAAGAGAAATGAAAGAACATAATGTTTGCTTTGCTTTAATTTCAAGAAAGACTGAGAAACAAGATGAGTTAGAAGATGCACCTGAGGTTAAGCCTTTGTTGAATGAATTTCATGACATCATTTCTGATAATGTACCTGATGGTTTACCACCTATGAGAAGTATAAGTCACTGTATGGATTTGATACCTGGAGCTAGTTTGCCTAACAAAGTACCACATAGGTTGACACCTGATGAAAAGACTAAATTAAATAGACAAGTGGAAGAATTGCTTGAGAGAGGTTTGATTAGGGAAAGTTTGAGTCCTCTTGTAGTACCTGCTGTATTAGCACCTAAAAAGAATGGAGAATGGAGAATGTGCACTGATTCTAGAGCTATAAACAAGATAATAGTAAAGTACAGATTTCCTTTGCCTAGGATGGATGACATAATGGATAGTTTGAGTGGAGCAAAAGTATTTCACAAAGATTAATTTGAAAAGTGGATATCATTAGATTAGGATCAGAGAAGGGGATGAATGGAAAACTACTTTTAAGACTAATGAAGGTTTGTATGAATGGTTGGTTATGCCTTTTGGTTTGACTAATGCACCTAGTACTTTCATGAGGCTAATGAATGAAGTTTTGAAAAGATTCTTGGGTAAGTTTTTGATTGCATATCTTGATGACATTTTGATATTCAGTAAGAGTAAGGAGGAACATCTTGAACATATCAGACAATTATTGTAGAGATTGAAGGAAGAAAAGTTGCTGATTAATTTGAAGAAATGTTCATTTATGAAAGAAGAGATTGTATACCTTGGCTTTGTAATTTTAGCTGATGGATTGAAGATGGATCTTGAGAAAGTAAGAGCTATACTTGATTGGCCTACCCCAGAGAATGTTGGAGAGGTAAGATCATTTCATAGATTGGCAAATTTTTATAGGAAGTTCATCAGAGATTTTAGTTCTATTTGTAATGCTATGAGTGGAACTATGAGAGGAGATAAAAGGGATTTTAAATGGACACATGGAGCACAAAAGAGTTTTGAAACATTGAAACAAAGAATTGCAGAGTTGCCTACACTTGCTTTGCCTGATTTCAGTAAAGTTTTTCAAGTTGAATGTGATGCTAGTGGTAGCACAATTGGAGTTGTTTTGAGTCAAGAAGGAAAACCTATAGCTTTCTTTAGTGAAAATTTGAATGATGCTAAAAGAAAATATTCAATTTATGACCAAGAATTCTATGCTATTGTTCAAGATTTGAAGAAGTGGAGACATTATTTGATGCCTAAAGATTTTGTGATGTATACTGACCATAAAGCTTTGCAGTATTTGGGAAGTCAGAATAAGTTGAATTAGAGACATATGAAGTGGGTTGAGTTCTTGCAGAATTTTTCCTTTTCATTGAAGCATAAAAGTGGACAATCAAATAAGGTTGCTGATGCCTTGAGCTGAAGAAGAAGTTTGTTGATAGAGATGAGAGTTGAGGTACTTGGTTTTGATGATTTGATCTGTTTGTATGAAATTAACATTGATTTTGTAGAGCCTTGGAAAGCTTGTAAGGAACACACAGTGAGTGATAATTGGACTGATTATTTCATTCAAGAAGACATGCTGTTTAAAGGAATTCAGTTGTGCATACCTAGAGGATCTATGAGAGAGAACATAATGAAGGAGAAACATAGTGGTGGACTTACTGGACATTTTGGGATTGATAAGACTATGAATTTGATTTCAAAAAGATACTTTTGGCCATAGATTTATAGAGATGTACAGAGAATGATTAGAAGTTGTAGAATTTGTCAAGTAGAAAAATGAACTAGTCAGAATTTGGGATTGTATACACCTTTGCCTGTACCTGATAGACCTTGGGAAGATGTGAGTATGGACTTTGTTCTTGGATTACCTAGAACTCAAAGAGGTAATGAGTCTATTTTAGTAGTGGTTGACAGATTTTCAAAGATGGCTCATTTCATACCTTGTAAGTGTATGCACCCTAAAATGGTCGCTAGACTTTGGGCCCCCATTTAGCAATTTATCAAATCTCTGAATCAATATTTTCAAAAATCAACATTTTTCAAATATATCAATTTCCTTGATCAAATCATAATTAATTCAATATTTTATAAGGTTTGAGTCTTATTTAATTTAAAAGAAATAAAAATAAAAATCTTATTTAATTAAGAGAATATGTTCTCTATTAATTAATTAAAAATCTCTTTTAATTAAATAATAAAATCACTTTATCCTAAGCCTTTATTTAATTAAAAAGAATTTCCTCCCCTTTTATTTAAATAAAAAATCCCCACTTTTCTTCTTATCCTATGTTGCACAAATAAAGCATTTAATTCTTATTTATAAAGAAAAAATAAAAGAAAAGTACTTTTTGTCTCATATGGACATAAAGTAAATGCTCAACATAAAGTAAATGCTTCTAATTTTCTTATTGGAGGATATTTGTGCACAAGGATCAAGCTTCTTTTTTTCTCCATTGTTGATTAAGTCTTTTGCCTCTTAATCTCGATCGTCCATTGATTTCTCATTCTCTATAAAAGAAGAGCTCTCTTCCTCATTTGCACACACAATACATACTTGAATTATTATGCTACAGGTTTTCTAAGTCATTGAAGCTTTTGGAGATATTCTTGCATCAAGTTTTGAAGATTTGGAGCATCATTGGCATTCATCTTGCATCTACATCACATCCTAGCTTGCATCATAGTTGCATCATCATGGTATCATTTTTTTTCATGTTTTAGATTAATCTCACATAGTTTAATTAGAGGGTTTGTAACTCTTTCATTTCCATTTTAAAAGCTTAATTGCATCTTCATTCTCATAAGATTAATTTTCATTCTCATATAGATTTGCATAGCATTGCATTCATTTGGAATCTCTCATTGTGTGGTTGACTAGCAAGGTCATGAGTTTATATCTCTAGCTGAGAGCAATTTTATAAATCTTGCAACTCCATGCATAGAGAGCTATGGATCGATTTGTGAGGGCTCATTCTTGAGTTTTCTTGCATGTAAGGATTCATAGAAGTGTGACAATATTTTAGCACACATTTTTGGCTCCCACCGTGGGGCAACCCACCTCTTGCATGCTGGTTTTGATTATTTTTGGAGCTAACCCTTGTGCAGATTTGTTTGGAGATGAAAAACCCTAGATTTGAAAGATTTGATCATATCTCCCAAACGGCTTGGTATTTTGGTCTGAAAATTTTTTTGCAGGTTGGCGACATATTAGAGAAGCTCCAATTTTTTTTTAGAATTTTCAGAGGTGCTCTTGCTTTCATGGAAAATGTTTAAAAAAAAGCGTTGAACTTGAGGTACTTTGTTCCATCTCTACAACATTTGGATTTTGGGATTAAAATTGAACCTCTCATGTGTTTGGCTTGAGTGTTTACATGCTTTCATAGAACACATTTCAATTGATGCTCTTAATGGGAAATGAATGAACATAGATTTGCTTTCATACAAGTTTGTGTAAGTGAATGCTTGTGTTTAAACCTTAAGTAATTCTTGGTTCCAATATCAAATATCTCATTGAGTGATTGAGGGCATGGATTCATTCTTTGTTTACATAGGGAGTTAAATGCACCACTTTGTGGACTCACTCTATGTTTTCTTGGAAAGTTAAATATTCCATTGATTCAACCCTTTGTCATTTGTGAGTAGTATTGATAAGCAACTTTAGATTACTTGTGATTGATCTAGATTGCTATCTTGGGTTATTAGACTCGCTAATCCACTAGCCCCTCATTTCCGCCCCGTGGTTGCAAGATCAATGCCACATTAAAGGGGAGGGGTCTACAGGAAAGAAGCGTTAATTGGTCCACTAGGCAACCCTTTTGTGCTTTTTGGAACTCACTTGTTTTCTAAGGTGTGGACTTACTTTGAGTTGATGTGAGGAGTTAAATGTTCCACTTTTGGACTCACTTTGAGTTGGTGTGAAGAGTTAAATGTTCCACTTTTGGACTCACTTTGAGTTTGTGTGAAGGGTTAAGTGTTCCACTTTTTTGGACTCACTTCACATTTTCTTGAAGGGTTAAATGTTTCACTTTTGGAATCACTTCACATTATCTTAAAGGGTTAAATGTTTCACTTTTGGACTCACTTCACATTTACTTGAAGAGTTAAGTGTTCCACCTTTAGTGCTCTAAATACTTTTGATAGTGAATTACTTAGTTTTTATTTCTAGAAGGCCTGCTTGGGGACACACCACCTCAAGGGATGACCTTAACTCGTGTGTTTCGGTGGAGTATAAATATCGGGAGGTGAATCCAAAGACACCTCTCTTGAGAATTGAGTTTGATATCACTCTTGGCTAAGCCTCAAAGAACTTTATACCTTTGAGAAGTGAAGGAGGAGATTTGGGTTACCGTCTCCCCCCGGCTGTGTGATTTTGGATTCTTCTCATCTACAGATTTGGGCCTCACGTACCTTGTGTATATCGAGGACTCTTTTTAAAAAGCCACGTATATCCTTGTAGACAACTTGTTAAGGTGTTGTTGTGTTCTATGTGCCTGCTAAAATATTTTCAAGAACATACACAAGTAGAATCTTTAAGGAGTAGCATACTAAGTCACTATCTCTATTCATGCACAAGGTTGCTTTGTCCCTTGCTCATTACTTGAAGACTATTTTCTTGAACTCCCTGGTTGCTGTTCTATGTGCTTGATCATCATTGCGAAATCTTTTGAAAGATCTATTTAGAATATTGAAACTGAGTTCCGTCCTGATCTAGTGAGTTCTCCTTAGAAGCTTGGTCTTCCTTGGTTAGTCCAGGTCAGATCCTAAGTGTTGTCATGTTGCTCAACATCTCAATGAACGTTATGGTATCAATTGCACAAGATGACTCTTAGTCTTCTTCTTTCTTCTCCATTTCTCATGTTCTTCTAAAGTCTTCTATTCCCATGGGAAATTTTTCTTCTTCTTGATTCTTTTTCTCCTACTATCTAGTTTGCATTCCTCTATTTTTCTATCATTCCTATGCTTGATTTCTCCTCTTTTGGAACCATGAATCTTGACTATCTATCTTTGGAACCTTTATTAAGAATAGATGATCTTGAGCTCATTGACATATTCGAAAAGTGTTGTTCCTCCAAAATTCTCAAGAGTGATGAATTTATAGCAAAAATAAAAGAAAAGATGATTAAATCAGATGCCTTTACTAGAATCATAAACATGATCATATCACGATCTTCTTCTTCCAAACGTTCTTCATCATCTAAATCTTCTCATTCTTCTTCACCTTCCAAGTCTTATCATGACTCTTCCAAACACTATTCACATTCTTCATCTTCTAAGTCTTATCATGATTCTTCTAAACACTATTCACATTCTTCATCTTCCAAATCTTATCATGACTCTTCTAAACATCATTCGAATTCCTCATTATCCAAGTATTCTTCTTCCACTAGTTCTTCAATTTCCTCTTCTTCACGATCTCATTCTTCTTCTACTTCTTCAAAGAGTCCTACTTCTCTTCAGAAGACATACCATAAAGAACAACGTGATAGTCCTTGTGATGTCTCTTCCACAAAGAGTGATACACCCACCTATGATGACTATGATGACTATAATGATGGACAATGTAGTGATGCCCATGAAACTTCTATTCCTAAGCATCATCCTCATGGTACACTTGTGATTTCTAAGGGGGAGTCGTATTGGATAGACTGTGATGGTGATCCATATGACTCTAAATTTGAAGAATTCTTTGATGATTTTTGTGAACAATACAATATTCCTACTGAAGAAGAGAAAATCTACCGCGTTGATTTCAAACGTCAAAATAATCTCTCCTCTAAAAGTTCTCATGCTGAAAATAAAGGTTGCACTCTCAAGCAAGATCATATTAATGTTGAACCTTTGTCTTGTGATGGTTCCCTTCCATTCACCACTTCCTCCAATACCCACACACTTCCTAAATATTCCGAGTCATCCAAATCTTTCACAAATCCTTCATCCAACAAAGATCCTAAGGCTTTCCATGTGGTTCCCTATAGTTATTCTCAAGAGCCACCTCTTAAAGATACTCAAGCTAACCTTCACTTGGATGTGAATACTTCCAATAATGCTAAACCTAAAGAGCCTAAGCCTTTATATGCTACAATAGCTACTTCAAATAGTCCTTCACCATCTCTTCCAAAGTCTTCCATATAATTCCAACATGCTTCCTTGTCCTTAGAAGTGGCTCCATGTCAAGAGGACTCTAAAATGATAAAGAAAAGAATATAAATAAAGATCAAGATCAGGAACCCTCCATATCATCCAATTCTCTTCATGATGTATCTCCTCCATTGCATGGTTCTTTTGATCCTCTACGCTCTTCCGCATTCATTCCACCATCTTCTAAGCAAGATCAAGCTACTACTTACACCGTTGAGCTTATTGATAATCAAAATAACCTTACTACACTTGCATTTTTCAAAGATGATACTTCCATTAAGGTTATTAAAAATGGTGTTGTTACTTCCAATGTTGAGCCTATTGAAAATCAAGAGAAAAATTCTATGCTTGTGCTATCCAAAGATCCTTGTCAAGATCAAAGTCTTTCATCTTCTTGTTCTACCGCTCCATGTTCACTTCCACTTTCTACTCTTCCTAAGTCTTTGCAAGCTCTGAACAATCCTATCAAAGAAGTTGCTCCTATTCAAGATGTTCATGATCCTATTGTAAATCTTAATGCTCACTCTAAAGATCCTGATGTCCTTGGTTGTCATATAGATGCTAATGAACTTATTGATTATCCTTTTGCATGTTCCACTTCCATCCTTGGACCTCCTCCACCAATACTAAGGGCTTCATTTCTTCCTTCCATCTTGGGCCCTTATGTCCCTTCACTTTCTCCTCCTAACTCTCCTAATTCATCATCCATCTTGGGTTCTTACGTCCCTCCATCTCCTATCTTTCCTCAAGATCAACATAGATGCATACCCTTGAATCCTTTTCATTCACCCACCCATCTAAACCAGTCGTATTTTCCTTCTTCTTCCACAAGTCCCAAGTCTTTTGGAAGTAACTTGAATGTTCAATACAAGAAAAAAAAGCAATACAAGAATCCATCAAAAAAAGAAGATCACCATGTCTCCTCTAATCGACATGGAGGCATAAAGTCAAAAGAGATATCTAAGAAGAAAACTACAAGACAAGTATGGGTTCCAAAATACATCATTGAAGATATTCTCTCTAACACATCAATAGAAAATAAAACACTTAAAGCTATATGGAGTCCAAAGTCTCTCTTGAAAAAGTCTCATGCTGAGCAAAAAGTAAAGTTGACATTCAAGCTTCCAAAGGCTTCCACTTCATTTTCTTCCAAAAATATTCTTCAATTCCATGTGCCTGAACCACAACCTCTGCTAAACATTCACCATATTCCTTCACAAATTCCTTCATTCAAGTTTCCTCCACCCTCTCGCCACCCTTCAAGGTGTGTGTTGATGTTGATCTTGCCTTCCTTTCCATCTACCCTTTCACAATCCTTCCATTCATTATCCTTCTACCTTCTATCCTTTTTCCTCATTTGCCTATTCCTCCTATCTTCCAACCTCACTCGCTTTACATAAAAGCTTATCCTCCATTTTTTCTCTTGCATTTTCCTTTCCCTATCAGCATCTTTGAGCATATCATTTTGAATCCTTGGTATATCAATGATTTATCCTTTCAAGGAGCATTATTTGAAAAGCTTGCCTTCTTCCAAAAAATATAAAATTCAAAAAAATAGAAAAATTCAAAAAGAAAACAAAAAAGAATGAATAAATTAAAAATGTGCCATGGTGAAAACTTGGAAACAGGCACCTTGGTAGCAAAAGTAAAGAGAAATAAATTCATCCTATGGTGAAAACCACTCCCTTGTGGCGCCTTGGATAAGTACCATGATGAAAACTTGGCAATCAGACATCATGCGTAGTTCTTCTACATATTTCATCCATTCCATCTTCTCTCTTTGATCTTGACAATGTTGAATTATACACGAACATTTGGCTATCTTGTGAGCTATCTTACGATGATCTTGATTTCATTCCATTCATGTCTAGCCTTCATCTTCATTTTCCTCCATTCATTCTAGCCTTTCGCTATCCTCTTCCCCTTTGGTTTTGATCTAATAAAAAAGAGTAAATATGATGCTATGAAGCCTCTTGACATGTCTACTCCTTTGGACTGCATCCTTTCCTGCTCCTATACCACACTTTTGAGGCTTATCCTATGCTGGCCTTTCATTGCTTGTCCAGATGCACTTTACATGACAATTTTTTTTCCTAGCTTGGGTATTCTTGAGGAGTTTGACCTTGAAGATTTATTCCCTCCGTTCACTTTCATTCTCCTTTCCTCCACCAGCTTGCTTATCCATCTTGTTTTCCACCTTGCTAGACATTGGGACTACATGATGTGATCTTGCTCATGAGTTTAATGCGCATTCTATTTGGGGGCATCCTTTGTAGATATTTTATGATCCTGAAAAAATACCAAAAAAAAACAAATTTATGATGTTGAAAAAATCCTAAAAAGTATAAAAAGTCCTGAAAAAATACAAAAAAAAAAAAAAATTCAAAAAAATTTAAAAAAATAGAAAATGTGCCATGGTGAAAACCTGGAAACAGGCGCCTTGATAGAAAAAATACAAAAAATAAAATTAAAAAAATAAAAATAAAATTGCAATAAAATCTAAGTGGTGAAAACCTAGAAACAGGCGCTACTTGAGGCCTTTGCACCCCTATTTGTTAGCATGTGTCCTCGACACTTAGCCACTTTCCATCATGCCTTGACCTTATTTGCCTTGGTTTAGAATTGGTCTTTGTCTTTGTCTAAGGGGCATACCTGTTAGCATTGGTCCTTTAGGTGCGTTTGTCTCTTGGGGCATTTCACAACATGCATTTTTCAACACCACCCCAAATAGTGTTTTTCAACACTACCCTTGCGTCGAGTGTTTCTTAACACTTATCAGTCTAGTATGATGTGACATTTCTCATTTGCAAATGTGATACTCAAAGTTTGACTCTATGACCAACACACATGCACTTAAACAATCAACTCGCTTGAGATATGTTGACTTTATTTTTCTTTGTGTGTTGTCTATGAGAATTTATTTGATGAGTGGTCTCTCCCTGAGAAGTTTTCGATGATGCATAGCTAGATGATTGAGGGTATGAGAACATGTTTTATTTCTTTATCTACTTATGGGTATATTTTGTTGATCCTAACTGTCATGAGCATTTATGCTGGTCTTACTTGACACTATGGATTGACAAGGTATTATCCTTGACTATTTTGCGAGTGCATGCTTCTAGTTATCCTCACTTTCATATGTCTTGATACAAGTATAATCTCGCCATATCAAACTTAGGTAATCTCACTACATTAGTCATCTTGACCTCCATGTCTTTGATGCCTAGGTGAGATTTTCACATTTCTATCTGATAAAGATCATATTCATATCCACATAGTTATGCTAGTGTGCATTGTATGATCTTACGATGCTACCAATAATGCTCGATGATGATAATTAGATGTTTATAGGCATTGTGACCTTGCAAGTCAACCACTTTCATAGTAGCTTGTATTTTTAGGTTCATCATAGTTTAGTTTTTGCATCTTGCATATGGAGAGAGCTCTCCTTTTTATCATCTACGGACTAGTTGGTCAACTGTGCTCATTTTCTGATTCTTCTAGATCATATCTTTCATTTCTGGTCTTTCATATCATATCATTTTCTATCTATTTTCAGACTCAAAATTGAAATCTGAGTCGTGTTTCCAAGCTTTCTCATTCTTCTACGTACTTGACTAACTTTTTGAGGCATAATTCTTCGATCTTTGATGGAATTTCTTCCTTTCCATGTCTTCCAAACTTCTAGTCTTTCATTCACCCCTTTCGCTTCCTCTCTCTAAGGTTTGACTTAATTTTTATCCTATATCTTTTTCAATCAAACCTAGTCAACCTGGGGCATATCTTCACTGTTTGATGGTTATCCTATCATGCTCCATCCTTCGATTATGATTTATTGTGACTTAATCAGGTTTATCAATTTGTTGTTCTCCTCTATCTAATTTCAATTTCGATTCCGAGGGGGCAGTACCTATTAGCTTTAATCTTTGATTCAGCTTTATCATTTAGCTCAGCTTGAGATTCTTATCTCTTATTTTGGATACGATCCCGAATTGACCTCATGTCCAGAATCTTTTGTTTATGTTTGTCTGGATGTGATCCCAAATTGACCTCACATCTGAGTTATTTTCTGATCCCAGATCGATCTCACAGTTCAATTCTTCTTTGACTGCATGTGTTCCCAGATCGATCACACATTAGTCAAAGAGGGGCAAATGTATGCACCCTAAAATGGTCGCCTAGACTTTCGGCCCCCATTTAGCAATTTGTCAAATCTCTGAATCAATATTTTCAAAAATCAACATTTTTCAAATATATCAATTTCCTTGATCAAATCATAATCAATTCAATATTTTATAAGGTTTGAGTCTTATTTAATTTAAAAGAAATAAAAATAAAAATCTTATTTAATTAAGAGAATATGTTCTCTATTAATTAATTAAAAATCTCTTTTAATTAAATAATAAAATCACTTTATCTTAAGCCTTTATTTAATTAAAAGGAATTTCCTCCCCTTTTATTTAAATAAAAAATTCCCACTTTTCTTCTTATCCTATGTTGCACAAATAAAGCATTTAATTCTTATTTATAAAGAAAAAATAAAACAAAAGTACTTTTTGTCTCACATGGACATAAAGTAAATGCTCAACATAAAGTAAATGCTTCTAATTTTCTTATTGGAGGATATTTGTGCACAAGGATCAAGCTTCTTTTTTTCTCCATTGTTGATTAAGTCGTTTGCCTCTTAATCTCGATCGTCCATTGATTTCTCATTCTCTATAAAAGAAGAGCTCTCTTCCTCATTTGCACACACAATACATACTTGAATTATTATGCTACAAGTTTTCTAAGTCATTGAAGCTTTTGGAGATATTCTTGCATCAAGTTTTGAAGATTTGGAGCATCATTGGCATTCATCTTGCATCTACATCACATCCTAGCTTGCATCATAGTTGCATCATCATGGTATCATTTCCTTTCATGTTTTAGATTAATCTCACATAGTTTAATTAGAGGGTTTGTAACTCTTTCATTTCCATTTTCAAAGCTTAATTGCATCTTCATTCTCATAAGATTAATTTTCATTCTCATATAGATTTGCATAGCATTGCATTCATTTGGAATCTCTCATTGTGTGGTTGACTAGCAAGGTCATGAGTTTATAGCTCTAGCTGAGAGCAATTTTACAAATCTTGCAACTCCATGCATAGAGAGCTATGGATCGATTTGTGAGGGCTCATTCTTGAGTTTTCTTGCATGTAAGGATTCATAGAAGTGTGACAACATTTTAGCACACAGTAAGAAGGCATCTGATGCATTACATGTAGCTAAATTATTCTTCAAGGAAGTGGTAAGATTGCATGGTTTGCCTAAATCTATTGTTTCAGACAGAGATACTAAGTTTATTGGTTATTTTTGGAGAACACTTTGGAAAAAGATGAATATAGAATTGAAGTTTAGTTCTACATTTCACCCTCAGACAGATGGATAGATTGAAGTTGTGAACAGAAGTTTGGGAAACTTGTTGAGATGTTTAGTTGGAGAGAAACCTGCTAATTGGGCTTTAGTTTTGGCACAAGTAGAGTTTTCATATAATAATTTAATGAATATAAGCACTAAGAGGACACCATTTGAGATTGTTACTAGATTTCATCCTAAGGGAACCACAGAGCTAAGAGATTTACCTACTGAGACAAGAAGAAGTGCTAAAGCTGAGGATTTTGTAGGTTACATGAGAACTTTACATGATGAAGTTAAAAAGAATTTGGAGGATAGTAATCTGAAATATAAATAGAGAGAAGACAAGAGAAGGAGACATAAATCTTTTGAAGTTGGAGACGAGGTTATGATTCATTTGAAAAAGAATAGATTTTTGGTTGGTACCTACAACACGCTGAAAATGAAGAAATTTGGACCTTGTAAGATTCTGAAGAAGTTTGACAGTGGAAATGCTTATGAAGTGGAATTACCAGAGGACATGGATATATCACCTATATTCAATATTGCTAATATATTTGAGTACTTTGAATCAAATGATGAGATTGAAGATGATCTGGACTATCCTAAGAAGAACAGAGACAACATTGAGAAGATCTTGAATAAAAGAGTGAGAAAAAGTACAAGAGGGAAAGACTACATGGTGTAATACCCCAAAATTGGCACCTATCAATTTCAATCAATTTTGGTGCGTTCCTTGAATTTTTACATCTTCAAAGTCCTAGCTTACTAGGCAATTTTCTCTCTCCTACCTGAATTAATTTGACTTGATGTCAATTGCAAAAACCCTAAATTGCATTAATGAAATATTATAATTAATTCCTAAAGTCTTCAACTTTTATTAGCTAAATTATCCCTATGATAAATCAATTTAATTCTAAAGTCCTAAGTGCTTTAAATTAAATTAAAATCTACCCCCTTTAGCTAAATACCCATAAAAGGAATTAATAAATTACTTGGTTATTCGAATGGATTATCATATTTGCATTTAATAAATCAAATATTCAAAGAGTCACCCATGTGGCAATAATCCATTTCTTTAATTAAGTAATTCTCTAATATTTGTCTCTTTCTCCTCCATTGGAAATGAAGAGTCCACCGTTTCGAATCAAGAAACTCTTCATTCCTCTTACAAGCTTGTCTATATCTTGAACCTCATTCTTCATTCGAAAGAGAACAGTTTTGAGAGTAACTAAACTATAGCAATTTTTTGTTTCAATTTCATATCTTTCAAGCTTTCATTGCATATTTAGATTAATTTCATCTAGTTTAATATTGCATCTTCATTGTAATTAGTTTGCTTACTTGCTCTTAGTTTAATCTCATCTTTATTTCAAGCTATTTAGACTAAACTTGCATCTTCATATTTATTTCAAGCTCTTAGATTAATTGCACTTCATTCTAGATTAATTTCAATTTGAGTATCTTCATGAGCTTTCAAATCCTCCATTATAGTATTGGTCTAATGGCTGTTGGGCTCTCGTTCTAAGAGTAAATCAAACACCCCATCTACATAGGAGGTAATAAGTTTCTTCACCATGAATTTTGATTTGAGTAATCAATACTCTCTTTCATAATTCGATTGTGTGAGTAATGACTATGTTGTGTGTGTAGTGATTAGAGGTCCACATTTGACTATACACACATGGAATATCTAGTTCAGTGGAAAGACAAGCCAATTGAAGACAGTTCATGGATTACACAAGCTGAGTTGGATTTTTATGATTCTAGTTAGAATATGAGAAATTCATGATGTGGACATTAGTTCTTTATTTACTCCAGGTGTCCGATGTAGGAGCACCTTGGGTCTTTGAGCAATCTTGCATCAACCAAAAATATTTCCTGATTTCTGTACTTATTTTTTGTTGTTTGCATTATTATCTTTGCATTTTTTGGTTTCATGTTATAAAAATATTACATTATTTTGAGGATCTATTTGGGAACCTTCTCCTATGGTTGCATAAGGATTGGATAGACTGTTTCAAAGTTACAGCTATTTTCCTTGCCATCGAAACTATATTTTCCTATAGTTTTGGTGCTGATTGCGAGTCTTGGTGCTCATGATCCTTGATGATTCAGCCTATGCTCCCTTAAGGAATTAAAGTGGACCTAAAATAATATCTTTTACCAAAGGCTTAATTCCTAATTCATTATGAGTCAAAATTTATGACCGTTTTGCCCCGGGACCTATTTTTTGGCAGTTTTCATGTGAAACGTGTTGTGTTTCTTCTTGCTCTATGTCGTGTGATCAAATGGGGATTTTCAACCTTAAAGGAAGGTTATTGGGTCATGTGTGAACCTAAATCATAAGGTGCATCATGTGGTGATCACTCTTTCATTTATTTTGATTTAGATCTTCCAGACTAGACCTATAATGTAATTAAATTCCTGACTAGCCGACTTGTGGCTTTGCTGGCTATATATTTGGAGCTTGGGTTGATTTTTAGGTAGTGCTAGATGGTAGAAGGATAGTAGAAGAAGTATCATAGAAGAGGATATGATCACAATGATTCTAATTGCATAATTCTTATTGTAAAAGGCTGAAACTCAGAAGGCCTCACAGCCAGGCATGAATGAAGAAATAAGATAAATTCTCTGTTGTTGCTGCCAGTTGATTGTCTGATATCCATTGTATTTCCATTGCTTTCATGTGATATTATATTGCTTCCATTGTGTAACCCTGAGAAAGGCTTGTTTTTGGATTCAAGTGGATTCAATTCTTCTTGATTCTACTTGTATCTACCCTACCCTTGCGTCAGAAGACCTGGAAACAGGCGCCTTGGTAGAAAAAAATAGAATCTCTACCAAGATGGTGAAAAATAGACAAATGGGTATCACTTGTTCAAAATGATCCATCTATTAGCACAATCTTGGTCTTTCCCAGCTTTCAATCCTACTTTAGTTTTTACATATCTCCAGGTTTGTTTTTGCATTCCTATTTTCAATTAAGTCGGTCTGTACACCATCGACAAAAATGTCTATATCCTATCAATGTTTCAAACTTGGGGGCAATCAATGTCATATCTTATCATCTCTAGTATACCTCAGATGATTCATATCTAGTCAGGGTCCTTCCAAAGCTACATCCGAGTCAGTCTGTCTCATCTCCAGAAAGGATTTTGCAATCAAACATAAATGAACTACAACAACAAACATCAACAACTGAAAATAATCTATGCTTCACATGCTTTTATCTCCTTGTATGCTTATTGATTCACATTGAGATTTTTGCATATTTTGTCCCTTTGAGCTCTTTGATGATGTGCTTTATTGGATTTAGAGAGTGATGACTAGGGGAAAAATCTTTTCTTTGTCTTCTGCTTGTATGTGAAAATATAACAACTTTGGAAATTCTAGATTGAAATGGTGTCCATCTGTAAGAGCCTCCATCTTGTATTGGATGGCCATGAGTACCTCGACCATTGATACCCAAAAAATTCAAGGGAGTTTTATCTAGCTATTGTCTTTTTGAGTGATTTCTTACTCCTACTATGAAACATGATCTTACCTAAGGATGTGAATGATAAATGGTCACTACAGGTAATTCACAATGGATTCAAAATGATCTCTTGATTGCTTGATGTGTTTGAACTGCAAGGCGTATTCAGGTCATCACAACATTTATGTTTTGATGCTTATACAAATTGCTATATCAAAATGGACATGATATTCAAGTCATCCTAAAATTTATGCCTTGGTGCTTATATCTAATCCGACATTCTGAAAACAAAATCAATATTCACATGTCCATGGTTGTCTAGCCAGTGGCTGTTGTATTGACTTTTGAGCATACAAATTAATATTCACATGTCTATGGTTTCATAACTAGTGGACATTGTATTGATTTATTCGGTTACCTAAAAATTCAATGATGAAAATGGCTGACACATGATCAGTGACTAAGTCCTAGGTCCTAGGTTTGCATTTCATTCTGCATTTCACTTTGCACTTTGCATGATTGCATTTATCTCACGATTTCCTAAATCAGCTTGACACTCAAATGATTCTTCAAAACTATGCTAAACACATCATAAGGATTGAGTATTGCATGAAGGTCTTTTTAATAGATCACCAAGCAAGCACCCATGGCTAATTTTGACGTTCTAAACCCATTTTCAGGATCAAAATCAAAATATGAGATCATTTATATTGTCAAAATAGCAATTTCAAATTTTCGTACCTAGGATGACCAATTGCTTGCATATTCGACCTTCAATCATCAAAGAAATCCAGTATTCAACTTAATTGATTATCTAGCATCAAACTATCAAAATTTCAACTTGGTCAACTCATGGTTAAACCTAGTCAAACTTGGTCTCCAGGACCTCTAAACGATGCAGAACACGTTCTCAAACATGTACAACCACTTCTCAAATCAATTAACATGCTTCTAAACCATTTAACACTGACTTTTCTTGTCAGATTTTGATTTTCATCCCGAAGGGGGCATGGTATTGTACATCAATCAAGTCTGTAAATCAAATCTTTCCTCAGTAATCAAGACAACAACCATGTCTAGTTACTGATTCATCAAAAGACCTCATCGTTTGGGGCACATCGCTTGGGGAATATAATATTCATTGAGATCCATATCAATTTGGTATCCTAATCTATCTTGTAAACTATATCAACTTTTCGTAACCATTGGTTCATTAGTGTTATTTCCTTGGTTCTTCGTAACTGAAGGATTCAGATGTGATACCAATTATGATTCCTTTGGACAGTCAGGTCTGGAATCAGGTCACTTACTTCTTCATAATCATAATGTTCAGGATCAGGCATTTTGACACTTTTTCATAATCATCGGTTCATTGTTGTTATAGTTAACATCATCTTTGGTTAATTAGGACCTAGCATCTTCAAATCTTTCAATCGGTTTCTGTCTTAGAATTGGTTAGTCTTTCAGGATCAATTTTTTCAGTACATAACCGAGTCTGCATCTTTATCAGACACAAACTATTCTTTGAACCACTACGCTTCGCACAATGATTCAAAGAGGGGCAAAATGTAATACCCCAAAAATGGGCTATAGGTTCATTAAACCTCTTAAATCGACAATTCGATCGAAATCGACACAAAAGTCTTAACCTAAGGCACATCTGTACATCAAGTTATCAAAACCCTAATTGATTTTATCCTAATTCTGTATCAGAGAGTATTTCCTAAATATTACTAATTTATCTAATTATCTTTAATTAAATATTATTTGGTGATAAATCTCATTTATCCTAAATTTGATTAATTGAATATGATGAATATTTAATTAATTAGATTAATACTGCCACTTAATTATTTAATTAGATTTAATTCTATTTATTCCTAATTAATATTGTTTTTATTTGACAATAAATCAAATTTGCTAAAAATAATCAGTTGAATTCTTATTTAATTGATTAAATTAAATTATTAAATTTAATAATATAGTTTTGGAATAAAGTTTGATTAAAATAATTGATTAACCCATTAATCAGTTACTTTAAACATATTTTAAATATTATTTGGCGATACTTCATATTTATCCTAAATTTGATTAACTGAATATGATAAATATTTAATTAATTAAATTTGATTCTGCCACTTAATTATTTAATTAGATTTAATTCTATTTATTCCTAATTATATTATTTAATTTTGACAATAAATCAAATCTCCTACGAATAATTGATTAAATATTTATTTAATAGATTAAATCCAAGTTGTCAATATTTAATAATATAGTTTTGAATAAAAGTTTGATTAAAATAATTGATTAACCTATAAATCAGTTATTTTAAATTTAAAATCAATTAAGTTGAGAGTAAATCAATTTATTTTTAAATTAATTCAAAATAAATCATGCACAATCAAAAAAGCAGACAACTAGAAATTAACAACCAATTTTAAATTTAAACTCAACATGTGATTGTGTGTTGGAAAATGATCTAAAAATCTATTTTGAGTTAAAAGTTGTTTTTGCATGATTTTGCATGATTTTGTGAGTTAATCTATTTCTAATTTCTTGTTGAATAAAAAATCAACCTGAGTTTATCAAGAGTGATTTATGGCTTTTCTCAATGCATCCTCAAGCCTTGGATTTCTATAAAATCAAGGCTCAACTCTTCACAAATTATCTCTCGAATTTGCATAATTACTCTAGCAAAATTGCACACGAAGAATCAAGCTCTTGTGACAGGCAACTTTGTGAGATCATTTCATAGTTTTTCATAGCTTTGCATATCAATTCATATAATTTTTAAATTAATCTGCATATCAATTTCATACATTCTAGATTAGATTCATACAATTTTTCATCCTATTGCATCAAAAATCCAAAAAAAAAAGATTAATTTGCATTCATATTTCATTGCTTTCATCATTTTAAATCCTTCATTTAGGTGTTGCATTGTCACTGATCTTAGTCTAATTTGAGAATACCATACTCGCACCTACTAGAAGGCAGTAAATCACCTAGTTAGCTAGTTTCAATTACATTGTAGATTTTGATTTTGATTTTGCTAACCTCTAATGTTTTACTGAAGTGTTGTGTCCACAGCTAGGTACAATTTTCACACACACAGTAACAACATATAGAAGAAGTAAGGCTCAAATTAATAGAAGAATGGTTCTAACATTTTTGATGGCACAATGGTTATGACATTTTTGATTCTGTTATCACCTTGTGTAAAAAGAACAACAAGGACAGTTTAGATAAATCTAAACAAAACATATAACAAGAAGCACATCACGGGGGAAACACATTATGACAGGAAAACACACAAAATCTACCACATAAGAGTATGTTGTCAAGCCAATCACCTTCCCACCTATCTTGGTCTATAGTGTTTAGGGAAGGTGGGAAAATTGCAAGAGGAGCAATGTCAAGCACGATAAAAGGAACAATAGCCAATTCTGAACAAGGATGCCCAAAATTTAACGGGGAAAAACACACTAACTTATTTTTTTGAAATTAATTTAAAGGTTATAATATTATTAATGTTTAAATTAATTTTTAAAAAAAGTTAGTGTGTTTTTGCCCATTAAATTTTGGGCATGACATCTTGGTATCGGATCCAAGTTTGCAAAAACTTTGTACCTATAACCCATTACATTTCTCAATTAACTTTGTCCTTAATGAAATTGGAGGATGCCTCCCCTTACACATCAAGCTCATGGATGCAAGATAGGTCCTAGGTGAGCCCCCTCGGTTCGTGTGTCAGAAGAGAAAAGAATTGAGATATCAGGAGGAGATCAAGAACCTCCTCCCTTACCACCATCGAATCCTAATTAGGAGGTCTTGGTAGCTCTATAGAACCTTATTGGAGTTATTTAGAATAGGTTGCCTCGAGTGATTCCTCATCTGAGCATCAATTATCTGGGCATAGGTTAGAGGCTAGAGAGAGGACTAGGAGCCTTCCATGTGACCATGAGGAGGGTCAGGGGGCCCATGAGGTGGAATTAGTTTACATGCCAAAACCACCACCACCTGAGATAGTACAGAGGGCACCTTGTGATGCTAGGGACTAGATCAAAGATCTCCTATGACTTCAACCACCTTTGTATTATGGGTCTACTGATGGCAGAAAGGATAAGGCTTGGTTATTGAGTTTAGATAGGTGCTCTGGGTTGCGACATTATGAGAGCAACCTTAAGGCATGATTTTCAATTCACCTACTTAGAGGAGGTGCTTCCACCTAGTGGAAGTAGGAGGAATTTAAGAACAACACTATCATGGACACTGTCACTTGGAAGATCTTCCTAAAGAGATTCAGAGAAAGGTACTTGTGAGAGCATTACAAGCAGCATCGTATAGATGAGTTCCATGATCTCTAGCAGAGGGGACTCATAGTACTTAAGTATGAGAGTCATTTCCTTGAGTTGTAACCATATGTTGACTATATGAAGGATGAGAAATTGTGAGTTAACCACTTTATCAAGGGGCTCAATGATTGGATATTAGGACAGGTTCGCATGACCACTCCAGGGAACCTTCGAGAGCCCATAGAGATGGCATTGATTATAGAGGAGATTCGAGGTACGTCATGAGATGCTCGTGATAGGTCTCAAAACCATAACTCCACATCTTAGTCACATGGTTACCAAAAGAATCATTGGAAGGGTAACAACAGGCAGTCTTTGGGGTCTTTTAATAAGAACCCACAACAACAGTCTTAGCAAAATTAGAGGAAGAAACCACCACATAGACAATAGGGCTCTAAGCCCAAATAGTGGTAGGCACATGGTCTTAGGAAGGATCAACATCCATAGAATTTAGATGCACCTCCAGCACAGACTCAGTAGTCCTCTCGGGGGGTTATAGTAGGTCTAGTAGGATTGGTGGATATCATTACTCTAGGCCACATGGATCTTAGACTCACACACGTGGTCCTTGTTATGCATGTGGTGCCATGGGGCACTTAGCTCAAGATTTTCCTCAAGGTCAAATGGCAGGTAGTTAGAATATGGTAGCATTAGAGCCTATAGTTGGGGACTTTGAAAAGTCTCACAGAGTTTTTGTAGCAGTTGATAACCGCCAGGTAGAGCATCAAGCCACAATTATAGAGGCTACAAGTATGATCAAAGGTAGTAGTATTACCATTTTGTTTGATTCTAGAGCTACTAATTCTTTTATATCTCCATTAGTAGTGGAGCATTGTGAGTTAGTGGAAGCTAGGAAGAAAGTCATTTGGGAGGTAGTTTTAGCATCAGGGTCTAGAGTGTCAGTCAAATCCTTGGTGAGGGATTATCAGGTGTAGATTGGTGATTTGACCACCACTTTAGACCTTTGTATCACACCTCTTGGATCTTATGGCATAGTACTTGGCATGGATTGGCTATATGCCCATAGAGCTAAGTTAGATTGTCGTCAAAAGATGATTGAGTGTCTAGATGATCATGGCACAACCATTGAGATTTGTGGGGTTCAGAGGGGTATATCTCTTTGTATGATCTATGCCATGCAGCTTAAGCAGAGCATGTGAAAGGGATGTCATCTATTTTCTATTACCATCAATGATATAGAGGATTAGGAGGAAAGGGAACCATCTCTTGATGATTATCCTATACTTCAGGAGTTTATAGATTTGTTTCCTACTGAGCTTCTAGGTATGCCTCCTTGTAGAGCAGTAGATTTCCACATTGATCTCGTGCCAGTAGCTACTCTAGTTTCAAGGGAACCTTACAAGATGACCAATAATGAGCTTAATGAGATCAAGATCTAGTTAGAAGAACTTTAAGAGAAAGGACACATTTTTCTTAATGTTTCACCTTGGGCCGCACCCATCATCTTAGTTAAGAAGAAGGATAGATCCTTGTAGTTATGTATGGATTACCAATAGTTGAATAAGTTGACCATCAAGAATTGGTATCCACATTCTAAGATTGATGATTTATTTGATCAGCTTCAAGGTGTTAAAGTGTTTTCCAAGATTGATCTTAAGTTAGGATGCCACTAGTTACGGACTATGGATAAAAATATCCCCAAAACTACATTTTGTACTAGATATGGGCATTATGAGTTCACAGTTGTACCTTTCTATCTCACAAATGCTCTAAGCTATTTTCATGAGCCTTATGAATGGGGTATTCTATACTTATCTTGATAAGTTTTTAGTTGTGTTCCTTGATGATATTTTGATATATTATTAGGATGAGAAGGAGCATGAAGAGCACTTGAGGCAAGTATTGCAGTGTCTTAGAGAAAATCAGTTGTATGGCAGCTTGTCTAAATGTACTTTTTATAGATCTAAGATTCATTACCTTGGGCATGTTATTTTAGGAGATGGGATATTAGTTGATCCATCTAAGATTAGAGCCATCATGGATTGGCTTACACCTACTTCTGTGACTAAGGTTATAAGTTTCATGGGATTGGTAGGTTACTACATGCATTTTGTAGAGGGTTTTTCTAGAGTGGCACATCCCATCAATTCTCTTCAGCAAAAGGGAAAGAAGTTTGAGTGGACCAAGAAGTGTGAGAGGGCCTTTTAGGAACGTAAGAAAGAACTCACTAGCACACCTATTATTGCAGTGCCTGATCCTTCATTAGATTTTATTGTATGCACAGATGCTTCCTTGGATGGTTTGGGAGAATTTCTTATGCAGAATGGGCGAGCCATTACATACAAGTCTAGGAAGATTAAGACTCACAAGCTTAATTACCCCACTCATGACCTTGAGTTAGTTGCAATGGTTCATGCATTAGTGAGATGGTGGCATTTTTTTTGGGTCATCAGTTTGAGCTCCATTGAGATCATTAAATCTTGTAGTATATTTTCACTTGGCCAAACCTGAATGCATGTCAATAGAGGTGGATGGAATTACTTTGTGAGTATGATTTTGATGTCCACTACATCAAGGGTAAAGAGAATGTGGTTTTTGATGCCTTGAGTAGAAGATGTCATGGGGCCTACTCTATGAGTGCAAGTATAGAGTTGAGAGGTCAGATATTGCACCATTTACATGAGGATGTTTTGTATGTTGAGGTCTATCAGATTATTTGATCTTAGGGTACCCCTGAGGATAAGTTTTTACGATATTCTCTAGATTCCAATGGGATTTTACACCATAGAGGATGCATCTATGTACTTTCCTCTAGAGATTTGTGAGTGTTTATCATGTTAGAGGCTCATAAAGCACCATATGCAGTGCATCCTAGAGTCAAGAAGATGAATGTTGATTTTAGGCAATTATACCATTGTCTAGGGATGAGGCAGGATATAGCTGAAATAGTGGCATGATGTCTTGAGTGTCAAAGGGTTAAGGCATAAAATTGTCACCTTGGTGGGTTGCTTTAGCCTCATGAGATATTGGAGTGGAAGTGGGATGCTATTTCTATGGATTTCATCATTGGTCTCCCTATGTCATCTTGATGCCATGATGCCATCATGGTGACAGTTAACAAGTTGACCAAGGTAGCCCACTTCCCACCTATTCTGACCACTTTTAGAGCCCCAATAGTAGCATAGGTCTTCTTGTAGGATATTTTCAAACTTCATGGCATACCTTGTAAGATTATTTCTAATCAATATTCTCTCTTCACATAATCCTTTTGGAGGGGATTACAGATAGCTTTGGGCACTAAGCTCAATTTTAGCATCTCTTATCACCTAGAGATATATGGTTAGACATAGAGGGTAAATCATGTGTTGAAGGATATGATCCACATGTATGTCATGGATCATTAGACTAGGTGGGAGGATTACCTTCATTTGGCTGATTTTGCCTATAATAATGGGCATGACACTTCTCTAGGTATGCCTCCCCATCAAGCATTATATGGTAGATCATGCAGGACACCTTTGAGTTGGGACTGCATTGAGGATATAGTTTCTTTAGGTCTTGAGTTAGTGTGAGAGTTGGAGCAGTTGGTGACCTTGATTAGACAACATCTTAAGGAAGTGTAGGATAGACCGAAGAAGTATGAAAATGTGAAGAGAGAAGATCATAGTTATATGGTTGGGGATAGAGTCTTTCTAAGAGTGCGGCCACATAAGAGTCCAATCCATTATAGAAAGGGCTCTAAGCTTACACCCAGATTTGTTGGTCCTTTTGAGATTCTTGAGTAGATAGGTCCTATCGCCTATCGCCTAGCTTTAATACCTAGCCTGTCACACATCCATGATGTCTTTCACGTATCAGTGTTGAGGAAGTATATTTTTGATGAGTCTCATATCATAGATTGGGATTCCTTATAGGTGGAGTCAGATGACTAGCTAGCTTTGAAGCCCATCTGCATTTTGGTGTGCTAGACACTAGCTCTTCAAGGCCGAGAGCTGGACCAGGTTAGGGTCCAGTGGGATTTCTATGATGAGGTTACGATATCATGGGAGGATGCAGTGTATATGAGAGCACAATACCTCATCTTTTTGATGAACTCCAAGAGGAAGTTCATGCCTTGGGGGGAGGATGTGTGGCCTCATCCCTAGCCTGTCATAGATTTTCAATTTTTGCATTTGAGATAGACTTATTTGATACTATATTTTGATGCATTATGGTTTTTAGACACTTTATGTTATGGATTTTATCACCTTAGAGGCTAGATGCACATTATGATATGTTTATTTTGACAATTTCTTGTGACATCATTATGGTTCTGCATTTGTGGTTAATATGTTTTTATGAATGTTAGGATGTCATGATGAAATTTAATTATGCGATTAATTAGGAAATGAATAATTGATGCAATTATGATGCTATGAAGTTTATTAAGTGTTAAAATTATTTTATTACATGATGAGTTATATATGTTTTCACAAATGAATTATTATGTCGTGTGAATTGTAATTTGTTTATGAGATGCTGCAAATGATTTGTTAAGATTGAATGTAATGCAATCATGTATGTTATGGATATATATTCCTTGGAATATTGATGTTGGACTTTAGTGTGCAGGGAATTAGACCATGGTTTATATCAGGGAACTAAAGTATAGACCCATGTTAATTCATTTCGAGCCAAGGTTGCATCTAATGAGAGACAAAATATCATTGCAATTGTATTTTATTTTGTAAATGTGATGATCTTGTATGTCTCAATTTAGCTTGTAAATTTGTAATTTCATTATTGTTTATGTGAATGCTCAAGTGGAAATGCCATGTGGCATGTGATGTATGATCTGTGTGTTGTGTCACTTGACTTGTAATGTGTACATGTGGTCATGACATGTTCCACTTGAGGATTGGTTGCCCACCAACCTAGGATAGTACCCCTTTAGGATCCCATGTGAATCCCTTGGTTAGGGAGCTTGAGGTAGTGTCTTATCATAGAATTTCGAATTTGACCTTGTCATGAGCTTTTGGGGGGTTAGAAAGGTGTCTATGGGTGTGTTTATGCCATTTTTAGTTAGCCCACTTGGTATACCTATGAGTAAGGGTCAATTTTAACCATAGGACAACACATAGTTGACCAAAATACCCTTCCAAAAGTTAGATTTTCAAAATGGCCGAAAATCAACTTGTGAAGCAAGGTCTTGGTAAGAACACCATCTATTAGGATGCAAGTCCTTTGCCCACTTTTTGGCCAACCTTTGTAAGAGCCCATTTTAAAAAAGTTTGTAAGGGGCTTAGGGAAGACCAACCAATGAGAAAGGAGGGCTTATCCCTAGGGGGTTTTGGGGAGTTGTGTGAATGCCTTTTTAGTGGGGACTCTTGATTTTGGAGAGTTTGGACACCCACTCTCTAACTTACAGACTAGACTAGATTTGGAGGAGCTTGGAAAGGAGGAGAAGCTTGGATAAGGAAGATCTCAACACCATATCTTGCCATTTTTATTTTGATCTAGGTTGGTGGCTCCAACTTTGTTTTGATGTTCATGTTTCATGAGAAGATTTGTTTTTGAGAATTGAGAGATTTAGAAACTCTTCATGTTCTTGTTTGTTGTAAAACTAGTTTGATCTTATTTGTTGAGTAGTTGTGCAATGTAAATATTGTTTTTAGTTTTTGTGAAGATCATGGTTTTGTTGTTGTGTAGTAATGTGATCTTTTCCATTGTATTGAGTTGTTTATTTTGGGAGTTTCAAGGCCACACTCACCCTTGAGGGGGAAGAGTAGCCTTAGGGGTGAAGGGTTTTTAGGACAACTCATTGGTGTAGAGTCTCTCCTCAAGGAAGAGAGGGAGAAATCATGGGGTATGGGCTCCATGATGCCAATTCCATGGGGCTCATAAGGGTACTTTTTTGGCTATAATGCCTTGGGGATCATAAGAGATGTGGTTGGTTGTGTTTTGAGGTAGTTACTATGTTACTATTTCTTGCCTTGTGAAGGCTTGTGTTAATTTTTATGGTTTTGGCTATCTCCCCATTTGAGTATTTAGTCCACCTTCACCCTAAAGATGGGTCTTGAGTGACCGTTGTGAAATCCTTGGGTAGGGGTTTGTTTTCTTATTGTTGGTTACTTCTTGTGTAGTTGTGATGCTTGTGTGTGAGACCTGTTTATGTCCTTGGTTCCCCTAGCTCAGGGGTGGCCTCTTAGAGGCCTTGGTTGGGAGATGAGCATCCCATGGTCCATCCAAATTTTCCATGAAGGTTTTGAAGCCCTTGATTTCTTGGAGATATGAAGTTTTCTCTTGAAGAAAGTAAAGGAAAGGAAACCTATTGAATATAAAAAAAAACATATATATATATATATATATATATATATATATATATATATATATATATATATATATATATATATATATATATATATATATATATATATATATATATATATATATATATATATATATATATATATATATATATATATATATATATATATATATATATATATATATATATATATCATGTCGCTTCTATGTTGTTGTAAAAGATTTTATTTTGAAAAAAAGGAATTCTTAAGAGACCCTTTTTCTATTTGTTTATGTAAGAGAGAAAAAGAAAAGAGAAGCTGATTTACCTTGTACTCAACATATTGTTAGAAAGATGTAGTTTCTAAAAGAACTTTGTATTTTGAAGAGGTTAAGTTTTATGTTAATGTGCCTCTCTAATGAAATAAGCAGATTTAATTTGTTGTGTACTTACCTTAATAGTTTATTTATTTAGAGTTTTCAACGTGAAAGAAGAATATATAGATATGAGTTATCTTGCAAAAAAAAAAAAAATTGTTCCTTTTGATGAATGGCTATTAGGTGCAGAAATAAACTTTTAGTAAGTTCACTAATTTTGTTTAGAATGGAGAAGATTTTTGTTTTCAAAAAATATATATGTATTTAAGTTTCTATTTAGTATATTAATGATATTGCAATAAAAGAAAATACATTTAATTAGTTCTATTTTTGTTTGGGAATCTTCATCTAATACCCTTATCAGTTCATTTGTAAATAAAAATATAGATCATTGTATGTTGCAACCCCATGTTATATGGATCAGTATTTTTTATAAAAAAAATGTACATAGATATTAGGTGCATACATTTGTTTAAATTGCTAAATGTATTTCCTTATAGCTTGCATCTAATTAGTACAAAAAGAATAATCTATTAATTTTAATCAGAAATAAAATTTAAAATAAATTTGTTAACCCTCTATACTAGTTGTACTATATATTGAAAATAATTTTTTTAAAAAAATAAAATAAATTTAAAAAAGTAGCCAAACCCTAACCCGAAAAGGGTAGGGCGGCTGAGGGCAGTCCAACTATGGCTCGGCCACAACTGTGGCTTACCACAGTCACGGCTAAGACCATGACTATGGTAAGCCATAGTCATGGCTTGGCCACCATGAGGGTAAGACAATGGGACAGGGGCTAGGGTCGAGCCCTCGGCTCCCCTAGGCCCCCCAATATATTTTTTTTCATTTTTAATATATATAATCTTGCAAAAAAAAATGCATACCAAACAATGATTAATGGATTGCTCAAATACCCAGATGGGTATTGAAAAGAAAAAATAATAAGAATATATGGAGATGTATTACCATATATGGGCATCACTTCTTTCCCATTTGGAGGTTGTTGTTCTTGGAGGGGATATACACATAAGTGGATATACACATATATACCTAAATGGGTATATATGCTCATATACACTTGTGGTTATATACCCATATGCCTTCATATCAAATTCATGCCTTCAAATCCTTCCAAACCTGCAATAAAATAGAGAAAAACACTTGAAAAATCCCACCTAGGGTTTGGGGATGAAAAAGGAAGAGAAAGAAGAGGAAAGAAAAGAAATGAGATTTTTTTTTTGGAAGGTGCCTTTTTCACCCTAACCCTAATTTCAAATTAGGGTTAGAGGGAAATGCATCCCTATTTTAAAATCTTCTTTTCTTTTTCCCTTTTTATTTTAGTGGCTTTTATTTGTTATGTTGTTTAAGTATGAAAAGTAAATTATTAATTTTGTGACTTGAATTAATTGTATCTAAGTGATGGAAATCAAATTTTCCCATGGTTGATTTGTGTTGAGGACTAATCAAATTATTTATTTATTATCTTTAACCTTTTTTTTCTTTTAGTGAGGATTATTTAAGTATTTATTTTAACAAGGTAAAATTTAGAGGGTAGTAATTGTGTAAAATTTTTATCAACCCAAGATCTTCTAATGGAGTTCATTGATGAAGGGATTTAAATATAATCATAGTGAAATTATATTATAGTATTTCTGAACTAATATATTATTAAATCTTTAATATAAAATTTTCACATAATGGTTTTAATTTAATACATAAATTAATTAATTACAACTCAGTTTTCAAGAAACTAAGTGTAGAGAGGAAAACTTAAATATTATTTAATTTATATAATAATGCTAATTATAGATTATGAATTAATTATTTAATTGTTTGAACTAGGGTATGACTAAGCTAGTTAACCCTAGGATCCCGTTCATCTCCATACCATGCAAGGGATGTTGGCGGCTTCGATAACCGCTCACCATGATTCCCCACATAGTGTTGTTGTCTAATCCACCCTTTGTTTTTCCAACTATCCTTTTAATTAATCTTTAAACTTTAAACATTAATAATATTATAACCTTTAAATTAATTTCAAAAAAAAAGTTAGTGTGTTTTTGCCTGTTAAATTTTGGGCATGACAATAAGGACCATTCTATGAAGATAGGTCACTATGTTCGTTACTAGGAGTGATATATAATTATTGTGAAAGCATATCTAGTAAATCGTTATCAAGACCAATAGTCTCATACATATCAAAAGAATCACTAGCATGCATATCATTTTTAGTATCATGAACATCATCATCAAGAGTATCTTCTTCATCAAGATTAATTATAACAGAATCTAAGATACGAATAATATTTTCATGTTTATTCATTTTAACATTTTTAAAATTCACTTCCTCCATAGGCTCAAGCAAGGATTGGTCAAAGGGAAGTGAAATATGAGGAGGGGTATGAGGTGAAGAAATATTTTGAGAAGCATGTTCATGAGCTCAAGAATGATGCTGGTGATGACAATCACGAGCATTCCAGTTACGTCTAGTCTTGCTAGATATTTTGGCTGGGATAGGATCAATCAACATCAGGTCCTTTTCTTATTTATGAGGAAGAAATAAAGGAACCACACTAGGTTGAGAGATGAAAGGAAGAGGATGCATATAAGAAATAGGACATGGAACATAAGCATAAGGAGGAATAAGTCATATAGGAAGAAGTCCACGACTAGGATCATCCTTAGGTTTTATAAGTTCACAAGTCTTTTGAATCTTGAAGGCTTGGTATGATTGAAAGAGATAATCAAGATGAAATTTAGTTGGTTGAGGCATGGAAGGCCAAAATAATCCAAGGCCAATAAAGTCTCAAGGCACAGAAGGTTGGTAAAGACTATGGTTAATAGTAATGATCTCTTTGAATTTTTGTATTTAACATTTTTGTAAGGGAATCTCCAAGATGTCTTTGAACACTGCTGTTGGATTATCCTACCCATCTAATTCAAACTCCTACCCAAATTCTGGTATGGTTTCTTCTTTGAACTATAGAATGCTATCGGTGGGCTTGGGGATTCTCTAGGAATCACTCCCATGTTTCCTTCCCCAAGTACTATAGCTACGGTTAGGGATTCCGGGCTCCTTGCATTTGTGGCAAGTGTTGGTGCAGATTCTTGTGATGGGGATTCTTATTTGGTTACTCACCCCCCTCTTTTTTTATTACTTGTTGGGCTCTCTCCTAGCCCCAATGTTTCCTCTAAGTCTCCTATTCCTATTGTTTCCTTTGCTAGGACTTCTAGTGATTGGTCTTCTACGGATGTGTCTTTGGGATCACAAGGGTCTTCTAATCTTTTGGGTTAGGATGGTGTTTGTTCATTTGTGCTTGCCCCTTTCTCTTATCCTACATGTCTTTTCTATCTAGAGGTAGTGAAGGGTTTGTTATTGGGTCAACCATTCAGTGTGTTTTGTTGTTTGGCGGTAGTGTTTCTAGGTCAACCACTCAGGATATTTCTTGTCCTATGGCTCTTGGAAAGGTTGTTGGGAGGCCTAGGAGGATTGATGATTTTGGGGCTTTTCCAATTTCAAGGGTATTTCCATTAATCTAGATGCAGAGATGCAGGAGGAGATAGACCATAATGTGCCTATGTTTTCTTCTCATGCTGTCATTTGTAGGTTTAGGGGTTTATGGCCCAGCCTCCCTCAACTTCATGAATATATTTCTCACCATTGGGAGCCTCTTCTCTCTGGTACAATGCATATTTTCCCGATGGCTAAGGGTTTTTTTATTGAAAAATTTGGAATTTCTAACAATACAAATAAGATTTTTTGTCATCATTTGTTTTAGCTAGGAGGACAAATTTTTGTTTATGATAAAGCCATGGAAGTCAAATTTCAACCCGTCTTCTGAAAATTTTAATAAAATTTTTGTCTAGGTTCATCTTCCCTATTCCCCCCTTCATCTTTGGGTGGAATATCTTCTCAAGGAAGTGGGTGATGCTTCGAGGGACCTTCTTATGGTTGATAATGATTCTTTTGACATTTATCAGTCCACCTTTTCTCATATCTTGGTTGATTTGGACATTTCAAAGGGATTGTCTCCTAAAATCCTTATCAGGTCTTCGAAGGGATATTGGGTTAAAACTTTGGACTATGATGAGATTCCCTTCAGGTGTAGAAGATGTTTTAAAATAGGTCATTAAACTACTCAATGTGAACTAGAGAAAAAAAATGTCTGCTTTGTGGTGGGATGGTGCTTCTATTCAATATTATACCGTATTCAAGAAATTTGAAACTTAGAGAAGCTTCTCACAGGTGGTTGTAGTGGATTCTTAGGATATTTTGGATTCTTCTCAATCAATTTTGGTTTTTGATGGGGGGTAGGTGGTTGGGGACAAACTTCAGGTTTCTCCTATGGTCTCCCTAGATGTTTGTGGGAATTTGATTCAAGTTGTTGTTGTTTGTGATAGGGTTGTTACTTGGGTTTGTGCTATTGAGAGTAATGATGGCACTGTCTCTCTAATTTTTGTTGGCCCTATCACTCAGGATGTTGTTGGCTCTATTCCTGGTGTTCCTATGAGTGATGTTAGTCTTCCCTCTTAGTGTGTTGGGATTTTGGTGCTGACCATTCACTATCTTGGCATGATGCGACTCCTAAGGTAGAAGAGGGATGAATTAAGGTGAAAGGGGAAAAATCAAAGATGTCTACACCCTCTTTTGATATGACCCTTAATTCCCACAAGGGTAGGGATAAATGTAAATCTTAATGGTTTCTATTTGTGGGTGTTGGGGCTAGAGTTTTCTTTAGTCCTTTCAATAGTTTTTGGCTCCT
Organism: Chamaecyparis obtusa; assembly: GCA_027943335.1. Lineage (NCBI taxonomy): Eukaryota > Viridiplantae > Streptophyta > Pinopsida > Cupressales > Cupressaceae > Chamaecyparis > Chamaecyparis obtusa. The sequence continues at coordinate 2,643,154 of BSBK01002404.1, read as the reverse complement.
TGCTAGTTTTTTCATGCAACATTTGTTTCAAGTTATAGGAACCTATTGGTAAAACCTCCATCTTGGTCTTGATTGGTTCCATATTGTGGCATTTAATGGAATATCTTATGTGACCATTTTGTTAAGGGTTTTAGGTCCCTTCAAAACCACTTTTAATCTCTAATAAAAATAGTCATGATCTATCCCTTAAGGAAATTTAACATATTTATGAATAGGATAAGCCAAAAAATTCATGGAGGTAAGCCAAGCAAGACCAATTTTGACTTGAAACTAATTGGAAGTAAGAATAATAGTGAAAATAGTATCCAAAGTTTCACAACAAATTTCCATAGGAAATGAAATGAAACCATGGGTAGGACAAAAGAAACAATTGCAAGTTTGAATCAAAACATCATATTTATCATAGAAATATTTTTGCAATCGTTTACTAAAAAGATTCTCTTTAGTTATCACATTCACCATGCAAGTGGGATCAACAAGGGTACCATGGGAAGAATACCATCAACCCTAGCAATAATGTTAAGAGAACCACCAGGCACTTTAATTGTTTTAGTAGGAACAAAGGTAATACAAGAATGAGGTGGAGGTTGAGGTTTAGATTGAAGTTTAGTTTGAGGTTGAACATGTTCAATTTGGTTAACAATATGAGTGGATTCATCAAGTTTCTCATCATAATCAATATCCATGGGAGAAGAAGGTTTCTCAATAGTATTTGTTGAATGAGATGACAAAGAATTAGTGTATATTTGATATGATTTGTTTCCATGGTTAATATCAACATCTACAAATATAGCATTGGACTCAATAAAGTCTTGAACCACAATTTTCAAGAAATAACATATTTCAATATCATGACCAGGTTGACGTTGGAATTGGCAGAAAGATTTGTGATCAAAGAACATGGATGATAGTGTTAGATAATTGAGAGGGGGGGGGTGACTGAATCATTTATGTTTAGTTATCCTACAGGCCCAAATTCCTCTGAGATGTATAATACCAACTTCAATAAATAAACTAAACAACTTGATAAATATTGACTGTGCCTTACTGATTAATTAACTGACTGTTAGATAGAATTATCTAGTATATAGTGATCTAACTAGTTATTGTAATGTGTAAAGTAAAATATCAAAACATCACATGCATACACATTTAACACTGGATTTTTAATGTGGAAACCCTATTAAGGGAAAAACCACCTGGGACTGGTACCCCAAATATTTTCACTCTTCTAAAGTGAGCTTGATTAAGAGACAACCTTGTGAAAGGTTACAAAACACACTGTAAGGTGTGACCTTGTTAGAGGATTTATCACTAATAGTTCTCTGTGATCATACATTCACTTGGGTCAACAAGAAAACAAGTAACATTCATAGAATACCAATAAAGAAATAAAAAGATGGTTAAGCCTCACTCGGTTAAGGGATTTAGTCTGTAGCAATGGTTAGAAAGAAATAGTATATGACCTGATTCAAATAAATCTTCCTTTTCTCATTTTCAAATCTATGCTAAGCTCAATATAACTTTAGTCATCATAATCTCTTCAATCTCCTTCTTCCTCTAACTCTTTTCTACTTAGTTAACTCTTTCTGACACTTGGTGTTGTCTGTAGAATCACTCAATTCTTACTTCAACTTGTCTGACCAACTTCGCATGTATGCAATCTTTTTTTTCACACACGATACTCTCTTTGAATTTCTTGTCTCCTTATATAGACATGATAAACCATTTTCTTTTCAGCCATAGATTTTGCCTCTTAATCTCCATCATTGATCTTGCCTCTTTAACCTTCCTCAGAACTTGTGCCTTAAAACATTTGCAATCTTCATCATCCAATAATCCTTAAATTTTCTTAGTTGTAGATCTTCATAAAAAACTTTATATTTATCCTTGGAATCTTCTAGATTCATCCAGCTCATCATCTCATGTCGACAATCACATGTTCCACCTTATTTCTCCTACTTGGTCAATACTGTAATATGTTAGTTTCTTCCTACTCGGTTAATACCGCACTCATATACACTAAATCTACTTGGTGTATATAAGTTCTTCATATACCGACCAAATTAACTTGTACATTCTTGATCTTCAATACTTAACAAAATCATGTAAACCAATCAAAACACTATCATACTATCATAGACTCATCAATAAGTTTCCCAATGAATACCTTATGCATAAATTACTCATACATCTCATCTTAATGTTAATATCTCTTTCCTTCACCAACATCAGCTTCTTCAGATGTTTGCAACTATCATGATAAGTAAAGTCAAAACTAGTTGACATCAATGACAATATAAAAAATGATCAAATTGATGAGACAATTTATTGTTTCTATTTTTTTATAATCTTTATACTCTATTGAAACTCTTTTAAATGCTCTATTGAAACATTTCCAATACATTTATGAACCTATACCTATGAGAACTTGTGATAAGTGCAGTTAGAACCACATAGATTATGGGTAGTTAGAATGACATGTTTTGCTGAATATTATATATAAATTGCAGTACTTCATATAGAGACTTTAATTTGTGTTCTAATATTTGGGTAGGAATTGAAATGTTGACTTTCATATACATATACCACATGCTACTAACTTGCCAAGAAAACAAGGACCAGCTGGGAGTGGATCAACCGCATTGAAGAAGAGGCGTTGGAGTTCCAGCCATGATGGAGAAAGCCAACATAATTCCAAGGATCATGCCGCTATTGGAAAGGAGCCATCATTCCAGAGAATATAGGAAACAACTCTGCTATCTTTCTTAAGTGCTTGTCATTCTGTTATTCACAATTTATTGTAATATGTCATGGTTTTTATATTTCCTCCTTCTATGGTGAGATTTAGTCAGACTTTACTTTCATGCTTTCAATAAGTGTCAACCCTCTATATAAAGGGATTTGATTGGTTTAGTTATGTAAGGAGAAGATAGATTCAAGTGTTGTGTTTTAGCACAATAGAGTTACTCTTTTATGTTCTTCATGTATTGTTCCATTACTATGTAATCAGTTTATGAGAATATAATGAAAGAGTGATTTTGAAGTATCTTCTATGTTAGTAGTTAGAAGAAGCCAATCAAGAGGGCCCACTTGGGAGGTGGAGTAGATTAGGATAGACTAGAATTTCTTTCTGCATTTTCTATGCTTTCAATTAGAAGTTACTATTTTACTCCTGTAGCATTACTACTGTGAATGTTCTTGCAACACTTGAAGAGATAGACATAGTGAATGCTTTGAGTTGTTATACAAGAGTAGGATAAGTTTACAAGCTTTCAGCAGTAATTTCATTAAGTAGTTAAGTGTGTTTACTTTCTTGCATCAATAGCATAGGTTTCTTTTATGCATCTCATCTTCCTGTAGCATAGGTAGTATGACTCTTTGAGGAACATAGTGCACAAACTGTGCTATCCCATTTCAAGTCTACGTCCTTGGTTTGAATCTCTAAATTCATTTCATGATGGGAAAATTAATCCTTAGTATGAATACATTATTCCTAAGAGAGACAATGGCATTATTATAATTACCTATTGTGAGACTGTTCATTTTTGGCATCATTGTCGGGGATGGTGTCAAACTGAGAACCTTAATGAGTCATTTATTTTTAAGATTAGTTTCTTGTTCTTATTCAATAGAGAGTAGTTGTGAGCTTACTTCACAAGTTCATCAACTCACTTGCATGCATCAAAGAAGGCAAGATGTTCATGGTAGATTTCTCCCAAAAGAACCTGTTAAACTGAAAGAAGAATTTGAAGAACTTGAGTTACCATTTCTTGATGCAATTCGTAAGTTTTCTACATCATCTTCAATAGAGGAAGATCCTCTTGATCCATTTGACCTTTTCCCTTTTGTAGAGATATTAGCTAGTTTCCTCAATAATTCCAATCTAGGACCACCTGTTGACCAAAACCTTTTGGATAATAATAGCTACCAACCGTAGTTTCATTATCCAACACCTCCAGTAATGGAAGCTCCTACCTTTCCATTTCCTATCCCAAGTCTTATAAAAAATCCTAATCTGAAGAACATACTTGCTTCAAACCTTCCAAAGTTCTATGGCCTAATTACAAAGGAACCTGACACCTTTTTGTTCAACTTTGACATTTTGTGTCAAAGTTTTACCTATAAAACTGAAAGTCATAAGCCTAAGCTATTTACAGCAACATTGAAGGAGTTAGCTCTCAGATGGTTCATGGGCTTAGGAGCAAATGCAGTAACTGATTGGGTTGGAATGAGAGATTTATTTCTACATAAGTATAAGGAATACTACAAAGGAGGTGATTTAAAAGGAGATGACATCTTTCAAATGTCACAGAAGGAAGATGAGACCCTAGAGGACTACATATCACACTTCTTATACAATCTACAGAGGAATCCTCAACATGCACTGCAAGAGGATTCACAAAAGATAATATTTCTAAGAGGAGTGAATGACAACTGCCTAGAAGGATTGGACCTTATGGCTAGAGGAGATATATCTTAGTCTTCTTGGGATGATCTCAAGAAGATTTTTTTGAATTATTCCAAAGCAATAATAAATAAGGGAAAAGGATTCCATCCAGCACTTGCAAAAGGAAGTGGCTCTGGCATTTCCAAGATAGAAATCTTAAACCTGCTATCAGACTTCAAGCAAGACATCATTAATGATGTCACTACACACCTGGACATGATGACTACCAAAAAGAAGCATGTAGATGTGAAGGTACAACATACAGAATACTGTCCCCATTACCGCAAGAAAAAGAAGGATTGTCATTTCAAGCTGGTTGTGAACTTGGAAAATCAACACCTTCCAACTGAGTACCTAAAGATAGAAGGAGATGATGAGAAAGTGTTATTTTTTTCTCAACATCAATGATGGTCCACAAGACAAGGTATGCCTCAAGGCCCACTACAAATTTAAAATCCTTATAATAGTCAGTGGCAAAATTGGAATGTCCAAAGTCCTCCTCAATATAATCATCCTTCTTGGAATAATGCTTGGCCCAATAATCAATAGAATTAATGGTTTAATCCACAACAACCCCAATGGCCACAACCTCCAAACCAATGGAAATTGCCACAAGGAAATTGGCAGCCCACTAACTAGTGGAGAGGACCTCAACAATGGCCTAATTCGAATCCTAGATATCCATCTTTTCCACCTCCAATGAACACACCTGCATTATGCTACCACCTGCAAATACATGTCCTTAAAAGAAGACACAGTTACCTACTTAGCCACAACCAAATCCAAATAGTCAAAAATAGAAGCAACAAACATATGCTACTGATGCTCAACAATACCCTACTTATGCACTCAACATAGCTGATATACACCTAAGACCGGGTACTACCTTTCTTGCACCTGAAGCACCTCTTATTATAGAAGTGCCAGACCTTCCTGCAACATTAGTACCACTCCCAAAGAATGTGTTTCCAAATACAGTTCCCCCAGCTAATGATTCCAATCCATCTAATGATCAGACATCAGTAAAACCTCCATTTCCTTAGAGGCTTAGCCTAGAAAAACCTATACCAAAAGAAGACCAACCATTTGATATCCTTGACCAACTAAAAAAATATGCATATCCAGATTCCTCTATTTCAGGCCATTAAAGATGTTCCTATCTATGAAAAAGAAATCAAGGAAGCTTGTCTAAAAAATCCTAGATGAAAGAAAATGGATCCCAAAATAGTTCCTGTTATAGGATAGCTAGCTGATATTATGTTGGGAAAACTTGTAATTCCAAAATATTCTGATCCAGGGAGCCTGATTGTTAATATCATCATTAATGGTCAGTCTATCAAAAATTATTTAATATACTTAGGTGTTTCCATTGATGTAATAACTAAGGATACTATGAATAAATTGAGCATAGAAGGATTGCGAGCTACTCCAACAATCCTGCAATTGGAAGATAGTTCTATTGTCACCCCTAATGGGATGATATAAGACATAATAGTTTCCCTAGATTCCTGGGAATATCTTGTCGATTTCATGATTCTATCACCAAAGGTCAATCTTTTTGGTTACCCTATTATTTTAGGACATCCATGGTTAGCAACAACTGATGCAAACATTAGTTGTAGATCAGGGAACATGACAATTTCAGATGGGCAAGCAACTAAGAAGCTAGCATTATATCCTCCAGCTCAACCCCAACCAAATTTAAGCACCCCTATATGGTCAGATTTAGGAGATGGGGAAGAAGAGCTGAAATTTTTGGTTCATCTCATGATGTTACATAGGCAATCCTTTCTAAAGTTGCAAGAGGAAGATGCAATAATTCAAAGTATTCTTAATAATGACTGTGTTGTGATCAAAGATATATCCGAGAGCTCTATGTTAGAGTTAACTACATATGAGGACCATGTTGAGGACTATGTTTTGCCTTTAGAACCCAACATTATTCATCAGTTACTACCCTATGAAGTAGTCACAAGTCCTATCTTTGAAGTATCCATGCTTGAACTTACAACTACTATTGAGCTTTCAAAGGGTCATAACCTCCATGTAAATAATAAGCTACCTTCATAGCAGTTGGAGCAATTAACCAAACTCCTACCAACACATGAAAAATCCTTTGCATGGGACTATAGGGATATGAAGGGATTGAGCCCCACACTATGTACTCACAAGATTTATATTAATGAAGGAAGTCTACCACTCCGCTAGCCTTAGAGGAGGATTAACACAACATTAAGAGAGAGTCAAAATAGAGTTACAAAAGTTTCTAGATGTTGTCTTTATATATCCTATATCTGATAGTAAATGGGTATCATCCTTGGTCATAGTGCCTAAAAAGGGGGGTAAATGGAGAATCTGTGTAGATTACAAGGAATTAAATAGAGCCACAAAGAAAGATCATTTCCCCTTACCTTTTATTGATCATGTACTTGATACTTTAGTTGGTAAAAAGTATTTTTCTTTTCTTGATGGATATAGTGGATATAATCAAATTAGTATTACTCTAGAGGACTAGGAAAAGACTACATTCACATGTCCCTGGGGGACTTATGCATATTTTGTCCTACCATTTGGGTTGTGTAATGCTCCAAAAATGTTTGAAAGAGCTATAATTAGTAATTTTGATAACATTTAACATGATTGCATGGAGATATACATGGATGATTTTACAACATTTGGAGTCACATTTGAAGAAGCTCTGCAAAATTTGGAAAAGGTATTGATTAGGTGCAAGGAACACAATCTCTCACTCAATAGTGAGAAATATTTTATGCTGATGCAGGAAGGCATTGTACTTGGAAATTTCATTTTAGCAACAGGAATCCAAATAGACCCAACCAAAATTGAGGTAATTCTCACATTACCCATACCTACTAAGAAAAAGGATGTAAGATCTTTCTTAGGACAGGCTAGCTACTATAGGAATCTAATTTAGAATTTTAGTCAAATAGCTAGTCCTCTGTACACATTTCTTACCAAAGAGGCTTAGTTTATATGGACATTATCTTGTGATGAATCCTTCCTGCAACTTAAGTCACTTCTAACAACTGCACCAGTCCTTAAAGGACCTGATTGGTCTCTCCCATTTCAGATACATATAGATGCTTTAGACTATGCAATAGGTGTTGTGTTAGGACAAAAGCCTAGTAACCTTGAAAATGCCATTTACTATATCAATAAGAGCCTCCATGGACTAGAATTAAATTACATAGTAACTGAAAAAGAACTACTGGCTGTAGTTTATGCCTTAAACAAATTACTCCATTATGTAATAGGTTATCCCATCTTTGTTCACACTAATCATGCAGAAATCAAGTATCTAATGAACACACCTGCTATAATTGGCAGGTTAGCAAGATGGCTCCTTTTTTTGCAAGAATTTGATATAACCATTATTGAAAAGCTAGGGAAGGCAAATGTAGTGGCTGACTATTTGTCCAGAATTTAGAATCTTGATGCAGACACTACTCTAGTTGATGATACATTCCCTGATGAACACATGTTTCATATTGCTGTCCAGAATCCATGGTATGCTAATATAGCTAATTACCTTGCAACCAGTAAAATGCCCCCACATTTTTTTCCAAAGGATAGATGGATGCTTGTAGAGAAAAGTGTCCAATTCTCTTGGATTGATAACACCTTATTTTATACTAGTCCAGACCAAATCATGAGAAGGTGTGTGAGAGAGGATGAGACATATGATATACTCCATGCTTGTCATAATGAGCCATGTGGAGGCCACTTTATAGCCAAGAGGATAGCTTTGAAGATCCTTACAACAGGTTACTACTGGCCAACACATCACAAGGATACAACTAGCTATACAAGAAATTGTGATAAATGCCATAGGATGGGTCAACCAAGAAAATCAAATGAAATACCCCTTAGCCCACAAGTGGTGGTAACGCCATTTGACAAATAGGGCATGTACTTCATAGGTCCAATAGATCCTCCTTTAAATGGGAAATCTTATATCCTAGTATGCATGGATTATCTGACCAAATGGGTGGAAGTGAAAGCCATGCAACATGCAAGAGATCAAAAGGAAGAAAAGTTATTGTATGGGGATATTTTCACCCATTATGGAGTGCCAAGAGAACTTGTAACTAACTAAGGAGCATAGTTTACTTCAAATCTAATCAATGAACTAATGAAGGAATACAATATTAGACATCGAAAGTCCAACCCTTACCATCCACAGGAAAATGGACAGGTAGTGGTTACAAATAGAGAAATTGAGGCCATCTTAACAAAAATAGTTCAGTTGCACCGACGCAATTGGAGGAGCTGACTCACAGAAGCAGTCTAGGCCTACCGCACAACCTGGAAGACAACCACATGATTCACCCCATTTGAATTAGTATATGGGAAGGTGGTAATTCTACCAATTGAGTTCGAGCACAAGACATTGTCTACAACACTAGAGTTAAATATCAGTATTCCTGTAGCACAAACAAAATGCCTTCTACACCTTAATTCCTTAGATGAAATGTGTAAATTTGCATTGGAGCGCATAGAGCTAATACAAAAATAAAGGAAGAGGTGGCATGATTCCCATATTAAGAGTAAGCAGTTTCATGTGGGTGATTGGGCATTATTGTATGATTCTAGATTCAAGGAGATTCCAGGAAAGCTATATACCAGATGGTTGGGACCTTGTGAAATTGAATATGTCTTCAAAAATAGAGTCTAGTTACCCATAATAGATCTAGTGCACTTCAAACTACTCGTCAATGAACATCGGTTGCACCTATATCACAAGACCCAAACACAGGAGGACTTCCTATAGTAGTTCAGCACTATCACTTTAGCAACACAATAGGTAACACTTCTTGCAACAAAAGGTGAAAACCTTCTTCCTGCAACTTCAAAATAATATGCCTTCAAAGACCGACCATAATAAAAATTCATTCATATGAAGTCTATTTCTCCATTCATTTTTCTTTATTCTTCTATCCAACCCATTCCATTTCTCTCTCTTCCATCCACTCACAATCCACATCATCCACTTTTTTTTCTATTTTTAAAGTTTTCAATAAGAGCCACATCAGCTGACACATGCAGCTGCCAGTAGTGTTTCACTCTCACCACCTTTTGATTTGTGCATACGGTAATCAACAAACAGGTACAACTTCTTCAATTTTTACTCACTTTTAGCACATAGATCTTGGTAATTATATATAGTACTACAATAAATATATAATTTAGGCATTACACCAGCTCCCCATCCCGTGTTAAATGTGCCAAGTAAGGACACTTGTAATTATTTCATAGGGGCAGGGGAAGTGTAATAAGTTCCAAATGTCATTACTAAGATACCCTTGTCACTTCCTTGTCACTTTAAAGTTGTACTTAGGTCTTGTTTCATTAAGTGCTTTTATTCTCACACATTTGCTGTACTACAAATCATGATTTTGTGAAGTTGATGTGACAAAAAAAAGATTATAATTAAATTGTGTGGTAACTCACAGTTAAAGTTATAATGTCCTCTGTTAAACATCATTATTATTATTTTATGCTAAGATAACAAAGGAATTAAAAGATAAAGTTGGTATTTTCAAAAAATGCATTTGAATTTCAAGAAGGAAAGAAGGTATTTGCAGAGCACGAGAGATTGAAAAATTAACAGAGAAATTGGTGAGTAGAAAATTGGATGCTAGATATTGAAAAAAAATGGGTGGACAACTATAGAGGCATGAGCCAGTCCACCATGGCATTTTACTTGCAAACATCGAGGCAGTCCAGAGATTTAATGCATGTGGTTGGTTGGGGTATTTTCTTCAATTATCATATTTTAATGAGGAAGCAGCAGCTAAATTTATGAATACCTTGGAGGAAGGGAAGGCAACCATATGGTGTTTAATAGTTGTCACAACCAAAGAAAGAATAACAGAGGTCAATGGGTTGTCAGGCATTGGAGAGCATTACCCCAATGAGCATGATGCTAGGTCATCTTGTGCCCAATTCTCCCTTCCAACAGATCCTCCTCTAGAAATTACAAAGCAAGGATGCAAAATAATGTCTCTTCCTCCACCATACAATGAACTGGAAACACATATTATTAGGTAGTTAACATGTGAGGGGAGATTTTCAAATCTGCAAGCCCATCATTTTAAACTACTTAGTTGCATAAGGCATAATCTCCAAGTGAATGTCCCTAATTTCTTGTACAATATGTTAAGTATTAGTGCTGAGGAGACTCAGAAGGGGAATGCAAATTTTGTTACCCACCATGCCCTAATAAACTTGCTAGTCAAAAAATCCCTTAGGGATGTCTCTCCCTATGTGTGTGAATTTTGTACTTAGCTGTAGACACAACACTTCAGTAAAACATTAGAGGTTAGCAAAAATCAAAATATGCAAATAAGAACAATATAGCTAACCAAGCGATTTACTACCTTCTAGTAGGTGTGAGTATGGTATTCTCAGATTAGACCGAGATCAGTGAGAATGCAACACCTAAACGAATGATTTAAATGATGAAAGCAATAAAATATGAATGCAAATTAATATATTTTTTTAAATTTTTGATGCAATAAGATGAGAAAAACTGATAATAAATTAATCTAAATGGATTGAAATGATATGCAAATTAAGCTAACAATGATATGAAATATGAAACTAGAATGAATTGAAAACAAGATTGATCTCACAAAACGCTGATTCACAATAAGCTTGATGATTCCTCTAATGTCAATTCACCAGAGTAAGTATGAAAATTCTATGGATGATTTGTAAAGAGCCGACCCTTGATTTTATAGAAATCTAGGGCTTGAGGGTGCATGGAAAAAGTCATAAATCACTCTTGATGAACTCAGGTTGATTTTTGAGTTAACAAGAAATTAGAAATAGATAACTCATAAATCATGCAAAATCATGCAAGAACAACTTTTTAACTCAAATCAGAAGTTTAGATCAACTTTGAACTCAAAATAGATGTTGAGTTTCGAAAAGATAACAACTTGAATTGATTTTCTGATTTAAAGTTTAACTGCTCTTTGAATGTGCACAAATAATCATGAATTAATTAAATAAATAAAGTGATTTATCTTCAACTTAATTGATTTTAAATTTAAAAATAACTGATTTGTGGGTTAATCAATTATTTTAATCAAACTTTTATTCAAAACAATATTATTAAATATTGACAACTTGGATTTAATCAATTAAATAAATATTTAATCAATTATTCATAGGAGATTTGATTTATTGTCAAAATTAAATAATAAAATTAGGAATAAATAGAATTAAATCTAATTAAATAATTAAGTGGCAATATTAATCTAATTAATTAAATATTCATCATATTTAATTAATCAAACTTTAGGATAAATAGGATTCATCGCCAAATAATAATTAAATTAAAGATAATTAGAATAAATAGGAATATTGCTAGGAATATTCCCCGATGTAGAATTTATGATAAAATCAATTAGGATTTCAATAATGTGAAGATGTGCCTTAGGTTAGGACTTCGATGTCGATTTCGTTCGAATTGAAGATGTAGGAGGTTAATGAACCTATAGCCCATTTTTAGGGTATTAAATTTTGCCCCTCTTTGAATCACTATGCAAAGTGCAGTGGTTCAAAGAATAGTCTGTGTTTTGATATACATAACCAGTAATCAAGATGATGCTAGTTATATCAACAATGAACTGGTGATTATGAAAAAGTGCCAAAACACCTAATTTTGAACCTTATGATTGTGAAGAAGTGAGCGAACGATTCCAGACCTCAATGTCCTTGTATGAATCATATTGGTATCACATCTTGAACCCATTAGTTATGAAGAACCAAGGAAATAACACTAATGAACTGATAGTTACGAAAAGCTGATACAGTTTACAAGATAGATTTAGGATACCGGATTGATATGGATCTCGATGAATTTGATATGCCCCAAGCGATGATATATTTTCCCCAAGTGATGAGGACTTAGATGAATCAACAACTAGACGTGGTTGTTGTCTTGATTACTGAGGAAAGATTTGATTGACATAATTGAGTTACATACTTTGAATGATGTGTAATACCATGCCCCCTTCGGGATAAAAATTGAAATCTGACAAGAAAAGTCAGCATTTATAGTTTAGAAGCATGTTAATTGATTTGAGAAGTGGTTATACACATCTGGGAACACGTTCTGCATTGTTTAGAGGTCTTGGAGACCAAGTTTGACTAGGTTTGACCATGAGTTGACCATGGTTAACCAATTTGAAATTTTGATAGTTTGATGTAAGATAATCAGTTAAGTTGAATTCTGGATTTCTTGGATGATTGAAGGTTGATTATGCAAGTAGTGAATAATATAAATGATCTTAGATTTTGATTTTGATCCCAAGAAAGGATTCTACTTGCTATTTTGTTGGAGGAACCTTCATGTGAGATTCAGCTCTTATGATATGTTTTTAGCATTTTTGAATAATCGTTTAAGAATTTAAGTTTAATTCAATAATTTGTGAGATCATGCAATCATGCAAAGTGCAAAATGAAATGCAGAATGAAATGTAAACCTAGGACCCAAGACCTAGTCACTGATCATGTGTCGGTCATTCTCATCATTGAATTTTTAGGTAACTGGATAAATCAATACAATGCCCACTAGTTATGAAACCATAGACATATGAATATTGATTTTTATGCTCAAGAATCAATACAATGCCCACTGGCTAGACAACCATAGACATATGAATATTGATTTTGTTTTCAGAATTTTAGATTAGATATAAGCACCAAGGCATAAGCACCAGGATGACCTGAATATCATGTCCATTTTGATATAGCAATTTGTATAAGCAGCAAAACATAGATGTCGTGATGACCTGAATATGCCTTGCATTACAAATACATCAAGCAGTCAAGAGATCATTCTAAATCCAATGTGAATTACCCTTAGTGACCCTTTATCGTTCACATCCTTAGGTAAGATCATGTTTCACAATAGGAGAAAGAACGTACTAAAAAAGACAATAGTTAGATCAAACTTCCTTGAATTTTTTGGGTATCAATGGTCGAGGTACTCATGGCCATCCAATTTGAGATAAAGGCTCTTTCAGATGGACACCATTTCAATCCAAAATTTCCAAAGTTGTTAGATTTTCACATACAAGAAGAAAACAAATAAAAGATTATGCCCCCAACCATCACTCTCTAAATCTTATAAAGGACATCATCAAAGAGGTCGAGGGAACATAATATTCAAAAATCTCAATGTGAATTAGTAAGCATACAAGGAGATAAAAGCATGTGAAGCATAGATTGTTTTCATTTTGTGTTGATGTTTGATTGCGTTGTTATAGATGCAAAATCCTTTCTGGAGAGGAGACAAACTGATTGACTCAGATAAAGATTCAAAGGACCTTGACTAGATATGACTCGTCTGAGGTATATTGGAGACCATAGGATATGACATTGATTGCCCCCAAGTATTAAGCATTGAAAGGATACAGATGCTTGAGTTGATTGGTGTACAGAATGACTTATTGAAAATAGGAATGCAGAAACAAACCAGGAAATATGCACAAACTAAAGCAAGACTGAAAGCTGGTAAAGACCAAGATTGCACTGACAAATGGAGCATTTTGAAACAAGTGGCACCTATTTGCCAGGTTTTCACCATCTTGGCAGAGATTCTATTTTTGCTACCAAGGCGCCTGTTTCTAGGTTTTCACCAAGGCACTTTTTCTTTTTCTCATTTTTTGTATTTTTCATTTTTTCAATTTTTTTGTACTTTTGATATTTTTTTGATTTTTTTGTGAATCACCAAGGTGCCCATTGCTAGGTTTTCACCAAGATGTTCATTTTTTTAGGACTTTCTTAGATTTTTAAGATTTTTTTAGGACAATTTACCATACACTGAATGCCTTAAGCATAGAATTTCTTCAGATGGAGAACATTGATTGGTTCTCAGAGCTGTTCTCCTTCAATCGTTGAGAGTTGATAGGCACTAGAGCCAAAAGTAGCAGTGATAACAAAGGGACCCAACCAGTTGGGTTCAAACTTCCCCTTGCATTCGCTATGTGATTGATTTTTAGGATTCTCTCTCAAGACTAGATCGCCAACCTGAAATTCTCTGTGTCTGACTTTCTTGTTGTAAACTCTAGACATTCTCTTTTGATAAAATTTGAGATGATCATACACTGCTTGTTTGCATGCATCTAGTAGTTCAAGTTCTTGCAACCTAGACACTCTATAGTCATCATTAGTTACTAGACCATGCATTCTGATTCTTAGTGATGGGATTTCAACATCAATAGGTAGTACTCCTTCAGACCCATAAAATAAAGTGAAAGGTGTAGTCCCAGTGGGCATTCTGATACTTTTTCTATAGGCCCAGAGAGCTGGATTGATCATGAGATGCCAGTCTCTTCCTATTTTATTAATTGTACAGTGTAATATTTTCAATAGATTCTTGTTAGAAGCCTCTGCTTGTCCATTCCCTTGAGGATAGTAGATATATGACCAATGTTGTGTAATCTTGAATTTGGCACATAAATCATCCAAGTCTTTGTTCTTAAATTGTCCACCATTATACGTGACTATGGAATGTGGAATACCATACCGGCATATGATGTAGTTCAAGATGAACATAGATATTTGTTTTCCAGTTGCTTGTGTCAAAGGGAATGCTTCTACCCATTTTGTAAAATAATCTATAGCTATGATTATATGGGTATGTCCATTAGAAGAATGAGGATGTATAGCTCCTATAAGATCAAAGGCCCATTGATGAAAAGGCCATTGTGTAGTGAATCGAGCTAGATCTCTCCCTGGAGCATGAATTAAGTTGCCATGCACTTGACACTTTTGACAGTTCTTAGTAGACTTGATAGACTCTTTCTCCATTTCAGGCCAATAGTACCCAACCCTAATAAGTTTTCAAGCTAGTGTTAAACCGTTCGAGTGTGACCCACAAATACCCCACGATGAGCACCATAAATGTGTGTGTGAATTTTGTACTTAGCTATAGACACACACTTCAGTAAAATATTAGAGGTTAGCAAAAATCAAAATATCCAAATAAGAACAATATAGCTAACCAGACAATTTGCTGCCTTTTAGTAGGTGTGAGTATGGTATTCTCAGATTAGACTGAGATCAGTGACAATGCAAAACCTAAACGAAGGATTTAAATGATGAAAGCAATAAAATATGAATGCAAATTAATCTATTTTTTTAAATTTTTGATGCAATAAGATGAGAAAAATTGATAATAAATTAATCGATATGGATTGAAATGATATGCAAATTAAGCTAACAATGATATGAAATATGAAACTAGAATGAATTGAAAACAAGATTGATCTCACAAAACATTGATTCACAAGAAGCTTGATGATTCCTCTGATGTCAATTCGCTAGAGTAAGTATGCAAATTCTATGGATGATTTGTAAAGAGCTGACCCTTGATTTTATAGAAATCTAGGGCTTGAGGGTGCATGGAAAAAGTCATAAATCACTCTTGATGAACTCAGGTTGATTTTTGAGTTAACAAGAAATTAGAAATAGATAACTCATAAAATCATGCAAAATCATGCAAGAACAACTTTTTAACTCAAATCAGAAGTTTAGATCAACTTTGAACTCAAAATAGATGTTGAGTTTCGAAAAGATAACAACTTGAATTGATTTTCTAATTTAAAGTTTTAATTGCTCTTTGAATGTGCACAAATAATCATGAATTAATTAAATAAATAAAGTGATTTATCTTCAACTTAATTGATTTTAAATTTAAAAATAACTGATTTGTGGGTTAATCAATTATTTTAATCAAACTTTTATTCAAAACAATATTATTAAATATTGACAACTTGGATTTAATCAATTAAATAAATATTTAATCAATTATTCGTAGGAGATTTGATTTATTGTTAAAATTAAATAATATAATTAGGAATAAATAGAATTAAATAATTAAGTGGCAATATTAATCTAATTAATTAAATATTCATCATATTTAATTAATCAAACTTTAGGATAAATAGGATTCATAGCCAAATAATAATTAAATTAAAGATAATTAGAATAAATAGGAATATTGCTAGGAATATTCCCCGATGCAGAATTTATGATAAAATCAATTAGGATTTCAATAATGTGCGGATGTGCCTTAGGTTAGGACTTCGATGTCAATTTCATTTGAATTGAAGATTTAGGAGGTCAATGAACCTATAGCACATTTTTGGGGTATTACACTCCCTTGACATGGTTATAATTTGTTCAACATAAAACACTGCAACCCCAGGTTAACCCTATTGAGAAACCCCTAGGAAATGATGCAGAATCTTCTAAGCCCGCTATAGAAATAGCTACAAAAGAAAAAGAGCTAGAGTTATTTCAAGAAAATATACCTACACCCATTCCACAAAGCAATGTTCTTACTTCTTCCATAAGAGAAGGAAAGCAAAAAATTGGAGAAGAAACCCTAGACCTTGAGAGTGAAATTCAAAACCCTACAGTTTAAAGAAATAAGAGAAAAAGGTCAAATCCTACAACATCTATTCCCATAGCATTTTCTCCTGTAGCAGAAAGGCCAAAAAGAACCCGCAAAAAGAAAACTACAGAGGTTGTGGAAATAAAAGTGTGAAGAAGTCCTCGGATGCAAGGACAAGTGTCTCCAATTTCCCTTGAAAACCCAAGTGTTCCAATATCAAAACATACCACAAAGCCTTCTATTGAGTACATTTTTGATAATTCCCCCAAGCATACAAAAGTGTCTTTCTCTCCCAAAAATCTGCAAGAACTCCAAAATTTTCAAGAATCCCAAAATTTGTAAGAACCTTGTGGTAGCCCTAATGAGCCACAAGAAAGCATTATTGAGGATGTCTA
This sequence comes from Chamaecyparis obtusa, assembly GCA_027943335.1. NCBI lineage: Eukaryota > Viridiplantae > Streptophyta > Pinopsida > Cupressales > Cupressaceae > Chamaecyparis > Chamaecyparis obtusa. The sequence goes on along the minus strand of BSBK01002404.1, from coordinate 2,625,873 downwards.
GATGACTCCTCCACTATACCCTGTTTATTCCAATATGTCTATTGTGCCCTACAAATCAACATGGCTTACTGAGTATTTTCAACAAGTTTCCAAGGAAAAAAGAAGATAGAAAACTCAGCTACAAGAATTTGGCCCTCCAATAATACAATCTATACTCTTTAATTTATATAATCAGTTTTTTTTCCACAGAACTTGGAGGAAATAAGAAAGAAACAAAATGCAAAAAGAGATAGATGAAAACCAAGAGGAAATTGAAGTTCTTAAGGAACAGATAAAGAAATAGAAGCAACAATTGGACCAAGCTCTTAAATTAGTTGATCAGGTTATAGCCTGTAGGTCATCTCCCAAAGTGTATGCCATTTGTTTGAAAAAACAATTCATCTTGTTTCAGCTCATGATGACTATGGAGGGTATAGATTGCAAATTTAAATCAGCTCAGGAATTCTATGGATTATACCAAACTCTCCCTCCATGGCAACAAAACTTACTCTATGTGCTCTATCTACATAACTTTGTCATTCCACATGAAACTGAGTGGAACCCTTTTCTCTACATAGGTGATATCCATTTGAGAGCTCTGATGTCATGGATACACAATGAGGGAAATTATGATAAGCAACTGAATAATTATAGAGACCTAGAGAAGTCTGAACCCTTACCCTTAAGGGCTGAATCAAACAAACCTGATGTCCTCTTATGAGATTGGATCAACCTAACCTATGGAAGGCCGAAACAAGAAATTAGGGAAAAGGTCTTTGCACTTAGAGACAAAGTTTACAGGGAATATCAGGGGTTGCTCTACTTTTCATTTCAAAGAGCTCTTGCAGGGGTAAGGATCTAGTGGAATAGGTTACTAGAGGCCTTCAAGAAAATAGAGCCACATAGCCCAATCAACTTTGAAGTAGTTGCAAACAAAATAACTAAGTATATGCATTTGGGGCGTCAGACTAGAAGAGAATTGTGGAATCCCTTGTCTTTCCAAGCACCTACACTTTTATGGCCACTATATGATATCAATGCCACTAGCTTAGACCATCTCTAGGAAGAGCATCAGACATATTACTTGGCAAGAACAAGAGGATTCTACTACACTTTTAAGAGTGGGAAGAAAGGGAAGACAACTATTAATGATTTCAGATATATAGCCAAAAAATGTAATGCTTGAGGACAAGCATTATGTTTAGTAGGGGGCAGATGATGAGACAATTTATTGTTTCTATTTTGTTATAATATTTATATTCTGTTGAAACTCTTTTATGCTTTGTTGAAACATTTCCAATACATTTATGAGCCTATACCTATGAGGACTTGTGATAAGTACAGTTAGAACCACAAAGATTATGGGTAGTTAGAATGACATGTTTTGCTAAATATTATATATAAATTTCAGTACTTCATATAGAAACTTTAATCTGTGTTATAATATTTGGGTAGGAATTGAAATGTTGACTTGTATATACATATACCACATGCTACTAACTTGCTAGGAAAAAAAGGAGCAACTAGGAGTGGATCAACCGCATTGAGGAAGAGGTGTTGGAGTTCCATCCATGATGGAGAAAGCCAGTACAATTCTGAGCATCATGCCGCTACTGGAAAGGAGCCATCATTCTAGAGAATATAGGAAACAACTCTGCTATATTTCCTCAATGCTTGTCATTTTTTTATCTGCACTTTATTGTAAGATGTCGTGGTTGTTATATTTCCTCCTTTTATGGTGAGATTTAGTTAGACTTTACTTTCATGCTTTCAATAAGTGTCAACCCTCTATATAAAGGGATTTGATTGGTTTATTTATGTAAGAAGAAAATAGATTCAAGTGTTATGTTTTAGCATAACAGAGTTACTCTTTTATGTTCTTCATGTATTGTTTCGTTACTATGTAATAAGTTTATGAGAATATAATGAAAGAGTGATTTTGAAGTATCTTCTATGTTAGTAGTTAGAAGAAGCCAACTAAGGGGGCCCACTTGGTAGGTGGAGTAGATTATGATACAGTTGAATTTCTTTCTACATTTTCCATGCTTTCAAGTAGAAGTTACTATTTTACTCTTGCAACATTACTAATGTGAATGTTCCTATAGCAATTGCAGAGATAGACATAGTGAACACTTTGAGTTGTTAAATAGGCTTAGGATAAGTTTACAAGCTTTCAATAGTAAATTAATTAAGTATTTAAGTGTTTTTACTTTCCTGCAACAATAGCATAGGTTTCTTTTATGAATTTTATCTTCCTACGAAATAGGTAGTATGACTCTTTGAGGAACTTAGTGCACAAACTATGTTGTCCCATTTCAAGTCTACATCCCTGGGTTGACAATCTAAATGCATTTCATGATGGGAAAATTAATCCTTAGTATGAACACATTATTCCTAAGAGAGACAATGGGATGATTATCATTACCTATTGCGAGACTGTTCACTAATGTCTCACATATACCTTAGTAGCTCGGTGATCATCTTCACATTCTCTATTTTGTTCTCCAAGTAGTTTATTAGTTGTAGTTTCAACAATCTCTCCCTTTGGAATTGATGGCATCACAATATGAAATATACCATCTCAATCTTTTTCTCTCCATTAGCTTATGCATTTAATATGTTTAATCACTACACACTCTCCCTTTTAGTTAAGCTTCCATGCATAATCATCTCTCACATATTTCATGTGTAATCATATCTCCCTTTGACAACAATGCCAAAAATAAACTCTTCAGTAGCCAAATCAGTATCTTTGTAGTACCTTTTTAGATTCTTGTACCTTTCATGTACAAATATTCCTGGTTTTAGCTTGTCTTTCATCTTCTTCACAACCTTAGGAATCCCAAAGTGTGAACATCTTGCATCAACTTAATTAGATCTTTTGATAAAGTACAAGTTGATGCAACCGCATATCACCTTAGTGATTGTTAGATAGGGGAAGGATCCCTAGTCTACTTCTCAAGTACTCAAATGTATCCTTCGGCAAGGGTTTTGTGAATATATCTACAAGTTTCTCCCATGACTTCACATATTCCAATTTTACCCATTTCTCCTGAACTTGCATCCTTAAGTAATGATATTTAATAGATATGTCCTTTATCTTTGCATGAATAATTGGATTCTTTGAAATATTAATAGCACTTGTGTTGTCACAATATATTGTCACTGAATCTGTTATTTCTTCTTCATACCTTCCAATTTTTTTTTAATCCATGCAATATTTGAATAGTTAGCATCAACAACTACATATTCAATATTAGCAGTGGAATCAGAAATGCACCCTTGTTTCTTTGTTATCCATGTTACTAGTCTTTCTCCTAAAAAGAAAGCTCCTCCAGTAGTGTTTTTTCTATCATCAATATTTCCAGCCCAATCAACATCTGTATAGACTTTAAGTTAAAAAATTCCTTCTTTCTTATACCATAGTCCATAGTTCTTAGTGTTCTTTAGATATCTCAAAATTCTTTTCACAACAATAATGTGTGTCTCTTTAGGATTAGTAGAAAATATAGCTACAATCCCAATAACATGTGCAATATTTGGTCTACTATGCACAACATACATCTGGTCTACTATGCACACCATACATCAATTTTCTAATCATAGATTTGTATAAGGTTTGATTTACCTCTTTTGACTTTTCATCTTTGGTTAGCTTGCATCCAATTACCATAGGTGTACCAATTGGTTTTGAGTCTTTCATACTGAATGTATTCAAAATTTCTTTAATGTATTTTGTCTATGTTATATAGATGCCTTTCTTTTGTTGTTTAATTTTCAAACCAAGAAATAATTTTATCTCCAAACATTGACATTTTAAACTCCTTTCTCATCTCATCAACAAAATATTTACATAAAGTATCATGACCTCCAAATATAATATCATTAAGAACTATTTTAGGAATAAGAATCTTATCATCAGATTCACTTTTCAAATATAGATTACTGTTGTCACTTGTTCTAACAAATCCAATTCTTATCAAATAAGAGTGTAGTCTTTTATACCATGTTCTTGATGTCTGTTTCAATCCATAAAGTACCTTGTGCATCTTATATACCATGTTCTTCTGAGTTGGCTATACAAAACCTTCAGGTTGTTCCATGTATACCTCTTCTTGAAGTATCCCATTTAGAATGTAGATTTCACATCCATCTGATATACCTTAAATCCTTTGTAAGAAGCATATGTAAGTAGAATTCCCACTCCTAGTATAGAAACAACTGAAAAAGTTTCTCCATAGTCAATTCCTTCTTCTTGTGCATAACCTTTGTATCTCCATTCTCATTCAATTTGATTCTAAAAATCCATTTGGTGCCAATCACATTTTTGTCTTTAGGCCTCGATACTAATGTCCATGTCTTTTTTTTTCTGTATTTTCTCAATCTCTTCATTCATTGCTCTAGTCCAATCATCATTTTCCAATGCATCCTTAATAGTTTTAGGTTCAAATTCATAAAAAAAACATGTATTGTTCCTCAACTTACTTCTTCTCATCATTCTTGCTCCTTTGTATCCAATTATTTGATCCTGTGGATGTTTCCTTCTCACATATTTTTCTAGTACAGGCTTAGATCTTTGTTCTTGAATTTTTTCTTTACTCGGTGCATGATCATCATTTTCCTTGGTAACTGTTAGTTATTGCTCGATCTGTAAAGATTGTTTCTCAATGAAACTAGGCTTTTTCTTGGGGAAAGTTTCAGGTTATTCTATGTGAAAAAATCTTCCGTAGTATTATAGTTCCTTCTTGTTTTCTGCATCATTTTTCTCAACATACTCATCAAATCTCACATTTTCACTTTTAATCATTTTGTTAGTAGTCTCATTCAAACATTTGTATGCCTTACTTCTAGTAGAATATCCTAGAAATATGTCTTCATCACCTTTAGAATAAAATTTCCCATTTCTATCATCTTTCATAATATAACATCTACTACCAAATATATTAAAATAGATCACATTAGGTGTATAACGATACCATATCTCATAAGGTGTCTTGTCTGACTCTTTCTTCATTTGTACTTAGTTCAGTGTGTATACATCAGTACTAATAGCTTCTCTCTAGTAAATTTCTGCAACCTCTTTTTCAATTAGCAATATTCTAGCACAATCAACAATTGATATGTTCCTTCTTTCAACAATCCCATTCTTCGTTGGAGTCCTAAGTGCTGATACCTATCTCTTGATTCCATTCTCATTACAAAAGTTAATAAATTCATCATAAATGAATTCACCTCCTCGGTCAAATCTCAAACATTTCAGTTGCTTACCAGATTCTTTCTCTACTTTTTCTTTGTACCACTTAAACATTTGAAAACCTTCTAATGTTTCTTTTAAGAACATGAAAGACATCATCTTAGAGAAATCATAAAAAAATAAGATAAAATATCTATCTCCATAATAGCTCTGACATAATATCTATCTCCACAATAGCTCTGAGTTCTCATCGGACCACATACGTCAGTATGAACTAAATCTACAATTGCATTAGATGAATACAATTTTCTCTTGAAACTAGACTTTGTCATTTTACCCATTTGACATTGTTTGCATAGAACATGGTTAGGCTTAGATATACTCGGTCAACCTCTAACTTTCCTTTTCTTACTGATCTTTACCATGATGTCAAAATTCAAATGACATAACCTCTTGTTCCATAATCAAACATCATCATTCTTAGCCATCAAACATGAAGTTTCAACATTATTGAAATAAAATAGGTTACCTCTTGATTGTTCACCAATACCGATCTGTCTTCCAGCATGATAATATCTATCTTTACTCCTCTTTTCTCAAATGAAACTCAATGACCTATATTATTCAACTCTACAACACTCAAAAAATTATAGTTTAGTCCTTTCACCCAATAAGAATTTTCACATCTGATCTTGTTATTCAATAATATTGATCCTTTACCTTTCACTTGACAAGGTGTATCATTTCCCATTTTTACAAATCCTCCATTATAATGTTCAAGATATTCAAAATTATCTCCATCACCAGTCATATTATGTATGAAGCCACTATCAATGATCCATGTATCATTTTTTATTACTTTAGAAATAAGTGCCTTTTCTACATACCTTTCTTCTTCTTCAAAATCTTCGTTCAATGCTAGAAACACCACTTCCACATCTTCATTAGTTTCAGTCTCAGTATCATCATTATCATCAACTAGGTAGCATGCATTTTTCCTTTATCTATATAGTCTCTATTTTATCTATTTTAATGTTGTTGGTTGCCTCTATGATCTCGATAATCTCTTCTATCATTCTTTCTTTCATTTGATCATTCACTTGTCCTCTCATTATCATTGTTGTTAGGAAATCTTGCAGCAATATGACCAATCTCTTTATATTTGAAACATATCAAGGGTATCTTACCTTGGTATTTTCCTTTTCCCTTTAGTAGCCTTCTAGCCATTAATGCTTCAAGTTCTTCAAGCTCATCTTCTTCAGCTTCATAATCACTTTCATTTCTTATCTAATATCTATTTCTTGATCTTTTAGAATTTAAACATGACACAAATGTAGATTATACCTTAGGTACAATACTATTATCAAAGTAGTTAACCTCAAATGTAGTCAATCTACCGATTAGACTATCAAGGGAAACATCATTACCAGGAACTTCTCTCATTTCATGTATTGTTGAAACTCTAATAGCATATATAGGAGAAAGTGTTCTTAGAATTTTAATTGCCATAATTTCTTCTTCAATAGTTCTATCTTCTCCTCGGATAGCATTCACCACTTCCTTAACTTGGTTGTTGTACTTGAATAGGATGAAATTAGGTTGAATATAAAATGTATGGGAGAAATATGAGATCTAATTCTAAATCCAAATTCCCAAAGGAAAGATCCAAATTGATTAACCAAAAGGTCAATACCCAAAAGAATCAATCTATGGAGAATATGAATAAAGGAGAAAACCTTATATTTCCCTATGGATAATATATGCTTGAAATCTAAAATAATTGAAAGGAAAGTACTAACCTCAAAATAGGGTAGATCTAGAAAATACTAATTTCTGATGTCTATGTGCAGTTTCGGGTAATTATACAACCTGTTTCAGACTGGAAATGCCAAGACGAAGAAAACCTAGAAAACTTTTATCTTTCTGACAGCAGGTAGTCTTTGACCCCAATAAAAGGTCAAAGACTACTTCAAGATTTTGAAGGTTTTCCTTGACTTCGTTCATAAATCTTGGAAGTTCACTGAAAAGGGTATCTGAATCCAAACTCTGATCCACAGTTCTGCACCTGTACCTGCAAGAAAAAGAGGGTTTTTATTATTTGTTTAAGGGGTTTTCCTTGGTCAAACCCTGGTTTGGAATCAACCTTAATAATGAAATTGAAATTGAGAATGCTAACAAGTAGTAGAAGTAGATCTAATAATGAAGCTATGAAACTCAATAGGTATGCTATTGTATTTGAAATGTAATCAAGTATATTGATATGAAAGCTTGAACATAACAATGGAAAATGTAAATCAAAACCATGAAAGTAAATGAAAAACATCCATGTTTGTATGATTGGAATCCACCTTGATAGAAGAATAAAAGAATCTTAGAAGTTGAACAAAGGATCTTGAAGGAAGATCACACCATCATGATGGCTAGATCTAGGGTTTAAATGATGAATCTTGCATACTTGAACCAAATCCCTTCAAAGGCTTGAATGCTTGAATCCTCAATCTTCAAGGAAGAACTTGAATAGAGAAGAGGACTTGAATGCTTCCTTGAAAATTCTTGATGAAATGCTTGCTTGATCTTTGCTTGAATGCTTGAGAGATATGAAAAGTGGATGGAGAAAATGAGAGAGGAAGGCCTCCTTTTATAGTGATCTAGGGCACAAACCTCTAGAGAAGGCCAACATTGGGGAATTAAATCCCAATTAACCTTAACCCTTAAAAATGGACCCATATTAAATGAAATTTAAGGATTTACCATTTCAAAACTTGAAATGGCTGACCTGAAAGCGGGGAAATATTTCTGAAACTCAACATCCGAAAATCATGGGAACCTGAAATTTGAAATTTGGGTCAAGGATGAGGTAGACCCCACCCTAGGTCAGGGTCAAGGTCATCCCTGACCTAGGTCAGGGTCAAGGTTGTCTTTGACCCTTAAGGTTGTTTTGACCTTGAGGTCAAAAACCTCAGGACCTCAATCTAGAGTGGTAAGAAATGTAGAATTAAAGTGAAATCAGGTGGAGAGAGAAGTAGAATGGGGGGAGAAAGCCAAATTCAAGCAAAGACCTGATCAAGGTTCTTGACGTGACCCTAGACTACTTACTCAGAGGGCTAAACTCTCTTATCATGGAAGTTCTTCCATTTTAAGATGATACATTAAGCCCCCACTTTAGCAAAAGTATGGATTCAATGCAAACTCTTGGCAAAGGAGAAGAAAGAAGAGATCCAAGTGGATTTGAAATGAGATAGGATAACACTTAGCTAGGGATACCAGACACTAGGCTAAGGATTATAACTCAACATATGTGCACGAGGGTGAGAAAAAAGAAAGGAAAAAGACACAAAAAAGGGGTTAGTACTAAAACACAACTAGCATAAGAAACCTCACTAAGAAACATTTCTTATACTAATATCATATTTGGAAAGCTATCATAAAAGCATAAATGATTACATAAGAAAGACAAGAGAAGAACTATAAAGAACATCGCTTCATGATCCAGTCCTACTAGCATGAAAGCGAAAAGAGAGAAAGAGAAAAGAGTGATTACCTCACCTAGTAAGATGCCCACCTTACCATGAATCACCATGGAGGGAGAGCCCAACAGGTTCACCCATAAACTATGCTTGTAATGTGTCTTCTAACGGCTTCTAGAATACCCATAGATCCACCTTCTTATATCACTATGAATATGAAATGCATGTCTCCTAAGGATTTGGCAACTTATGCGTGTTACCTTCTGAAGATTTAGAATATAGATGCATTTCTTTTCAGGATTTAGCAACTTATGTGCGTTACCTTCCAAGATTTAGCATATTGAAAAATTTGAAAAATGCGTGTCTCCTCAGGATTTAACAACTTATGTGTGTTACCATTGGAAGATTTAGCATATAAATGTGTGTCTTTTTAGGATTTAGAAACTTATGTGCATTACCTTCCAAGATTTAGCATGTAATTTGAAAAACTATAGTACAAGGGAGACCCTCTATATGCCCCCTCCTTATCGTGGTAGTCTACTAGACATGATAAGGAAGAGGAAGAAGATACCTACTTCACAATGCAAGGAGATATCTTGTTTACAACAATGTATACCATATTCTTAGCAAGGGATAATGATCCCAACATCCAAGAGTATAGATAATCATGAAAAGAATATGTCACTCATGGAAAAAAGATCCTCAAAGAAAGAGATCTTATCAACAAGACCCCCACCAGAGAGGAGTGCTTTAGATAAATTATCATCTTTCAACAATGGGAACAAAGATTAAATCATCAAGTCCCCTACAAAGAAGAGAAGAAGAATATTTGGAATGAGGGAAACAACTCTAACACCAAACCAAGGGTGAGAGTTTATAAAGAGCATAATTTACAATATAGAGAAGAAGTGACATCTTAGGACAACAACTTCTCATATAAGAAGGTTATCCATAGTCAAAAAATCTGTCAATATGATGAAATAATATTGCAATATAAACAAAGACCACTAAGCTAAGGAAAGCAGTTCCCTAGACAAAGAGCAAGAAGGAGGTACCTTTCCCCCTAGGGATAGAGACAAGGGATACCCTTGGAAAACATGTCTTAGAAAAGATATCTTGAATAAGATCTATGGATGATTATAAGCATAATGAAAAACCATAGAAAAAATAGGAAAGAAAGAATACCAATTAAGCTCAAGACACAATATATACTAAAAGCCTAATGGATCCTAGGAGACTGGATGAAAATACACCTCTTGCCCCCCAGTCTAGAGACAAGAGGGGAAGAAAATCTACATTATGTCAGAAGGAGGGGAATCCCCTATATCAAAATTATGAAGGAATTGTAAACTTGCACGAGAGTGCGATATAATTCCTAAAGCAGTTCTTTCTCTAACATATAACTTGAAATGTTTACAATCAACAAGTAAATGTGTATTGCTATAATGAAAAGGACATTTATATTTGTATAAAGCATCTATTGGCATAGGTCTAAAAATTTCTTTCTTGGAATTCATTAGTTCAACATATACCTTCTTAGTCACTTCTTGACGAGTATTAGGGTTATCTAAGATAGGTGTGGGGAGAAGAATGTGAAGAGGAGGATGATGATTGACATCACTTACCTTGACTTGAGATTTTGAACAACCAACACCATACATATTTAGTTTAGGGGGTATATGAACTAGAAACCTAATACCATGCTCATTAACTCCAAGCCCTAAACCTTTATGACCTTGTTTAGTCACCATATTATATTTGGTAGTGTACATATTATGTAAAGCTTCTACATGAGGTGATTGTTTATCATGTTCATGAGTAAAGGTTGTATAAGGTGGAATAATAGGTTTTGAAGAAGTTTCTTCACCCTTTCCTTTAATATCATCATGAATCGGAGGAGAAGGTAAATCAAATAAATCTTGCACATTTGCATCTTGAACTATAGCTTGAATCCCATCATAAATATGTGAAGAGCGAGGATGAACAAATAGAGAATTAGGTATCAGATTAGGATTAGGAAGATTAGGAGATGGTGTATCATCTACCAAATTATTCACATAATCCAAAAGAGTAATAAGGCTACTAGATAAATCTTTAATGAAAGTTTTGAATATAGGAAAACTAGTATCGGTCAATTTCACAAAAGCATAGGCAAGAGAAAAATGAAGGATCATCAACATAATGAAGTGAATGATACTCTCATAAATATCATAGGTATTGTAAAGCGATGCTAAAATAAGGATAATAAGGAACATGACCACACACCAAAGCATCTTAACAATCTCCATAGTAAAATGAAATGCAAGAAATGTTTTTATATTTGATTGAATATGTAGATTTTTTTGTATTTTTTAATTTTAAAATGCAAGAGCATAAACTAGATCTAATCTTAAGGGTAATCTAACACCAAAAAGAAAGAGAGTAAGCTTGTCGGGTTCACCAAAATGAATAGGATGAAATCGGGTCCACCCTAAAATGTATGGGGGAAATATAAGATCTAATTCTAAATCCAAATTCCCAAAGGAAAGATCCAAATTGATTAACCAAAAGGTCAATACCCAAAATAATCAATCTATGGAGAATATGAATAAAGAAGAAAACCTTATATTTCCCTATGGATAATATATGCTTGAAATCTAAAATAATTGAAAGGCAAGTACTAACCTCAAAATAGGGTAGATTTGGAAAATTCTAAAAACTGATGTCTGTGTGCAGTTTCGGGCAATTCTGCAACCTATTTTGGATTGGAAATGCCGAGATGAAGAAAACCTAGAAAACTTGTATCTTTCTAACAGCAAGTAGTCTTTGACCCTAATAAAAGGTCAAAGACTACTTTGAGATTTTGAAGGTTGTCCTTGACTTTGTTTGCAGATCTTGAAAGTTCACCAAAAAGGGTATCCGAATCCAAGCTCTAATTTGTAGTTTTGCACCTGTACCTACAAGAAAAAGAGGGTTTTTATTGTTTTTTTGAGGGGTTTGCCTTGGTCAAACCTCGGTTTGGAATCAACCTTAATAATGAAATTAAAATTGAGAATGCTAGCAAGTAGTAGAAGTAGATCTAATAATGAAGCTATGAAACTCAATAGGTATGCTATTATATTCGAAATGTAATCAAGTATAGTGATATGAAAGCTTGAATATAACAATGGAAAATGTAAATCAAAACCATGAAAGTAAATGAAAAACCTCCATGTTTGTAAGCTTGGAATCCACCTTGATAGAAGAATAAATGAATCTTAGAAGATGAACAAAGGATCTTGAAGCAAGATCACACCATCATGATGGCTAGATCTAGGGTTTGAATGATGAATCTTGCATACTTGAGCCAAATACCTTCAAAGGCTTGAATGCTTGAATCCTAAATCTTCAATGAAGAACTTGAATGGAGAAGAGGACTTGAATGCTTCCTTAAAAATTCTTGATGAAATGCTTTCTTGATCTTTTCTTGAATGCTTGAGAGATATGAAAAGTGGATGGAGAAAATGAGAGAGGAAGGCCTCCTTTTATAGTGATCTAGGGCACAAACCTCTAGAGAAGGCCAACATTGGAGAATTAACTCCCAATTAACCTTAACCCATAGAAATGGACCCATATTAAATGCAATTTAATGATTTACCATTCCAAAACCCGAAATGGCCGACCCGGAAGTGGGAAAACAAATATTTTTGAAACCCAACATCTGAAAATCATGGGAACCTAAAATTTGAAATCTAGGTCAAGGATGAGGAAGAACCCACCCTAGGTCATCCCTAACCTAGGTTAGGGTTGAGGTTGTCTTTGACCTTGAGGTCAAAAACCTCAGGACCTCAATCCAGAGTGCTAAGAAATGCAGAAATAAAGTGAAATCAAGTGGAGAGAGAAGTAGAACGGGGGGAGAAAGCCATATTCGAGCAAAGACCTGATCAAGGTGCTTGACATGACCCTAGACTACTTACTCAGAGGGATAAACACTCTTATCATGGAAGTGCTTCCATTTTAAGATGATACAATATTGAGTAATGTTTTCACCTTATTTTATCTTCATATCATCAAACTTTCCTCTTAAGCTTTCTACTTTTACCCTGAGTACATTTGATCTCCACCATGGACTAGTGTTAGTTTATCCCACATTTATTTTACAGTTGTAAAGTTCTTAATGTATTCAAATTAAACATCTAATAAAGAAGTAATCTCAATCATCATTGCATTATGCTCATGTCTCTCTTTCATCTTTGTAATAGTCAAAGGACCACTAGGTGCTATAAAATCATTTGCCAAATAGTATAGTGCAGAATCCCTAATGCGTGATAGATACAACTTCATCCTACATTTCCATGTTGAGAAATTATCTTTGTTCAGCTTTGATACCTCTCTCTTATACATCTTTAAATCTTTAACTTAAGTCCTTCAAGCTTTTTCCTTCAAGTACTTTTGATCTGATACCAATTGTTAGATAACTGAGAGGGGGGGGGGGGGGTGAATCAATTATGTTTAGTTATCCTACAATCCCAAATTCCTCTCAGATGTATAATACCAACTTCAAAAAATTAACTAAACAAATCAGTAAATACTTGATTGTGCCTTATTGATTAATTAACTGACTGTCATATAAAATTATCTAGTATATACCGATCTAACCAGTTATTATAATGTGTAAAGTAAAATATCTCAACATCACATGCATACACATTTAACACTTTATTTTTAACTTAAAAACCCTATTAAGGGAAAAACCACCTGGGACCAGTACCCAAAATATTTTCACTCTTCTGAGTGAGCTTGGTTAAGATCCAACCCTGTTAAAGGTTACAAAACACATTGCAAGGTGTGACCTTGTTAGAGGGTTTATCACTAATAGTTCTCCATGACCATACATTCACTTCTGACAACAAGAAAACAAGTAACATTCATAGAATGCCAATATAGAAATAAAAAGATGGTTAAGTCTCACTCAGTTAAGAGATTTAGTCTGTAGCAATGGTTAGAAAGAAACAATATATGACCTGATAAAAATGCAAATTCCTTTTCTCATTTTTCAGATCTATGCTAAGATCAATATAAATTTGATCATCATAATCTATTCAATCTCCTTCTTCCTCTAACTCTGTTCTTCTGGGTTAAATTTTTCTAATGCTCGGTATTGTCTACAGAATCACTCAGTTCTTACTTCAAGCTGTCTGACCAGCTTCGCATGTATGCAATATTTTTTTTCACACATGATACTCTCTTTGAATTTCTTGTCTCCTTATATAGATATGATAAACCATTTTCTTTTCAACCACATATTTTGCCTCTTAATCTCCATCATTGATGTTGCCTCTTTAATTTTCCTTAGAACTTGTGCCTTAAAATATTTTCTATCTTCATCATTTGATCATCCTTGAATTTTTTCAGTTGTAGATCTTCATAAAAAACTTTATCTTTATCCTTTGAATCTTCTAGATTTGTCCAACTCATCATCTCATGTCAGAAATCACATGTTCCACCTTATTTATCCTACTTAGTCAATACCATGATATGCTAGTTTCTTCTTGCTCAGTTAATACCACACTCAGTATACACTACAGTTTCTCTATGTATACTAAGTTCTTCTTATACCGACCAAATTAACTTGTACATTCTTGATCTTCAATACTTAACAAAATCATGTAAACCAATCAAATCACTATCACACTATCATAGACTCATCAATAAGTTTCCCAATGAACACCTTATGCATAACTTACTCATACATCTCATGTTCATGCTAATATTTCTTTCCTTCACCAATATCACTTCTTCAGATGTTTGCAACTATCATGATAAGTAAAGTCAAAACTAGTTGACATCAATGACAATATAAAAAATGATCTAATGTCTCACATATACCTTAGTGCTCGGTGATCATCTTCACATTGTCCATTTTATTCTCCAAGTAGTTTATTAGTTGAAGTTTCAACAAACAGTTTAAATGGGTGGATTGGTTTGATAGGAGGAAGTTTAATCATGTTTTCATTCACTAACTTCAACATCACATTATGCAAAGATTCAGAAAGTGGAGTAAAAGTACAAGAAGGTCTAAAAATAGAGGACAAACAAGCCACACCTTTGGATATTGTTTCCACTTGGTCATCAACTGTGTTGGATAATTTGTTGATTTTGATGTAGATTTTAGGCTTATGAAATTTGATGAAATTGGATGTGACATCACTCTTATCAATAGAAATGGGATCCATTGGAGTTATTCTCTCAAATTGACACACTTGAAGTTGATAATGATGAAGCACTACACACAATTGTCAAAAGGAAGAAAGAAATGTAGTATAAGAAAGTGTAATGTATATGCAAGTAAAGTAAACATTCATACAATGACAAACATCAAAATATTAGATCTAAGTAATCAAAGTAAGTTCTATAAAGTAACAAGGATGAAGAAGTACTCACCTTGAGGGATAGTAGAGGAAGCAACTTCAGGCCTAAAAAACCCTATTAGACTATGTTAGATATGGAAATTGTTCTAGATCCAGATCTCAGAGGACCGAATCTACCAATTGTGAAAATCTCAGAATTCAAGAACATGTCGACTTTCTATGTATAGTTTAAACCAGGTTCAAACTATACCTAAGAGCATAGCTCAAAATATCCTTACTGAAAACTTATCATCGAAAGAAAAACTAAATCATGAAATATCAGAGATATGCCAGAAACTTCTCAGGGAACTTCTCAGAAACTTGAAAAATGGCTTAAATTTAACTAGAAATGCATTTTTTTTGCAAAATTCAATAAGGAGATGCATATAATGAGTTAGTAAATTTGTAAAAAAAAAAAAACAAGCTGATCTAGATATATATAAATGCAAATATGTAACAAAATTACATCCTCCTATGGAATGCTGATGGCTGGTAGCCATAGTTTGAGAGTTTGAACTTTGAAGAAAACTAAAAAAAGAAAATTGTCTTTGTAAAACTATAAGAAAATACAAATGTCAAGTACAATATCAAACTAGTCTACATCTTACCCTTCCCCTTCCCAATAGCTCTAGTAAGAACTACATAAGTGGGAGGGAGTCTAGCCCTATTAGTTCATTATGGCTATGCCACCTCCCTTTGCACAACTGGTTGTGAATGGACCTCCACCTTGGATGTAGATGGTTCTTACACTGGTAATGACTCCTCATCATCTTTATCCTTCTCACTCTCATTTCTCTCATTATCATCCTCCTAAATATCATCCAATCCTATTGTGAATCTATCCTCCTCCATAGCCTACCTCTCCAAATCATAGATGTCATCATCTGTGAATAATGAAGGCTACTCCTGTGATGTCCAATCATAGTACATATCTATGTCATCCAAATAAAGTGGAACAACTGGTGCTAACTCTACATTTATTATGCACAACTTAAGGTTATATTGCACATAAACAAGGTCATTGAGGCATTTCTATACTGACCTATTCCTCTTCTTTGTGTGAATAGCCTCAAATAAGATCCAATTATGTTCACAACTAGATGAGCTATATGGATGTCATAAGATGTGCAAGGAAATTTTTTGTATATTTGGGACATTACCACCCCAATGTTTTCACCAAGCATCAGCAAGATAAATATTAAAGAGTTAGAAAGTAAGGTGAAAACATATTTTAGTAACTAACTTTTTATCTACTTATCATGCATGTGAAAGACACCAAAAATCCAAATATTGTACTTGGGGTTTGAGTGTTTTTTCCTCTTCTTGCCAAGTCTAATGAAAATAGGTTTCTTGTTGCATTGTGACACACTTCCATCTCAGCCACAATGAGGTCTCTCACCTCAAACTCAGGTACCATCCTCTTCATTCATTCAGTAAAGCCCTCCATGACCTCTCCATTGGGATCCCTGTAGGATGGAGAGAAGTGAAAAGAATGGTTGAGGAAGTACCCCACTGGATGAATGGGTTGGTGGAGCTGATTGTTCCACCTCCTATCAATAATTTCTTATATGGGGTAAAATTTTAGGCTGGCCCCCTTGTAGTAATTTTTAATAGCCTCTTTGGCCCTATCCATGGCCTCATAAAGATACCCCATTGGGGTTTGATCCCCATCTACCAACTGGAGAACTCTAACCAAGGGATCTGTCACCTACAATTAAAAAGTAGAAAAAGATTATCATTAATAATAGACTATAGTTAAAAATTAATAATGAAAGGCTTTATTCTGGAATACAAAAAAATAAAATAATCAACTTTTGAAGTTTCCAAGATACCTTCACAATTTCAGTAGCATCATAAAAAATGTGGCTGTCAAAGACAATGTATGCAACACTTTTTCCATCAAGATTCTTTGAATAACTTGATTCTAACCATGGTTGACTCACAAACATTTGATTCAAAGAAGTCAAAGAATTAATAACACTTTGCAATGTTAAGAAAATTGTTGCAAACCTTGTGGCTATAGGTCTGACCAACTCCTTCCCATGGGTGAATTCTCTCATCAAGTGGAAAACCCAAGGGTGATTGTAGATATATTTTGTTACCTTTCTTGTATCCTCTATAGTCAATTTCACCCAATCCAATTTTCCTATGTCCTCCAAAAGAAGGTAAAGGACATGTGCTACATAAGGAGAACAAAAAAGTGTGCTATACTTATCTTGGAGGATCCCATCTACTGCCATATATGTTGTTGCCTTGTGAGTTATTATTTGCACCACATTATCATCCCCCACCTCCATCACAACTTTATCTAACATTAGAGCTAAATTTTCAACTATCTTTATTTTTTTGAGGCATCCAAGGATTTCATAAAGGCCACTTGATCCTTGTAAGTGTTAGAATAACTGAGAGGGGGGTGAATCAGTTATCTTCAATCCCAAATACAAAATGTATATCCAAAAACAATTTACACAAACTTCTGCAGCTTGGTAACAAAAAATAGTAAACTGTCTGTGCTTTTACCGATTACCAGTTAATAACTTATAGTGATTACCAATCAAATCCAATATGTAATATGTAAAGTATGACAATCAAACAATCACCACAATCAACACATAAAACAAGAGATTTAACGTGGAAACCCTATTAAAGGAAAAACCACCTGGGACCGACAACCCAAAAATTGTTCACTCTTCTGAAGTGAGGTCAGTGACGACCCAACCCTATTAAAGGTTAAAAAACAAACTGTAAGGTGTGATCTTGTTAGAGGATTTAACACTAACCGTTATCATCCAACTAGCATTCACTATGGGGTTGATAGGATAACAAATGTATACTCTATGAATGACATTACAAGACTTTCAAGTCCACTCTATTAAGAGATTGGTGCAGGAGCACCTCTATGAGGGCCCTCAATTTCTTATTTTGGTGTGTGATGTGAATGTAAGTAGCAATAAGAGTCCTCATGATAGTTGACTCAAGTTTTGGTTGTGACTAGGCTAGGTGATAGTCCTAGAGGTCTGCTAGTCTTTATGAATGTGCTTTGCCCATTAACTCAAGCAAAATGTCCATTTGTGAATTTTGGGATTTATATTGAAAATTAGCACATGAGTTAGTGCTTAGTGGGTTTTTAATGCACATGAGTGCTTTAGAAGACCTAGAAATGGTCTATTAGGATGCATGAGCACAAATTGCTCAAACAACTTAATGTTTCTCAAAAGTTGCTAGCAACTTTTGAAAGTTGCTAAGCAAATTTTTGCTTTTGTAATGACCAAATGGTCTAAGAGGCTTGTCACACCCTAAAACCCTAACACTCACTCCTAGACAAACATATTTAATGCTTTGGAAACCCTAATGTATGTTGGTTGGTTGTCAGAAGTTTGAGACTATAGTATAACAGACTGGTGAAGTTCTTTTGGTTGTAACAGTCACCTTGAATGACTGTATACCTGTGAATATAGAAATATTTGTGTGGAAATTGGTTGTGTCTTTCATTTTTCATGAATATATTGTCTTTGTATGTAGAAGTTTCATTTTTTAGTGTGTTGTATTTGCTTCTTTCTATTTATTGTTGTCATATACTGTTCTCTGCCTGGTTTGAGGAACATGGGTTAAAAGGGCTGTATCTTTGGTATCCACCATGGCAGAACCATGGGATTGTGGATTCTCAAAGTACAGACCCTAATGGTGTTGTACACAAATGTAGGGCCCTATAAATTGTAGACAAACTATAGTTTGTGGATGCCCTAGGTGAGTGTGGCTATACCCGGCTAGGTTCCAGTAGCAATCAAGAAGCTCTAGCAGGTGACTGGTATAAAATCAAGGCTTTCCCTTTTGAGGGAGTCATAAGGGATATAAGAAGGTCTTAAATGCTGAAGAAGGAGGCTTGGTAAGGAGTGGAAGGCTCTGAAAAAGACCAGAAGCTTAGAGAGTTAACAAAACCCCCAAAACCCTCACTTTTGGCCAAGTACGTTGTATGGTCTTTTGGGTACCTAAGACCCAAAAAATATCTTAGAGGGGATCAATCTAAGGAGATTTTATTTAGATCAGGGTTGTTGATTCCTTAAGGTATTTGCACAAAAGTCCCTACAAATCTGGGTGGAGGGCTAATTGGGCTATTCTAGTAGCCCTAGTTTCCAAAGGAACCCCTAGATCAGGTGCTTCCAAAACCTCAAAAATGCATGGAGAAGGTGTAGTTAACCTTAAAAAGACATAAGAAGTCTTGAATTTCTCTTTTGGAGCTTAATAAGAAGCTAGAAGCCAAGAAGACCCTTTTTAGCCTATGTGAGGGTCTAGTTGTAAGAATGCAAAGCAAGAAGGTGTAAGAATGAGAGTATGCAACTTGGTGGGAAGGTTAGGCAGGTCAGGGGAAGTCCTTAGTAGGATAATGAATCCTAGAGACCTATTTTTGTGTGGAGAAACACTGAGATCCTAGTGGAGGATCAGGAGCATAGACAAGCTTGTCTATCCTGGCTTATCCCATCAGAGATTTATCTGATTACAATGGTTAAACTATAATAGTAGGTGATCTAATTACAATACAACTTCTATTGTAGATGTTTAGATCTATATTATGCTCATTCAAATCCTCTGATCAATATATCAATTCTATTTCAACAATGATCAATGACTTATTGTCTCTCAGTTATAGCTTTCTAACACTCGGTCATCTCTACAGTTCATTTCTCCTTAACCAATCTGATTAGGCATACATGAAGCTCTATTCATGTGATAGTTCTATAGTCTCCTTCTTCTAGCATAAGTTTCATAATGAAACCATAGTCTCTTAAATAGACATGTAAACCATTTTCTTTGCATCCATCAGATTTTGATGCTTATCTCCTTCATCCATTTTGTTGCTTAAACCTTCCTCAGCTAATGTGTTAGTAACACATTTTGTTTCCATCCTGTAGATCTTCCTTGAATTTTGTTAGTTGTTGATCTTCGTAACAAACTTTATCTCCAACACTGAGTTTGAGGTACTTTCTAGCTCCTCAACTTCCATCGGCTAAACTAATCATTTAGTTCTTTTCTTCATACTTAGTTAACAAAGAAATGTGTCAGTGAACACAAGCTCAGTTTATACTATGCTCAGTATACACTACACTACTCAGTGTATACTAGAATGCTTCATTAATCGACCACACTTCTTTGTAACAAATTTCTTCCAACTTTATAATAGATTAATGTAACATAATCAAGTCAACAATATGAAGTCATAGACTCATCAATAAGTTACCAAAAGTATTCCTTATCTTCATCTGTCCTATCCATCTTCCTCAATGTAGATATCTCGATTCTTCATCTTTCTCTTCTCTTCTACAGATGTGTTAGGTATTTGTAACTACCATGATAAGTGTTGTCAAAACTAGTTGACATCAATGACAACATAAAACTGATGTAATTATCTTACATAACACTTTAGTGTTCGATGATCTTGTCATGCCCAAAAATAAACAACCAAAAATGTAACAATTTTTTTTTTAGAAGGGTGAAATGTAACATCATATGTCATTGTCATGTACTCCGATTTACTTAGCCAAGATTCATCACAGATGCTCCTATGCTGAAAATGGTTAGGAAATTGCTTGCAATGATAGTAACATTAAGTGGATCTACAAGTGGTAATCTCTATTGAATTACCCCAATCAAATTCTAAAGGGCGTTCATGATAGCCTGATTACAGTCCAGTGGTGGAGGTGGAGGTGGTGGTGGTGGAGGTGGTGGTCCACCTCCCTGTTTTGCACTAACACGTGCAGCTCTACGACCTCTGCCTTGTCGACCGGCTTGTGTAATGACAAGCATCCTACATAATAGTTGAAGCTAGGTAAGTTGAAATGTAATGGGTCTAAAGGTTCCAATGTTGAAACCTAGGCTCTGATACCAAATGTCATGCCCATCAAAGTTCAGTCTAAATCACACCAATTTTTTTTTTTTAAAGGAATAATTAGGTCTAATTTAATGTTACGGGTTAATAGTTGTTGTTGACAATAGTTTGAAAAGACTCTGAAGAATAAGTCCTTTACCAACATTGGTTTCCAAAAGGATGCTAGTTGATAAGTAATTGATAAAGGTGGTGAAGTTGTAACCAAGTTTCGAAGGGGTTAGGATGAACAATTCTTGATAAGCATTTGATGATGTCAATGAGGTCTATTCAAGAATTCCTAATAGGTTAACAAATCACTATCTGTGTTATTAGAGTGACCCTTTGCAAAGAATTAACTAAAATTAAACTATTCACGATTAGGTCACCCTACTAGCTACAACTAGATTACAATCTAGGAAGGTCTAATTTTCATAATTTATTTTATTAATGATACCAAGTGGGTTTCAAAATTAGGAGGTTTTGTTAATTGAATTTAATGAATGATTTGTTGATTTAATATCCACATAGATTATTTAAAGTATAAGAACATTGCCTAGAATATTCTCTAAATAATGTTCTTATTAATATTGGTCATCGATTGCGATAGGCATAAGCTAATATCAAATTTATTTATTAAAATTATAAGATAATTTATATTGAACCAAAACATGTTAAATTATAATCTTCTAGATTAAACAACCAATTGAATGATGATTATAATTAAATGAGACATATATTAATAAACTAATTATAACATATCAATTAATTAATATGATTATTAACCAATTGATAAATTATAAATATCATTTAATAATAATAATTAAGTAATATATATATATATATATATACATATATAAATTAATATATATATATTATAATATATCAATTAATTAATGTAATCACTTATAGTTCTTCAATGAAGTTCTCAATCAGTTGTAGTTCATCAATCTCTCCCTTTGGCATTGATGGAAACTCAAGCAATATGAAGTATACCATACAAATACCAAACATGTATTCTACAAGTCTGTATACAAATGTTGTAACTTGGTACAAGCTCTCCTTAGCTTAATATGTTTAATCACTACGTTACTTAACAACATTACAAGTGCAGACTATCTTTTGCATATATGATCTTTGTAGCTCTCAGATTCCTTCTCTTATTCTGAGTAACTGATCTTCAATGCTCTCCCTTACTTTCATATCTCTCCCTTAGATAGATGTTTCAGTGTTCTCCTTAGTTATCATATTGTTTATCTCTCCCTTTGACAACAATGCCAAATAAATACTTAAACATACAAATCTATAGTAGCCATGTAATGCTCTATTGTCTGGTCCATTCTCTGTATCTCTGTATATTGTTATGCCAATCTATTCTAGTTCTTCAAACTTTTCACAACCTTAGACATAAATCCAAAGTGTGAACAATGTTGCATCAACATGTATGATCTTCTGATAATATTAGGCTAATGCAACCTCTAGATCACATTAGTGACTAGTAGATAGTGGACGAACCCCAAGTCTAGTCCTCAAGTATTCAAATGTATCCTTTGGTAGAGGCTTAGTAAATATGTTTGCAAGTTTCTCTTTAGATGTAACAAATTCTATCTTTACTTGCTTCTATTGTACTTGTTCTCTTAAGTAGTGATACTTAATGGATATGTGCTTTGTTTTTGAGTGCATCACTAGATTCTTTGAAATGTTTATAGCACTAGTGTTGTCACAATATATAATCACTAGCTCAGTGATTACCTCATTCATACCTTCCAACACTTGCTTGATATATGCAATATTTGAACAGTTTATAGCAGCATCAACATACTTTGCTTCAATTTTAGACTGAGAAATGCAAGACTACTTCTTACTTGTCCATGTAACAAGTCTTTCACCAAAGAAAAATGCTCCTCCAGTGGTACTTTTTTTGTCATCCACATTTCCAGCCCAATCAGTGTCGGTGTAGACTCTGAGTTCAAACTTTCCATCTTTAGGATACCATAATCCATAGTCCTCTATTTTCTTTAGGTATCTTAAGATTCTCTTTGTAGCAACCATGTGTGACTCCCTAGGATTTGCATAAAATCTCACAACAATCCCCATAGCATGTACAATATCTGGTCTACTATGCACTACATACATTAATTTACTAATCATAGATCGGTACAATGTTTGGTTTACCTCTATAGTTTCATCTTCTTTTGTTAGCTTGCAACCTATGACCATCGGTGTTCCAACTAGTTTAGCATCTTCCATGCCAAATGTTCTCAATACTTCCTTGATATATTTGGATTGTGTGATGAATATACCATCATTTTGTTGAATAACCTATAGTCGTAGAAAGAACTTAATCTCTCCAAACATAGACATTTTGAATTCTTTTCTCATTTCATCAGCAAATGATTTATAGATGTGATCTTTTCCTCTACATATTATGTCATCCACAAATATTTTAGCAATCAAGATAGTATCATCTGAATCTCCTTTCATATACAGATTTCTATTCTCACTAGTTCTAACAAATCCAATACTCAATAAATAATTATGTAGCCTTTCATACTAGGCTCTAGGTGCTTGCTTCAAACCATATAAAGCTTTATGTAATCTACATACCATATCTTTCTTGTGTGGATCAACGAACCCTTCTGGTTGTTCTATGTAGACTTCTTCTTCAAGTATCGCATTCAGAAAAGCTGATTTAACATCCATTTGGTAAACTTTGAACTTCTTGTGTGAAGCATATGCAAGTAACATTCTGACTCCTTCTAATCTAGCAACAGGTGAAAATTTTTCACCATAATCTATTCCTTCCTCCTGTGCATATCCCTTGCATACCAATCTATCTTTGTTCCTTGTTACATCTCCATTTTCATTAAGCTTATTCTTGAATTTCCACTTAGTACCGATAATATTCTTATCTTTAGGTCTAGGTACTAAAGTCCACGTATTATTTTTCTCTATCTATTCTATTTTTTCTTTCATTGCATTAACCCATTCATCATTTTCAAATGAACTTTAACATTCTTCAGTTCATATTCATAAACTAAACATGTATCTTGTCTTGTCTTACTCCTTGTCATCATTCCAGCTTGACTATCTCCAATTATTTGAGTCTCGGGATGATGTCTTCTGAAAAATCTTGCCAGTACTTGATCTCTTCTCTATTGTTCATCCTATGAAGGTTCATTTTCTTTCTCAGTAGGTCCTTCCTACTCATTGGTTTCTCCTTCCTATTCCTCGACATTGTTTTCCCACTGATCGGTTTTCACAATCTGCGACTTCGGTAGATACTCTATTTGTTCAATGTAAGTGAATCTACCGTAGTCTTTCAGTTCCTTTCTACTTTCTTCTACATTCTTATCATCTAACTCATCAACCCTAACATTAGTACTTTCAATTATTTTATTAGTAGCTTTATTTAGACACTTGTATGCTTTGCTTTTAGTGGAATATCCAAGAAATAGCTCTTCACCACCTTTTGAGTCAAACTTTCCATTTCTCTCATCTTTCAGAATAAAGCATTTAATTCCAAAAATTCTAAAGTAACTTACAGTGCGTTTGTGTCCAAACCATAACTCATAGGGTGTTTTGTTAGTGTCCTTCAATTGTACTCGGTTAAGAACATAAATAGCTGTGCTAACTACTTCTCTCTAGTATGTCTGAGATACATTCTTCTCTATCATCAATGTCCTTGCACAGTCAACAATTGACCTATTCCTCCTTTCAGTAATGCCATTCTGCTGAGGTGTCCTTAGTGTAGAGACATGTCTTTTAATACCATGCTCATTACAAAAGTTAGTAAATTCATCAGAGATAAATTGACCTCCTCTATCAGATCTCAAGCATTTTAACTCTTTACTAGTATCTTTCTATACTTTTGCTTTATACCACTTGAACATCTTAATTGCCTCAGATGTTTCTTTTAGAAACATGACAGTCATTAATCTAGTATAATAATCAACAAAAAGAATAAAATATCTATCTCCATAATAACTCTGAGTTCTCATAAGACCACATAGGTCGGTATGAACCAAATCAAGTATCTTCTTTGTTGAATAATCTTTGCTTTTGAAACTAGATTTTGTCATTTTACCTTTTTGGCATTCATGACACATAACATGATCAGGCTTTGATAAGTTAAGCAGACCTCTAACTCTTTTCTTTTTACTGATCTTAATCATGTTATCAAAATTCACATGACATAACCTTTTATGCCACAACCAAGCATCTTAATTTTTCATCATTAAGAAAGAAGACTCATCATTATCAAGATAAAACAAATTACCTTTTGATTGTGCTCCAGTTCCAACAAGTCTTCCTCCATCATCAGATATTTTTACTTTCTTGCTCTCAAAATTAACTCAGTGACCTAAATTGTTTAGCTGTGCCACACTTGGAAAATTATAGTTCAATCCTTCTACCCAATAAGGATTTTCACATTTGATTCTATCATTTATCATCAGGGATCCTTTTCCTCTTACCATACAGGGTGTATCATTACCCATTTTCATAGATCCTCCATTGTATTGCTCAAGATGATTAAATTTTTCTTCGTCACCATTCATGTGATGTGTACAACCACTATCTATGATCCATGTATCATTTTTATTAACTTTAGAAATCAATTCTATTTCTACATACCTCTCTTCTTCCTTAGAATCATCCTTCATAGCAAAAAATACAACTTCTACATCATCATCTGAATCAGTATCAGTATCATCTTCTTCAAAAATGTAACAAACCTTCTTACCTTTATCATTATTATCTCAGTTGTCTCTATTGTATTGTCAGTAGCTTCTGTTGTTTCTTCTCCCATAGCTTCCTTCACTAGATTGGTCTTTGTTTCTATCCTCTTCCATCATGTTTGGACATCTAGCAACAATATGACCAACCTCTTTACAGTTAAAGCATGCTAAAGGTAACTTACCCTTATATCTACCTTCACCTTTAGGTAATATTTTGGCCATAAGAGCTTCAAGTTCATCAAGCTCATTGTCAGTATTGCTATCATTATCATCATGTTTACTACTAGACTTACCAATCTTCAGAGAAGTCATGAAAGCAGACTCAACAGTCGGTACAACACTATTATCATAATTGTTAAGCTCAAATGTTGTCAATTTACCAATCAGATTGTCAAGAGTGAGAGTTGTACACTAGGGAAAGTGCCTTCATAGAATTAAGGTTAATCAATTATTGAGAATAGTAACTAAATACAACCACAAAGCAATAGAGAAACTATTTAGCAAAATAATGACTAATTGAGCATCGTATGGCTCTCTAACTAAGAATGTTAATGAATAGCTCTTAGAATTCTTCCATTAATGACAGTCCTAGAATGAGAATGATAAAGATAACAATGCTATTGCTAAAAATTAGATCAAAGTAAATGCTAAAATGCTTCTCAAATGCCTTTCTAAGCTCAAATTGCAAGAGGTTCAATGCAATTCTCAGATGTGTGGATGATGATTATGAAGGAATTAGGCCTTCCTTTTATAGATTTTCCAATGGTAGGGGGTGTAGTTGCATTTGATCATAGTTAAACCTTGGTTGAGTCCTTGGTTCCACCCTTTGAAGACAAAGCAAAGTTTGTGTCCTCAAATCTTGGGACAAGTAGACAAGATCAATGGACAAGATTCTCTTTCACTTTGAGTGATTGAGATTGAATTTGGCTTGATCCATGTGAATGCCTTTCCTTTATTCTAATTGGTTGATTGATTTTCCTCTCTTTATGGTTGTTGAGAGTAATTGAGATTTATTAATTGATTTAATTGATTTATTTTAGCCATGTACCCCTTGAATGGTTGAATTTAATTTAAGCCAAGACTATACAATTAATTGATTTAATTGTATTTTAATTTGATTACACTTAATTAAAATGCTCTCAATTTTGATTGATCTTGAATTAAGATTTGATTTATGTTTTGATTGGCTAATTATGCATTGTGATTCAATTGCTTCAATTATGTCCTTGATTTACTTTGATTTGACTTTATTTGCTTTGATTTGATCTTTGTCCATTTTTAGGTGATTACAAATGCCCCACTTTGAGTTGACGTGTGAAGCATGGCGATTCAAAGAATACTCTAATTTTGTTTGATAATAGGTCTTGATTCATTGACGGTTGATCTTTGATGTGGTTTGGTGTCTTTTGATGGTCAATCTTGATTTCTAATATGAGATTGATGTAGATATGATCGATATGAAACTCTCTTGATATGGTTCTCTGATGATCGTTCTGATATGATGGTCATTCTGATAATGGATCTCGATATGATGTTTGATCTGATGATGAATCTTGATATGATATGATGATTCTGATATGATACCTGCTATGATGATTGATTTCGATGGGATGCCCCATTCATTTGATTACGAAAAATTTCCTGATAAAAGCTTTCACTTTGATTTAATGATGGGTCTCTTGATTTTTGATGATGTTACTATTGATGTAGATCTGATTATCCGATGGTATGCCCCCTCAGAAATGAAAATAAAATTCATACTTGATTTGACCATTGATTGATTCAGGATTGATGTTGTTCATTTGATTTTGATAAAGTTCATGTTTTTGATGAATTTTATTTGTATTTTCGATATCGATGTTGAATTTGTTTAATTTTAAATGCCTCGATGTTAATTATTATGATGATCACCTCATTTTATTAGGTCAAATGGGGTAACAATGTACTTGCATAGGTCAAATTTACCTCCTTTTAGGTCAAAAACCTATATAAAGGGGTCAAAATCCCTTTTTACTATTCATTTACCATTGACTTTTGACTTTGACTATCTTTTGCCTTTTCCACTTTTCACAATGTCTATCCCTATCCGCGAGCATCGATTCAAGCAATGTCGGTGATATCATCAGCTGCCTGGGTCAGGACCTCTGGTGAGTACTTGTACCTTTCTGATTTTCCATTTTTAGCTGTAATTTCAATTTTTTCCAATTTTTTCTAGTTAAATAGCTAGTTTTGCACTTTATTTTCATGAATGGGTGCTTTTGCCATTTTTAAGGGCGCTTTCGCCTCTCAATGTGTGCTTCTGCACTTTTAAAGAGCACTTCTGTGAATCACTTTGGCGCTTTTGCTCATCAAATTTATGCCCTTCCACACTTTTACAATTTCTTTGCATGCTTTTGCCTAGGTTTAGCACTTTTGCAACTTTAACCTACGCTTTTGCTTAATTTTCACGCTTTTACATCTTTTAAGAGCACTTTTGATGTGCATTTGGGCACTTTTGAATTTTTCACCGCTTTTGCAATATAGATGTACGCTTTTTACTGCTTTAGGCAACACTTTTGATGTTTGCCACTTTTGTTCAATAAATCAACTCTTTTTCTCTGCCAAATTTCAAGTTTTTGGATTTTTGACCAAGTTGCAATTTTGTCGATGTCATTAATCAATTGTCAGGTTTATGTTCCCAATTTTTTAGATTTTGTAACAAGTTGTAAGGTGTCAGTTAGGGTTCAGTTATAGTTAGGATATCTGTCATCCGTCTAGATTCAGATGATGGGTGAAGATAAAATTTATGTTCTATCTGTGTAGAAACATGAAATCTAATTATGGTTTTGATAAGTGTTGATGAATTTTTGATCGACTTAGAATAATCCCAATAATTTTTGATTTCCTTTCTAATGTGTTTAAACTTTCTTTTTGTAGTTGGAGCTTGGTTCTTTACGTATTCACGGATCTTATCCATTGTCTTGGGACATGATTCCTGCTTTGAGTGCTGTTGACCATTGACACATTGCCCGGTGTGGTCTATCGTTCCTTCTCTATCTTCCTTGATTCCATGTGAATCAAGGCCTTATTACTATTATGGCTGAGCATTGGCACTCAGACCATAACACATTCCATCTTCCTATGGGTGATATGACCATCACCCCTAAGGATGTGTATCTTCTTCTCCGGTTGCCTACTCGAGGAGAGCTTGTATACTATGATACTGTGTATGATAGTTCAACCTATTGCTGAGTATTTGGTGATGCTTCCATTGGTGATCAACATATTCAATGGGCCCAATTCATTTCATTCCCTATGTTACCTGCTATTCTTGGTACACTTATTGGTGGCTTCCTACTTTTGGACCAGCGTGGACATGGATTTGTTGTTGTTTGGGGTCTGATTTTAGAGGATTTGATGGAAAATCCTCATCATTTCGATTGGGGTTCCTATTTATTAGCATAGTTATATCATGAGCTGTGCACTGTCGTGTATAGACGTTCCACTACTTTGACTGCTGGAGCCATTTTATTATAGTTGTGGACTTGGTAGCACCTCCCAGTGACACGTCCTATGATTGCTCGAGATCATCTAGCTAGTTGGCCATTTGCATGGATGTACAGTGGTATTACCAGGCAGACCCATATGGGTAAGCTTGATTACTGGTGACGTTGGATAGATGACATGGATACTGTCATTTGGAGGCCCTATCTTGGATGTGAGGCTTGGCCAGATGATGATAGTGATATTTGATATATGTTTTGTCCTTGTTGGATGATTGGTCAGTCCAATTTTGTGATCAAGAGATTCTACTTCCGCCATGTGTTCCATCAATATGGGTGCATTCAGGATATACCTTAGGGTGTAGTGATGTATGCTCGTGTTCAGGCCAAGAGATCATTATGGGGCCCTTGTGTTGATTATGGCACAACTATTTGAGAGATTCAAGATTTGGGGTATCATCCCTGGAACCCTAGGTCACAAGTGATGGATGTTGGCATTACAAATGAGTATGGTGCCTGGCTACATAGGTACCCTTTTCCTAGGTTTACTGATCCTATTGAGAGGATTCCTAGCATTGAGGAGTTATCTGATGGAGACAATGGAGCTAATGAGGATGGGAGTGATGATGATGATGATGGAGATGATGATGGAGGTGGTGTGTAGTACCCCTCCATAGTTTTTTTTTCTATTATTCTTACCAAACTCTTTTAGGCCACTTGTATGTGTGCTTCGTTATTTCAGTTTTATTATGATTTTAGATGTATGTCACTTCATGGTGAATCTTTAATAAATGGATGTTTATGATGTTTATATTGACTCAATTATATGCTATTATTTATGAAGATGTTATATTTGTTTTGAAATGTTATTTATAATGATGATTATACTTACCCCATACTTGCATGTGTATGGTGTTCATGTATGCTTTTATATTTCTACTTGATGTGCTTGATGTGGTTGAGGGATGAAGTCGTAGTTACTTGCTTACAAGATCCACATGATTAGCCAATCTCCACTATTGTTTTTTATATCTCTCTCTCTATATATATGCACATGCTTGTCTCTTATGCAGGTTTGCAAGTACCGGGCATCGACTTCCCTGAATTGTCAAGATGAGCGTGCCCTATCGCTAATCTCAATGGTAAAAGAGGGGAGATAATATTCAGTTCCAAATCCTAACCTAAGCCAATTATTGTCCTAAAGTAGGGGACAAGATTCTATGTTTCCACCCTTCTAAACTCGCCCAATTGGCAAGAGTTTATACCTATGTTCTGAGTATGAATGTGGGTCCTTAGGTCTTTTTGATTCTTTGATTTGTGGTGTTTGG
Organism: Chamaecyparis obtusa; assembly: GCA_027943335.1. Classification (NCBI taxonomy): domain Eukaryota; kingdom Viridiplantae; phylum Streptophyta; class Pinopsida; order Cupressales; family Cupressaceae; genus Chamaecyparis; species Chamaecyparis obtusa. Next base: position 2,595,456 of record BSBK01002404.1, on the reverse strand, counting down.
TGTGATTCCCATATTTTGATTATTCTATTTTTTAGCTATGGAATATTATTTAATTGATAACTAAATAAATGTATTTATTTAGCTTAATTATTATCTTATTGTATAGTGGTAGCAACAAATTAATTGGAGATTAATTATATGAAATTTTTGAGTGTGGTTGAAATATTTAATTAATAAGAATTAATTAAATAACCTCACCTTAGAAATATTTAATCATTGATTTTAACCCTTGTGCAATTAAAATATATTTATTAAATTAAGGGTTATTTTAGCATGTGTTAATAGTGTCAAACTAAATGTTCTATTTTTCAATTATTTAAATGCATTATGTTGCACATTCATAATTGAATGAAATTGATAATAATTTAAGTTAAAGTTTGGTTAAGAGCTTTTCAACAAAAGTCAAAGTGGAGAGGAGACTCTAGTTCAATTGAACTAAACTATAAACTTGTCATGCCCACAATAAATCAACCAAAAATGCAACCAAATTTTTTTTTAAAAGTGAAATGTTACAGAGTGTCATTCAATGGTTAAGTGTAATTCAACATCAGCTATGTCAGGTGCAATCTAGGATCGAGTTAATAACTAATGTTGTAAGAGTCAGACCTTGAAAGGCGGGGACCCTAGTGTATACAGTTTCCAATAAGAGCTCATGTTCTAGGTGCATTCACAGTACCTAGGGTATTAATCATTCTTTCAAATTTTATACCAAACAATACGATAGTTCATAACACCATTCATCATTGACATGTGACAAGTTAACTTAGCCATTAATTTACTATTGATACTCTTGCGTTAATCATTTAGAAATTGCACACAATGAACTATAACATTGAGTGGATCTATTGAGGATAAATCTATCACAATTAGATCTTCATCTAACTATGTCAAAGATCCTGTTAGCTAAATAACCTTTAATTGAATTGACTATTATCTTGTCAAGAAGTTTCACTGCTAGATGTGTTTGAACATATACCCGATAATACTACTAAATTAATAATTTGATTCATTCCTAGTTAGGTCAGAACATTAATACCACTAGCTAATAGTCTATTTCATTAATTACCAAAATTAGAAATTAATTGCTAAAATCTATAATTATCATCTAAATGACTAATGTCATACTCCAATATACCCTACTCTAATAATTCACCAAACCTATCACTTACTAACCAATTGATTGATTGACGGGTCTAACATACTAACATTATGTTCTCTTCTCTTAATGAATCTAACATATTAACAATAAATCATTCCCTTATTAACTAATTGATTAAATTATTGAATATATGTTCTACCAAAACAATTAATAATTAAAAAGACAATAATCTTAAGTATCAATTCACAAATTAAATAAATCCCAAATATTTATTATTGCTAGTCTTATTAAAATAGATTACCAGATGAATAAAAATAAAACATTAACTTAGCAAGTTAATACATCAAAAGCTAAATCTAATTACACTAACAATAACTATTACTTAGCAAACAATTTCTTTAACTAGTTACTTTATCAAAACAAAATATAATTAAAATAACAAAACAATCTAAGTCCCTATCCTATTCTATACACCTATCTAACCCATGGCTCCTACACCTACCACCCATCAAGTCACCCCCTATTCCCCAAGGCCACTTGCCAAGTGGGGTTGACATGACCAATATCTATAACCTAAGCAATGATAACAAATGTTTTAATTGCTAAGCCTGCGTGAGTATACCAAGAAAGAAGACTTTTTCCCCCCATAAGATTTTCAAAAATCTCACATAGGGATTTGCAGATAAAGGGGAGACATGACACTAGGGCCCACCATTTCTTTGCATACAAACAAAGGAGAGGATTTTCACAGCCTCCAAGAAGTAGTTGTATGACAGCAAGGCCAGGTACGCATGGCAAGGGTCAAGGACTATTGACTTGCCATCAAGGAAGTATAGCCAGGTATGTGGGAGCTTGGAAGATGGTGCAGGTCATGAAGGAGGTTAATAAAACATTTAATCATGCTGCAAGGTAAATTCTTTTGTTTGTTACAAGTTGCATCCACTTGTTAAATGTTTTTATAAGTTTTGATTTAAATAAGTGTTAAAGGTATGGGTAATTTGGAGGGGGATCCCACTAGATGCATAGGGTAAAGTAGACTTTATGACATTGTTTAGCAACTTTATATTAATAGAAATTAGTGTCTAATAGTTAGGTTAGGCTAGGAGTTTAGACTTAAGTTAATACTAATCAGGAACATAATGTAATGAAGTAGAATATTCTCTGTGGTATGGGAATAATGTTATTCCCATACAAATTCCAGAGAGTAATTTGCTCATAAAATCTGGAAAATGTCATTATAAGAAACTATGGTTTCTCCTTCCTTTCTTTTCTTGCTTATTATTTCTTTTTGATCCATTTAAATGCATAGATTACTAGTGACTAAACTAAGGAGATTTTTAGGTTGAATATATTAGTTGTAATGGAAATTCCACATAGTAATCCAATATTTCACTTGTTCATTGATATATACTACAATTTGAAGAGATTTAGAGGTGGTAATGTTGTTCTCATCTCAAGTAGTTTCTATTGAGTTTGAAGATTGTCTAAGGTAGGATAGAATATAATGAACATAACAAATTCAATCAATACATTAAGAGATTCCCGATATTCATTTCAATGAAATTTCTTCCTTAAACAATACATTATTTCTTCTTTATCAACTTGGATAAACATTTAACATGAGAGATTTACACCTCCATTTCAATTAAGTAGAATGCATCAACATGATAGCAAGGAATCCTAATTTACATTTCAACCAATGAAATAACATTTGGTAACCATACATGAATGATAGTATCAAAAGAGCATGATTTTCTCAATTCCCTTACAATATACAATTTCATGGTGCTCCAATAAAGAGAAGGATAACACTATCCAAATCCACAAGTATGCTCCTACTACAAGGAGATGTTTCTTCATTACAAAATGCATCAAAATGAGGATCTTACTTCCAAGATCTACCAAAACAAAGACATGTGGTGTCTCCATACAAACACATCCAAAGAATGAACTCCGTCAAGCTTCTTCTACATGAATCAAGACATCAATACCTGCAATAAAAAGGGGAAGAACCATGGGATGCTCACCTCCCAACCTAGGTCTCCATGAGACCACCCCCGAGCTTGGAGAACCAAGGCTAAATGGGTATGCTTCAACAAACAAAATGCTTACAAAATACACATATGCATATACAACAATTTATTCCCTCCCAAGGCTACACAAATGAGTCTTACAAACTCATTGAGAGAGGGTGAAGGTGGGCTTTTCCAAGGGGCTAATGCCATGGTATTCAACATTTCTCAATGTGATTATTTCATTCCCTCTTCAAGGCTACATAAATAAAACCTCCATACACATACTTTGTTCATCTACATCCTCAAGATGCAAGGATACCAAAGGCTTCAAGGTGCCCATACACCATGAATTTGTCCCTCTTCTCCAAGAGAAGAGACTCTCACCACATGGAGAGACCAACTAACCCCTTCACCCAAAGGCCACTTCTTCCCTTCCCAAAGGGTGAGTAATGCCTCACTCCCATGAACAAGAACTCCCTCATTCAAGCAAAATAAAACAAGAAGGAAACATGAATTCAAACCCAAATCCGATCCCTCACAACACAATATCACAACACGAATACAATTCATATGCATGAGAGAGAAAGAATCCATGCTAATCTATTGAACAAGTAAGAAAGCTTCCATGGAAGTGAGTAACCAACCTTCACAAGTGTTATGGAAAATGAAGTTTGAGAAGAGCTAATCCACTTATCCTCCTTTCCAATCCAAACCCTAATGTCTCTAAAAGTAGAGAGTGGGTGAACACCCACTAACTCTACCAAGGGCCTCTAAAAAGGCCTCCAATTTCTACCCACCCACCATCAATAAATGTAGAATTGACCCTATGGTTCTATTGTTTTTCCTTGTCCCCCATGATAAATGCATGATTGAAAGGAAAGGGTGGAGTTGGATAAAGGTCAAGACTTATCCAATTTCGTAGCTAAGGGTAAATGGGTTATAAAATGGGTTACCAAGGTCACTAGAGAATTATGGACATGCTCAAAACCTTCCTAACCCATACACCTATCACTTAGGTACTTAAATAATGCCAAAAATGACCCTTAGGACCTCTTATTGGCCTCTAGAAGTGGCTAGAAACAAACTACATTTAAATAAGCACATAACAAGTGTCAAGTGACACTAACGATTGCACATTACATACAAAATGCCATGTCCTGAATGACAACATGAAGTTAACTAATAACACATGCAATTTCACATTTGCAACAAGTTCACATTACAATGAGGCTTTTAATCCCATATTGGATTAAACCTTGGCTTACTCAGTTCACATATGTTTAACCTTGGTTCTCCGAATAATTCCATGGTTCTCATACCTGCACACTTAACATCGAGCATTAGTAGTTCAAGGTGGTAAAATCAAATAAAATATACATACTTAATTCATGATTTAACAATGTAATCTATATGCAGAATTCAACCCTAATTGTAAATTTTTCATCCAATAATGTTTAAACATCATAATTACATAATCATCATGACATGTCATCCATGAAGTAATCAAATCTAACCATGATCCAAACTTCTCATCAATTCACATTACTAAACATGCATAATCAAAATCTCAACATACTCTAGATTCTAATACACATCATAAAGTAATCCACATGGCATAATAATCATCATCAAAATATAGTATCTCGAGTCTCTATCAGGATAAATCAACAAGTGTATCAATGTATCAAAATGCGAATAAGAAAAGATGCTATGATGGGTCAGGGTGAGGCCTTACAAAACTAAAGTTTGTTTTCATGCAAAGCCCTCTTGGAGTTGAGTTTGAATTCATGCACGTGAAAGGAGATTCCCTTATGTATTAAGAATTTGGCCTTTATTCGGGTACACAGGTTTTGGAGGAGGAATTTTGGAGACAGGTTTGGGACAGATTTGTGAGAGCTCTTCGAAAAGCTTGGATACTGTTTTCTTCATTCTGGACATCATCGAATCTGTATAATTTTTATTTGAGGTAGGTTTTGAAATTTATTCTTGTTATTACTTTTCAGATCTCTGTAGAAAAGAAAAGTGTGTCTTCCTCATGCCTTTTGGATCTGAATGCTTGAGAAGTTTCATATGTTATTGCAATGTGATTTAAATAGTTTCGCCTATCTATTTCATGATTTGATGGTTATGAGGAATCTGTAGAAAGAATATTAGAAAGCCTAATTGGACTAAGGTTTTGATCTTTGATGAATATTAATAGAGTTAATATTTATGTTAAAAGAGACTTTATTATTGTAGATTATATATATATATATATATAAAGATTGTCATATTTAAACTTTGTGTTAAAAAAATTTTAAAAGCGAAATTTATTTTTTTGGGTTGAGGGGCTATTAAGTCCCCCTAACCCCTAGCCCACACGACAACCCATGGCAGGGTTGCCATGTGGTAGTACCCAGAGGTACTGTCGCATGACAATCCTCCCTTGGGAGCGGCTGCCGTGCGGCAGTACCCAGGGGTATTGTCGCACGTTAGTCCCCCTTGAGGGGCTGCCATGAGGCAGTACCTCTAGTACTGTCACACGATACTGCTATTTTTTTTCTATTTTGTTTTTTAAAATAGATTTAATTTATATTTTGTTAAATGGTTTTTAAGTTAATAAATTTAGTTAGTTTTATTATTATTATTTAATTTAGTTTATTTATTAGGTTAGTTAAATTTAATTTTAATTTTAATTTTAATTTTTTTTCTCAAGTGTAATTTAGTTAATTTTTTAGTATTTGATTTATGGTTTTAAATGTTTATTAAAGGGAAATTTGTTCAGCTAGTTTTATTTAATTTAAATTTTTTTTTAATGTTAAATGTTCATTGAGGTTGTAGTTATGGATTTTGGTATGTTCTTTATTTATTCTTTTTTTTGGTTAATAATTGTATATTCTTGTATATATAAGATGCAATCTTTAGCAAGCATGGTTTATCATGAAGACTTAGATACCCTTGGGCAATGTATTTTGTATTGTTTTTTGGGGGTTGTAGTTGACTTTTTGGGATATAATCCAAAGGCGGGTATATCGGGTGTTATGATTGTCTCTTTTGTTTGGTTTGCATACTCTATTAGATTGTATGAGTTGTTCTAACCCTAGGTGGGTTTTGTACTTGGTATTTTTGGGTCTTGCATGTTGGATCTTGATGTTGTGATTCATGAGTTGTGTTAACTCAAAGTTCATATTGATCTTGTGAAACCCTAGAGTAGGTCATCTAAGTGTATGTTAGGAAGTGACTTGTAATTGGTGCCGGAGCCCGGAAGTGGCTACCAGGAGATCCCATTACAAGTAGGTTATTAAGTGATTCTTTTACCATTTGAGATTCTGATGTTCGTGCACCGAGGTTGGAAGATCCATGTGGCAGTTGTTCCTTCTTGCTCTTCTTCTTCTTGTGATCTTGTATCATTATATCAATTTTTCAGAGTTATCATGTTGTACTTCTTTTTAGTTATTATATTACATACCTTGTGACATGTGCAGTGGATGCAGATTATTATGGTCACCTTATGGTACCAATTGTATTTATGTAATCATGCATATGATGTTGTATTTATCTTTCAGTTGTAATCTTGGGATTCATATCTTTATCTTATCTAAATTAATTAATTCTTTCATAATCTACGTCAAGGAACCCTTGAGAGTTGTAATATGTGTTAGTTGTTTATTGCTATGCTTTGCTTCCAAATTGTGACACTTTGATGTTATTGATTGTTAACTTAAAAAAAAAGCTTTGCAAACTTAGTTTCATCTTTAGGTAAAGTTCTCCTGGGTTCCCCTGTGGGGCATTACATGGTGGTCATGGTAGGATCAGAGGTCTACATGGATAACGGGGTCATCATAGAGCTAGAGCAGGTTGAGTACAGATACCAGTGTTAGCTACTGCTCCTATTCCTCCTAGAGCTAGTGATCAGGGTGGAGGTGGATGGGTTGACAGGCTTTTACATCAGGTGGATAGAGTTTCTATGTAGAGCCTTCATGTTAGACGATAGAGATTTGTTGATGTAGAGATTGTATAGGTGTTGCTTATCAAGCACAGGGTCCTACTTAGTAGGTCATTCCTTCTTTGGTTCCTCCTGTTATTCCTTCTATTTTTCCTACCATTCAGGCACATGGTATTGCTTTGATGCCTTCATCTTCATCACATCCTTCTTCTTAGTTTGTTCCTATGTTGGGTGATCCATCTTCATCCACTCCATCTTCGTATACTCCACTTTCACAGTCTGCTATAGCTCAGGGTTTTGCCCCTACCTCAGCATCAGATGTTGCTTCCTTGCAGACTCAGATATCTTCTATTCAGTAGCAGGTTTCACAGATGAGTTCTATATTGCAGTCGTTTATGGTAGCTATGAGTCAGCATGGGTTACAGGCTAGTTCGAGCCGTCCACCAGATAGTGCACCTAAGCCTGAGAATGATGATGATGGTGGTGATTCCGTTGCTTGAGCATTTCTCTATATTCATGGGCGTTCTTTTCCTTGTTATCATCAAGACATTAGATTCATGTTGTATCATGGTTGATCGGTTGATGTTTATTTATTTATTGATACCTTGATATGTGATTGGACATTGATCTCTAGATATTGCTTTCTTGATGATCATGTTATAGACTTTGATTTCTTGCTCATTTATGATGATGGTACCATGGACTCTGATACTTTGATTGATTTGACTATATACGATGTCATCATGTGTTGGATTTCTTTCCAAATGTCTCGTATGATATGTAGCTATATGATTCTATATGATTTTGTTTTATTTTTGCAGAATGGAATTTTCTCATGTATGCATATGTTCCAATGATGGTGAAATGGTTGTCTTATATATGACATAGAATAGATAAATGTTATGTATACTATTTATTTAGTTTATGTTATTGATGAATAATGAATCTATTCCTTTTGATATGTAGATGTGATGCAATGATGGTCTTTCAATGATATATGTATGAATGGTACTATTATGAATGAGATGTTTGTAATGAATGATTTTAATGAATGTAATGATTTTTCACTAATGCAATGTTATGGATGCAGTTTGATGTTGCTAATGACCTTTCTCATGCATGAACTTTAATGATAATGATGAACTTAATAATGTATGATCCTAATAATTCAAATGTTGGACACATCTAAATTAATGCAAGACTTAAATGATAATGTTTTACTTAATGCAAGTAACCTAATGCAATGCACTTTGTTTTTTATTTCCAACACACGATCCTATATAATTGGTTTTTGATGATCTTTTGATTGTTTGATTTGCGTACACCCCCTTTTTGATTTAATTTCCCCTCTTGCAAATTAAGCTAAGTAAGGAAAAAAAATATATACAATGCACTTAATCTAAAATGAATGCAGCTAACTGTCATTATTCAAAATTTGGAGCTTATAATCATCATTGAGCACTTTTGGAATCTCATTTTAGTACAACCATCACTAGTTTAACTATGATGATATGAATACTTTTTACCTCTTTGTTTGCTTTCCCATTAGTCTCTTTGGTACAACTATCATTGATTGAAGCCAGTCATAAGAGTGCGATTACCAATTTTGTCAGATTCTATGTTGCAAGTGGATTTTGGTATTATGATATTGAAGATCATAATAGCCAAGGTATCCGTTTGCGTAAACAAGCAAAAATCTTAGTTTTATCGTATATACAAGTCCTCAATGATTCTTTGATGATCAGGTCTTTAGACAAATAATACATGATTTAAAAATTTGATTTTAAGATAGTCATTCAGAAATCAAGAAAATATCATCCTTTCATCATAGCTTGTCTAGTCTAAAACTTTCATCGACTTGGTAGAAAGACGTGATTTCATCAATTGAGTCAACACTTATAAATTTTTTCCATGTTTTTCAAATTCATAGTTCAAGTGTAGTTCCATCCATTTCATACTTTTAATCCTGATAAAGATAAGGTCATTTAAGTTCTTGGATCAATTTTTGATTTTAGGCTCAAGTTGGATTGGGATGTAGATTTGATCAACTGTTCCTCTTTCGAGTGTGATGAATTGATTCTCTGATTTAATAAAGCTTTCTTTGATGAATCCTTTCTCCTTTGGAGTAGATTTCCCCCAGTTTGATATTGATTTTGTTTGTGGGACTTAGGACAATTTTTTGATTAGGTGACCAAAATTTTGAGGTATTTGCAAATGCAATTGTGGGGTTTTATTATGCAATATGTACAAATGCTGGTGAATGCAATAATTACAAGGTGACCTTCTAGGTATGCGACTGACTTGGACTTTCAATGGTGCCTATTTACTAGGTTTCCACCGATTGAATGGATCTAGCTCTTTTTTTCTATTTTTAAAGCTTTTTCCCTTTTTTTGCTACCAAGATGTCTATTTGCTAGGTTTTCACCAAGGCACTTTTCTTCTTTTTGGTTTTTTTTGTATTTTTCTCTTTTTCAATTTTTTTCTTTTCTTTTTTTCAGGATCATATATGAATATTTTTTCTTTCTTCATGCTCAATTTTTCCAATGTTTTTCTTTTGTTTTCTACTTTTCCAATGTTTTGGTCTTTTTCAGGATCTCTTTTGAACTATGTACAATAAATATGGTGTGCCTCATCTGATACTCTTTATACTCTTTCATCTCCCTTATATATAGAACCTCTTGAGATGTATGCTATTTATTGGTTCTTGTAGCTCCTCTCCATCACAATCTGCTAGCTTGTATGTACTGGTCCTAAAATCTTCAACAATGAGAAATGGTCCTAACTAGTTTGCTTCCCATTTTCCCTTCCTCTCCCTTTCTACTTGGTTCTTGGGATTTTCCCTCAACACTAGGTCACCTATTTGAAATTTCCTTGGCTTGATGTGTTTATTATAACATCTTGACATCCTATTTTGGTAAACCTTCAAGTGATCAAATGCTTTCTTTTGTTTTTCATTTAAAAGTTCTAGTTCTTGTAGCCTTGCAACCCTATAGTCTTCTTCATTGATCAACCCATGCATAGATATTCTCAAAGATGGAAGTTCGACCTCTAAAGGCAAAAGCTCTTCTATGCCAAAGACTAATGAGAAAGGTGTAGCTCCTATTGGCATTCTAATACTAGTTCTATAATCCCACAAGGTTGGGTTTATCTTGATGTGCCAATCCATTCCTTCTCTTCAAAATTTTCAAGATATTTTTGTTTGTTTCTTCAGCTTGTCCATTACATTGAGGGTAATAGATTGAAGAGGATTGATGAATCATGTGAAACTTAGCGCATAATTCTATTAAGTCTTTGTTCTTGAAATGCCTTGCATTATCTATTATGATGGCATGAGGTATGCCATATCTACAAATTATGTGATTAAGGATAAACAAAGAAATTTGTTTGCTTGTTCCAGTTGATAAGGGTACAACTTCCACCCACTTAGTAAAATATTAAGTTGCTATGATGATAAATTTATGACCTTTCGAAGATGGTGGATAAATCATCCCTATTAGGTCTAACCCCCATTGATAAAATGGCCATGGTGTTGTCATAGGATGAAGTTCTTGTGCGGGTGCATGTATCAAATTCCCATGGAATTGACATTTCTTACAAGTTTTTGCAAAGTCACATGAATCTTTTTCCATGGTAGGCCAAAAATATCCTATCCTTAGAAGTTTCTTGGCTAGGGATAATCCGTTTGAGTGTCATCCACAAATTCCTTCGTGAATTTCTTGTAAGGCTAAATTTGATTCTTCCTCTTCTAAACACCTAAGGAGCATTCCGTCAAGACCTTTTTGATACAATGTTTCAAAAAATATAGTGTATTTGGTGGCTTGACGAATGAAGCTTTTCTTTTGGTTTCTAGTTTGGTTTAAGGGAAGGATTTGATCCTTTAAGTAAGTATAAATTGGGCCATACCAGGGTAATTCATTTGTAGTTAGCAAGAAAATGGTGTGAGGGTGGGTTGGGTCATATGTGGGTTGAATTAATTCTTCTACCAAGAACTTGTATCTAGCATTTTGATCAGGTGTCTGCAAAAGTGAAGCTAAGGTTGCCATGGCATCTACTACTTTGTTCTTTTCTCTTAGCACTTGCTCAAATGTAATGAGTATGAAATACTTCTTGAGATTTTCCACCATGGTTTTGTAGGGTACCAATTTGTCATCGTTTGTTAGATATTCTTCATTAACTTGATTTATGACCAATTGTTAATCTCCATAAATTTTTAATTCTGTCACTTTCCACTCTAATGCCAACTTCATTCCAATAACCAATGCTTCATATTCTGCTATATTGTTTGTACATTGAAATAACAATTTGTAGGATTTTGGGATAGTAGAGCCCTGAGGAGTGATGAGAAGTATGCCCACTCCTGATCCATGATGGGTTTAGGAACCATCAAAATAAAGTTGCCATGTTTTTGCCTCAACTATCACAATCTCTGAATCTGGAAATTCAATTTGTATAGGATGATCATCATGAAGTGGTGCTTTTGCTAATTGGTCTACAATGACTTTTCCTTTGATTGATTTTCTATCAACATATTCTATGTTGAATTCACTTAGTATCATCACCCACTTTGCTAGTCTTCCATTCAATGTTGTTTTGCTTAGTAGATACTTCAAAGGGTCAATCTTAGCAATGAGCCTTATCTTGTGGGTTAGCATATAATGGCATAATTTATGTGAAGCAAAAAATACAGCCAAGCATGCCCTTTCCATAAATGTATAGTTTAGCTCATATTTGACTAAGGTTCTACTAATGTAGTAAATTGCCTTCTCTTTTCCTATTTCATCCTCTTGTGCTAAAAGTGCCCCCAATGAATTCTCTATTGCTGAAATGTATAGGATCAAGGGTTTGCCTCTGATAGGTGGCATCAAGATTGGTGGGTTCATAAGATATTTCTTTAATAGATTAAAGGCTTCTTCACACTTGTCATCCCACTTAAAGATTGTATCCTTATGCAAGATTTGGGTGAAATTATGGCATTTTTCCGCTAGTTGGGAGATAAAGCTCCTAATGGATTGGATCCTTCCTTGTAAAGGTCACATCTAACTAATGTTAGGTGTTTCCATTTCCATTATAGCCTTTACTTTAGCAGGATCCACCTCTATCCCTTTGGTAGATACAATATAGCCTAAGAGATTGCCAAATTGAACTCTAAATGCACATTTCTTTGGGTTGAGTCTCACTTTGAATTCTTCTAGCCTTTCAAAAAAATTTCGCCAAAATTGGAAGATTTTATTTTCTTGAATGAGATTTGGCTAATATGTTGTCCACATAATCCTCCATGAATTTATGCATCATATCATGAAATATTGTGGTCATTGCTCTTTGATAGGTTGCACCTGCATTCTTTAACCCAAATGGCATAACATTCCAGCAAAATGTACCCCATGCACATGTAAAAGTGGTCTTATCTTGGTCTTCTAGTGCTATCTTTATTTGATTATACCCACTAAATCCATCCATAAGTGAGAACATAGAGTGCCCCACCGTTAAATCTACAATGGCATCAATACTCAAAAGTGGAAAATTATCCTTAGGACATGCCAAGTTTAAGTCTCTAAAGCCTGTGCAGATTCTGATGGATTTGTCTTCTTTTGATACTGACACTATATTTGAGATCCATTGTGCATAATCAATGGCCCTTATAAATCCCACTTTCAATAGTTTTTCTAACTCCACTTTGACAAGTAGGGCTGTATGAGGATGCATTTTCCTTAGTTTTTGCTTAACGGATTTTTCTCCTTCCTTGATATTGAGATGATGCATTATCAAATTTGGGTCTAAACCCGGCATATCATCTTAAGACCATGCAAAGTTAACTTGTCTTTCTTTAAAGAACTTATTGAATTCTATCATTTCTTCACTAGATAAGGATGCTGCTAAGTGGATGAACTTCGGCTCTATTTCTAATCCAATGCTTATCTTTTCTGTTGGCTCAATTAAGATTGGAGATCTTGCTTCATAGTGTTCTAGTGGAACATCCAAACTCCCTTCCATAGGTGCCTTAGTTGGGTTTTCACCTTTGGAAACATCCTTCATTGGTTTGTTTTTTTCTTGATCTAATGTTGCCACAAAGTGTTTTTCAACACTTGATTCTTTTCCTTTTCTATTTTATTTTTATTTTTTCATTTTTTCTTGAATTAGAAGTTTGGATGCTCCTGCTGATCATTTCTTCTTGATGTTCTTTAATAGAAGAAGGTTCAACCATGTTGAGGTACTTGGAAACCATGTTGTCATTCAAGAAAGTTGGTAAGGTAGTTGGTTCAATGGTATCCCATTCGATTAAGTCTAGGTGGATGAGAGTTAATGGGTCAACACTTAGGCTCATTTCGAAAGGGTTTAAGGTGTAGATCTCATTATTGGAGGGTTTGTACATTGTATCTCAAAAATCTTGGACATGGGCTTCCTCTAAATGTTCTAAAGAAGAAGGATCAAAGTCCTCCTCACTAGAATCCACTAGGGTTTCTGTGGCATAGAAATCATGTGGATTAAACCTAGCATTTGATTCTTCCATCGTAGGTCTCCATGACAAAATGTATGGTTTTCCCACTCACTAATTGATTTCTATCTCTATACTTGGTACATTGTTTAGAATAACTTGGCTAGAAATAGATGCTTGATATGAAGTCAATTCTGTCATTGGTCTTTTATTTTTGGTAGAAGCATAGGTATGAATAACATCAATACCCTTGTCTTGGCATGAATCATCTAATAGGGTCTCCCATTCCCAATCATTAGAATCCTCATCACTATGAGACTCTAATTGTAATATTTGGCTATAAAGTTCAGGATGATGTTTTTGAGTGTATCCTTCCTCAAGATACCTTATTCTGGCTTTCTCCTTAGAATCTTTCCATGTACTTTCTAAGGGTTCAATGATTCCTTCAATCTTTGTGCCTAAAGGTCCTTGACCTTTGTATCCCATCTTTTTCATGATTGCAAATCCTTTCCCATATTGATGTGTGGGAATGGTTATATTTTGGATATGTTTGATGTGGGCACTTGACTCTTCATCCTTGTATAACCTATTCAAAATTTCATTGTCCTCTTCATCCATGGAGGATGATGTACTTGCCCTCACAAAGTTATCATTATATCTATGAGGCAGATTTGGGGGTTTTCCAAAGGACTTAGGTGATAAAGGTAGGTCCATCATAGATAAGGAGTATTCACCTACTCCTTGCTCTTTGATCTTGCATTTCTTGTCAAAGTTTTTCATCATTTGGTTCATCTTTTGATAATGGACTTCTTTAGTGAATACTTGAATAGATTTGTTAGGGTCTTCTTTTGGTTCTTCAATAATATTATCCTCATTAACCTTCTCTTTTGCTTTAGTCGATGTAGCTAGGTTAATGAGTTTTGGTGGGTCTTCAACAACAATCTCTTCTTCCATCTTTTGTTTTCCTTTCAACAAAGGAATGTCCTTAGAAATTTGACCTTGCTCCCTTTGATTGGGTATAGACCCTTCAACATTGTGTGGAACCAATTAGTCATTGATAGGCTTGACATTATTACAAGATTGGAATGGAATTAGATCTCCACTTACCACTATCTCTTGACCTAGATATGGGAATTTTAAGCATTGATGATAAGTTGAAGGAATGACTTGCATTTCATCGATCCATGGTCAACTTTAAGTCTAACACTTGGCATATGGTCTCTTTTTGCATGGGACAAACTCTTATGGGTAAGACTATAACTCATCTTGATGCTCTTTCTTCATCATCGTAGGCTTTTATGGTTATTTTCTTCTTTGGGTCAATAGCCTCCTCAGAAAATCCTAGGGCTTTTACCAAGCTAAGGGTACAAATATTTAGGCCAGCACCTCCATCTATAAGGAATCTTTTCTCCCTATGCTTGTGGATCAACACTTCTATGTGTAAGGGAAAATTTTGAGGATGGTTTAGGTTCATGTCATCTTGCTCAGAAAATGATAGGCAATGAGGTGCAATTAGGTGTCCTACCATATTTTTGAATTTTTCTACCTCCAAATTTAGAGCCACATTTGTTTCCAATAAGGCTTTTTCCAAGATATCTTTATGAATTGGTGATAGTTTGAGTAGCTCAAGAATAGAAATTTGAGCAGGAGTTCTTTGTAATTGATCTACCAAGTTGTATTGCTTTGATGATGATGTGGAAGCTTGATTTGACAATACAATCTTTGGAGCATTGGTAAGTAGGACAATTTTTGATGCTTGCCCCCTAGTGACAACATTTGATGATACTTCTCTTGATTTATTTTTTATTATTATAACATTTACAGTTTGGTCCTCCTGTCTTAGAGTATTTATCATGTTATCACACATTCAATTGTCTCTTTTTACCCTTTTAACACAAAATGTTTGATTTGAAGAATGTTATCACAGGTTTTGCATAAAAAGACACTTCAAGCACCTACCTAGCACAAGATTTGGTTCGTAAACATGGCTCTACAAGGTGGTCTTGCTACTTAATCAAGGATTTAGTATGTATTATGTTCAAAATGGACTTTAATCTCTCATCCTCTAAGTATGTTAGGAGGCTTCCCACATGCACCGAAGTATGATTTTGCACAATCTGTGAGTACTACTAGAGGAAGGTTGAAAATTAAGATCCTTTTGTCATGCACCCCATTAAGGATACATGCATTTTGTTTTAGAGTGGGTTGGATTCCCATAGTGAAACTGAGCATATCCCACTTTGGGCTGTCCCTCTCACTAGCCTTGTTAAGGAAAACTTGGGAGGCAAGCCCACTATTGCTCTAGCATGTATAATGAAAACAAGAAATGAATTTAGGCTGACAAGTTTGGGAGTTTTATTCACTTAAAAAGTGAAGATCATATCCCTATTGTCTTTCTTTGTTCCAACCACTCAAACACAAGCTTGTTCTTTCCCAATCTCTTGACAAGGAGATTCTTAAAATGGAAGTGTTTGGTTCATTTTCTATTTTATTTAAGCTATGTTTGAAAAAAAATGCTGCAATTTAATCAAGTGCAAGCTTGAATAGAATAATACATTTCCTTGTAGCTAGCCTAAACTAGGGGCATTTTTGAAAGGTTTTTGTCATTGTTTTTCAACTCACCTTGGCAATAGCCTCCTCCAAATGTGCTTGTCCTCCAACAAGTTAGTCAACACCAACAATCACAATGAGGAAAAATCAAAGAAAAATGAATGAAGCAACTAATAATGTATTGAACTTTTAAGCACCTTAATTGTGAAGTTTTAAGGAAAACTTGAACATAAGGATTAAAAATCCAATTTAAAGATACAAATTTCGATTTGTATGCTTCAATAACAGCAAGATATTTCTGATATAACTGATTGTCTTCTTCTTGTGTTGTTTCAAGAACCACTTTGATATGAGCTATGTTCTCCTTCTTGATCTTTTTGGCTAAAACTTTTCCCTCCTGATTGAATCTTGTCTCTAGTTTCCTCGCCTTTTTATGCCCTGTCATCCTGTAGAATAAAAATCATTTTGTAATAGTCAGATTAATCAATTCATAATTTTTAGCAAAAGTGCACCTGAATCAATTGAAAGTGCTATTTTATTACTCAAAAGAGTATCTAATTTGATTGAAAGCACTATTTTAGTCTGCAAGTAAAATATTGAAGCGCACAAATAAATTTTAAAAGCGCTACTGAAATAAGAAAAGGTGGTAAAATTTAGGCAAAAGCGCTAATAAAATCGGTGAAAGCACCTAGTAGTTAGGAGCAAAGTGTTCTTTCACATTGCAAAAGCACTGAAAGATATAAAGACCGAAGACATGATTCACAAAGGCGCTGTAGATCGATGCAAAGGTGCACATATTTGCTACAGAAGCCCCAGAACAGTGATTGAAAGCACTGTTTCTTCTCACAAAAGAACTACTTAAACTGGTAAAAGTGCTACTTCTTGAAAAAGCCAAGGGTTAAACATGTGCAAATTTGGAGATAATGAAATTTTTTTGTATGATTAATAGAGTAGAACATTCTGCACCACGGTGGGTGCCATTTTGTACACTAGGGAAAGTACCTTCATAGAATTAAGGTTAATCAATAATTTAGAATAGTAACTAAATACAACCACAAAGAAATAGAGTAACTATTTAGCAAAATAATGACTAATTGAGCATCCTATGGCTCTCTAACTAAGAATGTTAATGAATAGCTCTCAGCAAGCTTCCATTAATGACAGTCCTAGAATGAGAATGATAAAGATAATAATGCTATTGCTAACAATTAGATCAAAGTAAATGCTAAAATGCTTCTCAAATGCCTTTCTAAGCTCAAATTGTGAGAGGTTCAATGTAATTCTTAGATGTGTGGATGATGATTATGAAGGAATTAGGCCTTCCTTTTATAGATTTTCCAATGGTAGGTGGTGTAGTTGTATTTGATCATGGTTAAACCTTGGTTGAGTCCTTGGTTCCACCCTTTGAAGACAAAGAAAATTTTGTGTCCTCAAAGCTTGGGACAAGTAGACAAGATCAAGGGACAAGATTCTCTTTCACTTTGAGTGATTGATATTGAATTTGGCTTGATCCATGTGAATGCCTTTCCTTTATTCTGATTGGTTGATTGATTTTCCTCTCTTTGTGGTTGTTGAGAGTAATTGAGATTTATTAATTGATTTAATTAATTTATTTTAGCCATGTACCCCTTGAATGGTTGAATTTAATTTAAGCCAAGACTATACAATTAATTGATTTAATTGTATTTTAATTTGATTACACTTAATTAAAATGCTCTCAATTTTGATTGATCTTGAATTAAGATTTGATTTATGTTTTGATTGGCTAATTATGCATTGTGATTCAATTGCTTCAATTATGTCCTTGATTTACTTTGATTTGACTTGATTTTCTTTGATCTAATCTTTGTCCATTTTTAGGTGATTACAAATGCCCCTCTTTGAGTTGACGTGCGAAGCATGTCTATTCAAAGAATACTCTGATTTTGCTTGATAATAGGTCCTGATTCATTGACGGTCGATCTTTGATGTGGTTTGGTGTCTTTTGATGGTTGATCTTGATTTCTGATATGAGATTGATTTAGATATGATCGATATGAAACTCTCTTGATATGTTTCTCTGATGATCATTCTAATATGATGGTCATTCTGATAATGGATCTTGATATGATGTTTGATCTGATGATGAATCTCGATATGATGTTTGATTTGATTTGATGATTCTGATATGATACCTACTATGATGATTGATTTCGATGCGATGCCCCATTCATTTGATTATGAAAATTTCTTGATAAAAGCTTTCACTTTTATTTGATGATCGGTCTCTTGATTTTTGATGATGTTACTATTGATGTAGATCTGATTATCCGATGGTATGCCCCCTCAAAAATGAAAATAAAATTCATACTTGATTTGACCATTGATTGATTCAGGATTGATGTTGTTCATTTGATTTTGATAAAGTTCAAGTTTTTGATGAATTTTATTTGTATTTCCGATATTGATGTTGAATTTTTTTAATTTTAAATGCCCTGGTGTCAATTATTATGATGATCACCTCATTTTATTGGGTGAAATGGGGTAACAATGTACTTGCATAGGTCAAATTTACCTCCTTTTAGGTCAAAAACCTATATAAAGGGGTCAAAATCCCTTTTTACTATTCATTTACCATTGACTTTTGACTTTGACTATCTTTTGCCTTTTCCACTTTTCACGATGTCTATCCCTATCTGTGAGCATTGGTTCGAGAAATGCTGGTGATATCATTGACTACCTAGCTTAGGACCTTTGGTGAGTACTTGTACCTTTCTGGTTTTCCATTTTTAGCTATAATTTCAAATTTTTCCAATTTTTTCTAGTTAAATAGTTAATTTTGCACTTTTTTTTTGTGAATGGGCACTTTTGCCATTTTTAAGGGTGCTTTTGCCTCTCAATGTGTGCTTCCGCACTTTTAAAGAGCGCTTCGATGAATTGCTTTGGCACTTTTGCTCGTCAAATTTATTCCCTTCCACACTTTTACAATTTCTTTGCGCGCTTTTGCCTAGGTTTAGCACTTTTGCAACTTTAACCTGCGCTTTTGCCTAATTTTTGCACTTTTACATCTTTTAAGAGCACTTTTGATGTGCATTTGGGCACTTTTGAATTTTTCACCACTTTTGCAATATAGATGTGTGCTTTTACTCCTTTAGGCAATGCTTTCGATGTTTGCTGCTTTTGTTCAATAAATTAGGGCTTTTGCTTTGCCAAATTTCAAGTTTTTGGATTTTTGACCAAGTTACAATTTTGTCGATGTCATTAATCGATTGTCAGGTTTATGTTCCCAATTTTTGAGATTTTGTAACAAGTTGTAAGGTGTCAGTTAGGGTTCAGTTATAGTTAGGATATCCGTCATTCGTCTAGATTCAAATGATGGGTGACGATAAAATTTCTGTTCTATCTGTGTAGAAACATGAAATCTGATTGTGGTTTTGATAAGTGTTGATGAATTTTTGATCAACTTAGAATAAACCCAATAATTTTTGATTTCCTTTCTGATGTGTTTAAACTTGCTTTTTGTAGTTGGAGCTTGGTTCTTTATGTATTCACGGATCTTATCCGTTGTCCTGGGACATGATTCCTACTCTAAGTGCTACCGATCGTCAACACATTGCCTGATGTGGTCTATCATTCCTTCTCTATCTTCCTCAATTTCATGTTAATCAGGGCCTTATTACTGCATTGGTTGACCATTGGCACTCAGACCATAACACATTCCATCTTCCTATGGGTGAGATGACCATCACCCTTGAGGATGTGTATCATCTTCTCCGGTTGCCTACCTAAGGAGAGCTTGTATACTATGATACTGTGTATGATGGTTCAACCTGTCGCTAAGTATTTGGTGATGCTTCCATTGGTGATCAACATATTTATTGGGCCTATTTCATTTCATTCCCCGTGTTACTGTTAATCTCTATTGAGCATTTAAGGTTGTCATTAGTATCAAAGGATATTAAACAAGTCGGTCGGTCACTTATATTGAGTTGGTCGGTAACTAGAAGTAAGACAGAGTAGTCGGTAAAGCCTTTACACCAAGCGTCACACAATTTACTGAGCACTAGTGACACCAATACCGATGAGGAAACACTGAGCATCGTAGTATATACTGATCAGTTTATACAATGTTTACCAATGATCACAAAAAATGGCATAGCAATCTGAACTGGCACATTCTTCTATGCAAACGGTTACAACAAATCGTAAAATGGTTTACCAAGATTGAGGAGCATTTATTGTAAAAGATACTCATTAAATGTAATTTTTATCTTATTGTAATAGTTGATCTAGGTTAATTTTACACCATAGATCTTAGGGTTATGATTATTTTTGTAACCTAGTTTTTGCTAAGGCGGAAAAGTAGAACACTATATATTTTGTATGTTCACATCATTTTTATGAGAAGTGAGTGAACTGATATATATGAATCATAGAGAACTTGAAGCCATTGCCTAACTTCAAGACAATCAATTTACAGAGCAGAACATAGTACAGAGGATATCAGATTGAGCAGAATCAGAGAAGGCTACCGAGCAGAAAAAAGTAGTGAATCATCACAGTCAAGGTGATAATTTTATGAGCATTTATAGATCTATTTTAGACAATTGAGTTGTCAAACTAGTAGATAATTTCCTATTACTTTCTGACAATTGTAGTAGAGTTTTTGATAAAATCTCTTAACAGAGTAGACTTAACAATCTTATGTAAATCTCTTAATCGAGTACACACTTCATTAGTGTTGTCAAAATCCTATAACTAGGTAGATCTAGCTGATCTAATATGTTACTCCTAATAGGGTAAGATCACCAGAAGTGATCAAAACTTATATCCTTAACAGGCAAACCTTTTCTATCTGCAGTAGTGAAGAAATTGTGGGTGTCATCCCCACCGTAGTTTTTACCTTCTAACAAGGGTTTTTGCGTTATCAAAATACTTGTGTTATGTGATTGTCATATTCATTTCATGTTGTTTACTTTCTCAAGTTAACTAGATGATTGATTTATGCAATTAGATTCAAGTTATTTTGATCAGTTATCACAGTATACAGTTATAGATCTGAAACATTTTACAAGTGAAGTTTTTGAAGACACTAATTCACCCCTCCCCTCTCAGTACCTATCTCTCCTAATTCCAATAATTGGTATCAGAGCTCAATTCTCTTATTGAATAGTCTAACCAATGAAGGGTAAAGATCCAAGTCATGGAGAGATACAAACTTGACAAGACTATTGAGAATTAGAAGATACAAATATAGATGTTTATGGAATAGTATAAACAAGCCAAGGAAAAATTGAAGAAATTACTGGTTGAAAGAAAGAATCTTGAAATTCTACAGAATGAAATCGGTTATCATGAAGAGCCTATTGATGAAATATTTGATCATATTGGATCAAGCTCTAGAAGCATCTCTAGCGGATCTGAAAGTATAATCTCTGACTTGTCTGAAAAGAATCAGCATCTATCTGAGCAAGTCAAAGCACTTCAAATCGGTCATGAATCTCAAATGGTGAGAATGGTGGAAATCATGAACAATGCTAGACAAGATGAACAAGATCAGAATCTGGCTATTGAAGACCAAAGACTGATGATTGAACAACTTCAAGAAAAAGAAAGTGAAATACAAAGACTCATTGATCGTCACTTCCAAGTATCAAATAAGATGATGACAGTTAATCAAGAAATGAACCAAGTAAATGGAGAATTATCAAGAAGACTTGAAGATGTTGCAATACTCATAGAAGATAATGAAAAACTAAGAAATGAAATAAAGATACAAAGGAAACATAATGAAATGATGAAGATAGCTAAGGACAGTTCTAAAAAGATTGATGATTTCCTAACTATTCAGAGAAGATTCGAAAGAAGAGTCGGTATAGGCTACACCAGTGAAGGAGAATCATCACAACAAGCTAAAAAAGTCAACAACAATCAAAGTATGAAACCTAAAGTGTTGACATGTTATCACTATGGAAAACCAGGACATACATCTAATGTGTGCAGAAGCAAAGCACAAGGTAAACCTCCTGTCATTCCTAAATTCAATGGATATCATTATTACTATGGTAAGTTTGGACATCTAGCTTATGAATGTAGAGCTAAATAGAAGGACATCGCTAATAATACTACTAAGGAGAAAATATGCTATACTTGTAATAAGCATGGACACACTACAAGGGACTGCAAGGCAAAAATGAAATAAGTCTGGACACCTAAAGAGAAACTACAATGAAAGCTATATCAACTGAAGAGACAAGGTAACTCATATGTTTAGGATTATTCCAAGTTAGTCACATACCTAGAAGGTCACCTTGTAATTATTGCATTCACCAGCATTTGTACATATTGCATAATAAAACCCCACAATTGCATTTGCAAATACCTCAAGATTTTGGTCACCTAATCAAAAAATTGTCCTAAGTCCCACAAATGAAATCAATATCAAACTAGGGGAAATCTACTCCGAAGGAGAAAGGATTCATCAAATAAAGCTTTATTAAATAAGAGAATCAATTCATCACACTTGAAAGAGGAACACTTAATCAAATCTACATCCCAATCCAACTTGAGCCTAAAATAAAAAATTGATCCAAGAACTTAAATGACCTTATCTTTATCAGGATTAAAAGTATGAAATGGATGGAACTACACTTGAACTATGGATTTGAAAAACATGGCAAAATTTTCTAAGTGTTGACTCAATTGATGAAATCATGTCTTTCTAGCAAGTCGATGAAAGTTTTAGACTAGACAAGCTATGATGAAAGGATGATATTTTCTTGATTTCTAAATGACTGTCTTAAAATCAAATTTTTAAATCATGTATTATTTGTCTAAAGACATGATCATCAAAGAATCATCGAGGACTTGTATATACGATAAAACTGATATTTTTGCTTGTTTATGCAAACAGATACCTTGGCTATTCTGATCTTCAATATCATAATACCAAAATCCACTTGCAACATAGAATCTGACAAAATCAGTATTTGCACTCTCATGAGTGGCTTCAATCAGTGATAGTCGTACCGAAGAGACCGATGGGAAAGCAAACAAAGAGGTAAAAAATATTCATATCATCATAGTTAAACTAGTGATGGTTGTACTAAAACAAGATTCCAAAAGCACTCAATCATGATTATAAGCTCCAAATTTTGAATAATGATAGTTAGCTGCATTCATTTTAGATTAAGTGCAATGTATATATTGTTTTTCCTTACTTAGATTAATTTGCAAGAGGGAAAATTAAATCAAAAAGGGGGTGTATGCAAATCAAACAATCAGAAGATCATCAAAAACCAATTATATAGGATCCAGTGTGTTGGAAATTAAAAAAAAAGTGCATTGCATTAGGTTACTTGCATTAAGTAAATCATTATCATTTAAGTCTTGCATTAATTTAGATGTGTCCAACATTTGAATTATTAGGATCATACATTATTAAGTTCATCATTATCATTAAAGTTCATGCATGAGAAAGGTCATTAGCAACATCAAACTACATCCATAACATTGCATTAACGAAAAATCATTACACTCATTAAAATCATTCATTACAAACATCTCATTCATAATAGTACCATTCATACATATATCATTGAAAGACCATCATTGCATCACATCTACATATCAAAAGGAATAGATTCATTATTCATCAATAACATAAACTAAATAAATAGTATACATAACATTTATCTATTCTATGTCATATATAAGACAACCATTTCACCATCATTGGAACATATGCATACATGAGAAAATTCCATTCTGCAAAAATAAAACAAAATCATATAGAATCATATAGTTGCATATCATACAAAACATCTGGAAAGAAATCCAACACATGATGACATCATATATAGTCAGATCAATCAAAGTATCAAAGTCCATGGTACCATCATCATAAATGAGCAAGAAATCAAAGTCTATAACATGATCATCAAGAAAGCAATATCTAGAGATCAATGTCCAATCACATATCAAAGTATCAACAAACAAATAAACATCAACCCATCAACCATGATACAACATGAATTTAATGTCTCGATGATAACAAGGAAAAGAAAGCCCATGAATATAGAGAAATGCTCAAGCAATGGAATCACCACCATCATCAGCATTCTCAGGCCTAGGTGCACTATCTGGTGGATGGCTCGAACTAGCCTGTAACCCATGCTGACTCATAGCTACCATAAATGACTGCATCATAGAACTCATCTATGAAACCTGCTACTAAATAGAAAATATCTAAGTCTGCAAGGAAGCAACATTTGATGTTGAGGTGAGGGCAAAACCTTGAGCTGTAGCAGACTGTGAAAGTGGAGTATACAAAGATGGAGTGGATGAAGATTGATCACCCAACATAGGAACAAACTGAGAAGATGAAGGATGTGACAAAGATGAAGGCATTGAAGTAGTACCATGTGCCTAAACGGTAGGAACAACATAAGGAATAATAGGAGGAACCAAAGAAGGAATGACCTACTAAACAGGAGGACCCTGTGCCTGATCAAGCAACACCTGTGCAATCTCTACATCAACATCTCTTTGTTGTCTAACACAAGGCCTCTATATAGAAACTCTAGCCACCTAATGTAAAATCCTATCAACCCGTCCACCTCCACCCTGATCATTGGCTCTAGGAGGGATAGGAGTAGTAGCTAACACTAGTATCTGTACTCGACCTACTCTAGCTTTGTGATGACCTCATCATCCACATCAACCTCTGATCCTACCATGACCACCACCTCCATCATCATCTCCATCATCACCCCTATCCTCATCAGCTCCATCATTTCCATTAGATAAATCCTCAATGCTAGGAATCCTCTCAGTAGGATCAGTAAACCTAGGAAAAGGATACCTATGTAGCCAGGCACCATACTCATCTATAATGCCAGCATCCATCACCTTTGACCTAGGGTTCTAGGGACAATACACCAAATCCTAAATCTCTCAAATAGTTGTGCCATAATCAACACAAGGGCCCCATAATGATCTCTCGGCCTGAACATGAGTATACATTGCTAAACCCTGAGTCATATCCTGAATGCGCCCATACTGACGGAACACACAATGGAAGTAGAATCTCTCGATCAAAAAAGTGGACTGACCAATAATCCAATGGGGACAAAACATATATGAAAGCTCACTATCATCCTCTGGCCAAACCTCACATCCAAGATAGGGCCTCCAAATGACAGTATCCATGTCATCTCTCCAATGCCGCCAGTAATCAAGCTTACCCATATGGCTCTGCCTGATAATACCACTGTACATCCATGCAAATGGCTAACTAGTCAAATGATCTCAAGTAGTCATAGGACATGTCACTGAGAGGTGCTCCCAAGTCCACAGCTATAATAAAATGGCTCTAGCAGTCAAAGTAGTGGAACATTTGTACACAACAGTGTGCAGCTCATGATATAACTATGCTAATAAAAAGGAACCCCAATCGAAACAATGAGGATCTACCATCAAATCCTCTAAAATCAGACCCCAACCAATAGAAAATCCATGTCCACGTCGGTTCAGAAGTAGGAAGCCACCAATAAGTGTACCAAGAACAACAGGTAACTATTGGAATTAGGAGAGATACGTACTGAGAGGGGAGGGGTGAATCAGTGCCTTCAAAAACTTTACTTGTAAAACCTTTCAGATCTATAACTATATACTATGATAACCGATCAAAATGACTTGAATCTAATTGCATAAATCAATCATCTAGTTAACTTGAGAAAGTAAACAACATGAAATCAATATGACAATCACATAACACAAGTATTTTGGTAACGCAGAAACCCTTGTTAGAAGGTAAAAACTGCGGTGGGGATGACACCCACAATTTCTTCACTACTACAGATAGAAAAGGTTTTCCTATTAAGGCTACAAGTTTTGATCACTTCTAGTGATCTTACCCTATTAGGAGTAACATATTAGATCAGCTAGATCTACCTAGTTATAGGATTTTGACAACACTAATGAAGTGTGTACTCAGTTAAGAGATTTACATAAGATTGTTAAGTCTACTCTGTTAAGAGATTTTATCAAAAACTCTACTACAATTCTCAGAAAGTAATAGGCAATTATCTGCTAGTTTGACAACTCAATTGTTTGAAATAGATCTATAAATGCTCATAAAATTATCACCTTGATTGTGATGATTCACTGCTCTATTCTGCTTGGTAGCCTTCTCTGATTCTGCTCAATCCGATATCCTATGTACTCTGTTCTTCTCTGTAAACTGATTGTCTTGAAGTTAGGCAATGGCTTCAAGTGCTTTGTGATTCATATATATCAATTCACTCACTTCTCATAAAAATGATGTGAACATACAAAATATATAGTGTTCTACTTTTTCCGCCTTAGCAAAAATTAGGTTACAAAAATAATCATAACCCTAAGATCTATGGTGCAAATTAACCTAGATCAACTATTACAATAACATAAACATTACATTTAATGAGTATCTTTTACAATAAATGCTCCTCAATCTTGGTAAATTGTTTTACAATTTGTTGTAATCATTTGCATAGAGGAATGTGCCATTTCAAATTACTATGTTATTTTCTATGATCATCGGTAAACACTGTATAAACTGCTCAGTGTATACTGCGATGGTCGGTGTTTACTATTCATTGGTGTCGGTGTCACTGGTGCTTGGTAAACTATGTGATGCTCAGTGTAAAGGCTTTACCGACTACTCTGTCTTCTAGTTACCGACCAACTCAATATAAGTGATCGACCGACCTGTTTAATATCCTTTGATACTAATGACAACCTTAAATGCTCAATAGAGATTAAAAATCTCCCCCTTTGGCATTAGTATCAAAACTTCAAATGTATATAGACAAAATGTTTCTATATAATCCTTATGTCTCTGCCATATACATATCCACAACAAAAAAATTTCTAAGCACAAAGTACTCCCCCTCGGTGCATGCTCCCGATAATATGTACATATACATATCAAAGTATACTTATTTGGCATATACATGTTTTCCCCCTTTTTGATAATAATGCCAAACACTCAAAAAATAATGTATACTTACATCTTATCAAAAATGTGTGGATGGGTTTTCCTTACAGACTCCAAGAGGTTGTCCCACTCTTTCAAGTTGGTAAGAGCAATATGCTAAAGATCAACTTGTGCATGCATGTCAAAGATATTATCTAACACTGAAATCTCTGGTGTTGCTACAAGTTGTTCAGCTTTGACAATATGAGTTTCAAAAAATTTCAGGTAAGGAGTGAGTTCTATTTATAACTCTGTGACCTAATCAATGATTTTCTCTTCTTGTTTTCTTAGATCTGCTATCAACCACCAGAGTTCCTGAACTCGGTGAATATGCTTTAAGAAAGCATTTAGTTTGGTTATAGTTTCTTGTGTACTCAACTTTATTTCTACTTCTAAACCTTTTATCTTTTCACTGACTTCTACAGTGAAGGTGTCTGAAGTACTAAGCTTGATAAAAAATTGACAAATTATTTGGGTGATAGATTTTACCTTGGTAATGACCTCAGATAATTTTACCTTATTTAGTGCCACTTCTGTGCTAATCCTTTCTGCCAATTTGTCCTGAATCTTTGATTCTTCCCTTTCTTCTATTCTTTTGTCTGCATCTATATCAGGGGCATTGATTTTGTCGGCGAGTGTAGCAAGTTGATATATGATGGAAGTATTCTCATTGATATTTATCTCTGGTACTATCTATTGTAGAATATCCCTCACATCATGTAACACTTCTATTCATTTGTGTTCTTGCCTTAACTTTTCTTGTGCCACTTTCCTTGAACATAGCTCCCCATATCTACTTAGTTCCTCGGGGCTTAGGGTTCTCAGGTCACATTCTGGTATAATTATGACTTCATCAATGGTGACTAGCCCTTTTTCTTTCTTCTTCTTCTTCTTTTGTGCAAGAGGTGACTTCTTCTCACTAATAACAATAGCTTTTTCTCCACTTTTCACAATATCCTTCCCAATTGACAACATATCTTCCTTCTTCTGCTCCTCAGTAGATGGTGTGGGAGTCTCGGTTGTAGTGTCAGGTGGGTTCACCTCAGTTGAATTTGATTCTTTTGGTTCCTTTTTTTTTGTAGACTGTGCCTCTATTTTGGTAGGCTCATTTTTATCTATAAGTTGCTCAGGTTCTTTTATCCCAGTTGTATCTTTATTTTTCTCAAGATGAGAAGCATCGAGTTGTACTTGTGAAAGTATTTCAACTACCTCTGCAAGTACAAGAAGTTCACCTAGTAGAGATGTGAACACACTATCAGTGTCTAGTGCTTCATCTTTATTTGGTGCAATTGTCACATCTTCATCATCCTTATCATCAGGATCACCATTAGTGATGTCCTTAATGAGTACATCATCATCGATTTTCTTCTGCAAGTGGATCTTTACTTGATATGGTGCATCTTGTGAAATTCTCATTTCTTCCTTTTGTTTGGTGATATCAATTACCTCGGTAACTGATATACTGGTGTCCTTTATTTTCTTTCCTTTGTTATCATCAATGTAAATACCTTTACCTTTTGAACTATGTCTCTTCCTAGATAGTTTCAGGAATGCTTCCTGTTCAACTTTCTCTTCTGCTTTCAAAATTGATGTCCATAGAGAATCACATGTGACATCCATATCAACCACATTCTCATCCATTATCTACATAGCTCTATTCTTGACTAGAAATCATGCTTGGTACTTTGTCAAATATTCACTTACAACATCATAGCTAAAGTGTGAGGCTGCACGAGCTAATGATTGTTCTCTTTTCCTTTTCTCAGTATCTAGTGCAATAGTCCATTTCTCATTTATTTTATCATCTAGTTCCTTCAGTAATTGACATGCAAATTCCATTGGTACTCTCTTGAATTTAATCA
Source organism: Chamaecyparis obtusa (assembly GCA_027943335.1). Classification (NCBI taxonomy): domain Eukaryota; kingdom Viridiplantae; phylum Streptophyta; class Pinopsida; order Cupressales; family Cupressaceae; genus Chamaecyparis; species Chamaecyparis obtusa. The sequence continues at coordinate 2,566,576 of BSBK01002404.1, read as the reverse complement.
TCATCTAGATGATAGCATGTTCTAGCTTTGTCTTGTCCTCAATTGAAATTTTGTTAAATTTTCCTATGCCTGGATCTACAGGATTTCCATTTTCAATTATATCTTCAATTATTTCTTCTATTGTACTTTCCCTGTTATGAACTATCTTGAATTGATTAGGATCATTTTCAGTGTTAGTCTCCTCTACATCTTCTTTACTTCTTATGTATTTCCTCTTTTTCTTCGGTGGCTCAGCTACTTTCTTGTTCTTTCTCTTTATGTATTTCTTCATCGGTGTAGTTGCTCTTCTTTTTTCTACTTTTACTATTTCTTCTTTCTCGGTAGGTTGTGCTGCAGTTGATGAACATGTCTTCATTCCTTCAAGTTCTGGTAACTGCATTTCTTGTTCAACATTGGTGGGAGGAACCAATGTGTTATCCTTTTCTTTGTCTAACTTGGTCTCCTCGCTATCATAGGGTTTGTCAACCAATTGTAACTGACCTTTGGTTGTTCCTTTAACCGGTGACTCCGCAAATGAGGCTAATGCATTTCCATATTTTTCTATGAGATCTTTTCTCATTTTCTTCGCCCTTCTAGACATTTTTCTGATCTCTATGTCTGTAGTGATTCGTGACTTAGCTTTTTCATATGTGCCAAACCTAGTGGCAGTGATGTCTATTGGTAATGCCAGCAATGCATTAATAGATTTCAAGGTGAAATCATAGTTCATTTCGTATCCCATTGGTGCTAACCATTTTGTTCTCAATTCTACTACCTTTATCATAGAGTGATCTGTGCTAACTACAAAACATATGTCATCTTCAAATTTACTCACTAATTCCCTTGGAATTCTACTCCTTTGATGCATTTTTGTCTGAAATTATTTAAAATATGAATTAAATTCCTTATTTAGATTATCTCCTAGACTTCTCATCATTTCACCAATTTGTGCAGTTATCAGTTTATCAGATTCCAATTTACTCTACCGATACCAAGTACATATTTTTGTAGATAGAAAAATGTACAGACAAGCAGTGATCCGTACTTACATGTGTTGGACTTCTTTGATCTTATTGTCTTCATATTCTCATGTAGTTGGTGTAGTAGCAGTTCGAAAAGATCTACCTAGTGATCTTTATTAAAATTTTATATGCCATGTCCATGACGTTGCAGGGTACACTATTTGGTTTGCTAGATTGAAATATCTTGTACCCAATGACATGTGCTACAAATTTTACCACTAGATCTTTGATGGTTGAGATTTTCAGTGCCTTACCATCCCATTGAGCTCCGATATTCTTTTCAATGTCAGGATGAGATGAACTTTGAAAGGCTTTTTCTTTGTCAATTGTAGGGTACCCAGTAACCCTACTGATAATCTTCTTTGTGATGTCAACAGGTTTGTCCAACCAGAATTTGCCATCATGAAATCTGCTCAATGCAATTCTTATCTAGTCAGTTCCAATGTTTTGGTCTTTTTAGGATCTCTTTTGAACTATGTACAATAAATATGATGTGCCTCATCTGATACTCTTTATACTCTTTCATCTACCTTATATATAGAACCTCTTGAGATGTATGCTATTTATTGGTTCTTGTAGCTCCTCTCCATCACAATCTTCTACCTTGTATGTACCAGTCCCAAAATCTTCAACAATGAGAAATGGTCCTAACCAGTTTGCTTCCCATTTTCCCTTCTTCTCCCTTTCTACCTTGTTCTTGGGATTTTCTCTCAACACTAGGTCACCTATTTGAAATGTCCTTGGCTTGATGTGTTTATTGTAAGATCTTGACATCCTATTTTGGTAAACCTCCAAGTGATCAAATGCTTGCTTTTGTTTTTCATCTAAAAGTTCTAGTTCTTGTAGCCTTGCAGCCCTATAGTCTTCTTCATTGATCAACCCATGCATAGATATTCTCAAAGATGGAAGTTCAACCTCTAAAGGCAAAACCACTTCTATGCCAAAGACTAATGAGAAAGGTGTAGCTCATGTTGGCATTCTGATACTAGTTCTATAAGCTCACAAGGTTAGGTTTATCTTGATGTGCCAATCCCTTCCTGAATTATCCACTATTCTCTTAAAAATTTTCAAGATATTTTTGTTTGTTTCTTCAGCTTGTCCATTACCTTGAGGGTAATAGATTGAAGAGGAATGATGAATCATGTGAAACTTAGTGCATAATTCTGTTAAGTCTTTGTTCTTGAAATGCCTTGCATTATTTGTTATGATGGCATGAGGTATGCCATATCTATAAATTATGTGATTAAGGATAAACAAAGAAATTTGTTTTCCTATTGTAGTTGATAGGGGTATAGAGTCCACCCACTTAGTAAAATATTCAGTTGCTGTGATGATAAATTTATGACCATTCAAAGATGGTGGATAAATCATCCCTATTAGGTCTAGCCCCCATTGATAAAATGGCCATGGTGTTGTCATAGGATGAAGTTCTTGTGCAGGTGCATGTATCAAATTCCCATGGAATTGACATTTCTTACAAGTTTTTGCAAAGTCACATGAATCTTTTTCCATGGTAGGCCAAAAATATCCTATCCTTAGAAGTTTCTTGGCTAGGGATAATCCATTTGAGTGTGATCCAAAAATTCCTTCGTGGATTTCTTGTCAGGATAAATTTGATTCTTCCTCTTCTAAACACCTAAGGAGCATTCTGTCAAGACCTTTTTGATACAATGTTTCAAAAACTATAGTGTATTTGGTGGCTTGACGAATGAAGCTTTTCTTTTGGTTTCTAGTTTGGTTTAAGGGAAGGATTTGATCCTTTAAGTAAGTATAAATTGGGCCATACCAAGGTAATTCATTTGTAGTTAGCAAGAAAATGGTGTGAGGGTGGGTTGGGTCATATGTGGGTTGAATTACTTCTTCTACCAAGAACTTGTATCTAGCATTCTGATCAGGTGTCTGCAAAAGTGAAGCTAAGGTTGCCATGGCGTCTGCTACTTTGTTCTTTTCTCTTGGCACTTGCTCAAATGTAATGAGTATGAAATAATTCTTGAGATTTTCCACCATGGTTTTGTAGGGTACCAATTTGTCATCCTTTGTTAGATATTCTTCATTAACATGATTTATGACCAATTGTGAATCTCCATAAACTTTTAATTCTGTCACTTTCCACTCTAATGCCAACTTCATTCCAATAACCAATGCTTCATATTGTACTATATTGTTTGTGCATTGAAATAACAATTTTTAGGATTTTGGGATAGTAGAGCCCTGAGGAGTGATGAGAGGTATGCCCTCTCTTGATCCATGATGGGTGTAGGAACCATCAAAATAAAGTTGCCATGTTTTTGCCTCAACATTCACAATCTTTGAATCTAGGAATTCAATTTGTATAGGATGATCATCATGAAGTGGTGCTTTTGCTAATTGGTCCATAATGACTTGTCCTTTGATTGATTTTCTATCAACATATTCTATGTCGAATTCACTTAGTATCATCACCCACTTTGCTAGTCTTCCATTCAATGTTGTTTTGCTTAGTAGATACTTCAAAGGGTCAATCTTAGCAATGAGCCTTATCTTGTGGGTTAGCATATAATGGCATAATTTATGTGAAGTAAAAAATAAAGCCAAGCATGCCCTTTCCATAAATGTATAGTTTAGGTCATATTTGACTAAGGTTCTACTAATGTAGTAAATTGCCTTCTCTTATCCTATTTCATCCTCTTGTTGTAAAAGTGCCCGCAATGAATTCTCCATTGCTGAAATGTATAGGATGAAGGGCTTGCCTCTAATAGGTGGCATCAATAATGGTGGGTTCATAAGATATTTATTTAATAGATTAAAGGCTTCTTCACTCTTGTCATCCCACTTAAAGATTGTATCCTTATGCAAGAGTTGGGTGAAATTATGGCATTTTTCCGCTAATTGGGAGATAAAACTCCTAATGGATTAGATCCTTCCTTGTAAAGATCACATTTGACTAATGTTCTTGGGTGCTTCCATTTCCATTATAGCCTTTACTTTAGTAGGATGCACCTCTATCCCTTTGGTAGATACAATATAGCCTAAGAGTTTTCCGGATTGAACTCCAAATGCACATTTCTTTGGGTTGAGTCTCACTTTGAATTCTTCTAGCCTTTCAAAAAAATTTCACCAAAATTGGAAGATTTTATTTTCTTGAATGAGATTTGGCTAATATGTCATCCACATAATCCTCCATGAATTTATGCATCATATCATGAAATATTGTGGTCATTTCTCTTTGATAGGTTGCGCCTGCATTCTTTAACCCAAATGGCATAACATTCCTGCAAAATGTACCCCATGCACATGTAAAAGTGTTCTTATCTTGGTCTTCTAGTTCTATCTTTATCTGATTTTACCCACTAAATCCACCCATGAGTGAGAACATAGAGTGCCCCGTCGTTAAATCTACAATGGCATCAATACTTGAAAGTGGAAAATCATCCTTAGGACATGCCAAGTTTAAGTCTCTAAAGTCCATGTAGATTCTGATGGATTTGTCTACTTTTGATACTGGCACTATATTTGAGATCCATTGTGCATAATGAATGGCCCTTATAAATCCTACTTTCAATAGTTTTTCTAACTCCACTTTGACAAGTAGGGCTATATGATGATGCATTTTCCTTAGTTTTTGCTTAACAGATTTTGATCCTTCCTTGATATTGAGATGATGCATTATCAAATTTGGGTCTAAACTCAACATATCATCATAAGACCATGCAAACTTAACTTGTATTTCTTTAAATAACTTAATGAATTTTGTCATTTCTTTGCTAGATAAGGATGCTGCTAAGTGGATGAACTTCAGCTCTGTTTCTGATCCAATGTTTATCTTTTCTATTGGCTTAATTAAGATTGGAGATCTTTCTTCATAGTGTTTTGGTAGAACATCCAAACTCCCTTCCATAGGTGCCTCAGTTGAGGTATTGGGACCCCATGTTGTCATTCATGAAAGTTGGTAAGTTAGTTGGTTCAATGGTATCCCATTCGATTAAGTTCGGGCGGATGAGAGTCAATGGGTCAACACTTAAGTTCATTTTGATAGGGTTTAAGGTGTAGATCTCATTATTTGAGGGTTCGTACATTGTATCTCAAAAATGTCAAACATGGGCTTCCTCTAAATGTTCTAAAGATGAAGGATCAAAGTCCTCCTCACTAGACTCCACTAGGGTTTTTGTTGGATAGAACTCATGTGGATTAAACCTAGCATTTGATTCTTCCATAGTAGGTCTCCATGATAGAACGCATGGTTCACCCACCCATTAATTGATTTCTATCTCTATACTTGGTACATTGTTTAGAATCACTTGGCTAGAACTAGGTGCTTGATTTGAATTCAATTCTGTCATTGGTCTTTTATTTTTGGTAGAAGTAGAGGTATGAATAACATCAATACCCTTTTCTTGGCATGACTCATCTGATAGGGTCTCCCATTCCCATTCATTAGAATCATCATCACTATGAGACTCTAATTGTAATATTTGGCTATAAAGTTTGGGATGATGTTTTTGAGTGTATCCTTCCTCAAGATACCCTATTCCCGCTTTCTCCTTAGAATCTCCCCATGTACTTTCTAAGGGTTCAATGATTCCTTCATTCTTTGTGCCTAAAGGTCCTTGACCTTTGTATCCCATCTTTTGCATGATTGCAAATCCTTTCCCATATTGATGTGTGGGAATGGTTATATTTTGGAAATGTTTTACATGGGCACTTGACTCTTCATCCTTGTATAACTTGTTCAAAATTTCATTGTCCTCTTCATCCATGGAGGATGATGTACTTGCCCTCACAAAGTTATCATTATATCTATGAGGCAGATTTGGGGGTTTGCCAAAGGACTTAGGTGATAAAGGTAGGTCCATCATAGATAAGGAGTATTCACCTACTCCTTGTTAGGAATAAGGTGCCTCAACCTTGGATAATTCCTATTCTTATTATTTTTTTTGTAAAATGTATTTCTTGCATATAATGTTGATGTGTCAACATCTTGAATTGTGTGTAAGGAGATCATGGCTAAAATGGTTATGACGGATTCCTATGACATGTAAGAGCTATGTCAGGAAGATTCAATGATAGGTGAAGACTTGTGGCAACTAATAAATTTGAGTACTGTACACTCTTCCCCAATCGTGGGGTTCCTATTTTCTTGAAGAATGGTAAAACCCTGATACAGTTATATTTGGGAGTAGCCCTAAAAAGTGAAGCGCATGATATAAGATTTTTTAGGGTTGCGAAGACATATGATTTGAGTGTATTGTTGGAACATTTTATGCTGCCATGATTTGTCTTCAAGGGTTTAGAAATCTTCTGAAAGAACTTGCATTGCAAGTGTATTGTAAGCTGTAATAGTTTTGATCAATACATTATGCAGGTTTTGGAGTGCTGGGGTTTTTACCGAAAGGTTTCCCCAGGGTATATCATTGTGTCATTCTCTATTTTTCTATATGTATGGTATGTGGTTACAATATCTTTGTTAAAGTAGTTAACAAATCTGAAATTGTAAGGATTTAAAAGAATTTGCACAATACTCTCCTATAGAGATTAGCGTAGGAAGCTATTTCCGCACCTGAGTTTCCTTACAAGTGGTATCAGAGCTTGATCAAATTTTGATCCTAGTTGTTGGGTAGGGTTTTTTGAGCTGATCTCAAGTTTGAGTGGGAGTTTTTTGCAGAGCATTCTGAATCTTATTTGCAGATTGAGATGGCAAGTTCATCATATGGAAGAATGGAGGTGGAGAAATTTAATGGCACTAATTTTGAGTTGTGGAAACTCAAGATGGAAGACATGTTGGAAGATCATGACCTATGGGAAGTGACTTCAAATGCTACAAGACCAGCAACTATAGCTCAAGCAGATTGGGATATCAAAGACCGTAAAGCTAAGGGTCTCATAAGACTCTGTTTAACCGATGCAGTTCTTCTGAATGTTCTAGATGAGAAAACCGCAAATAGTTTGTGGGAAAGACTTGCGGCTGTGTATCAGGCCAAATCTCTAGTGAACAAGTTGTTCCTGAGGAAGAAGTTGTACTCTCTATGAATGGAGGAAGGTGGATCCTTAACGGATCATTTAAATGCATTTAATCTGTTGGCTACACAGTTGACATCAGCTGGTGTCAAGTTAGAGGAGGAGGATCATTGCTACACACTTTTGTGTTCTTTACTGGATTCATGGGACCATCTTGTGATGGCTCTTGGAAGCATGTTAGTCACCTTCAAAATGGATGATGTGGTGTCTTCACTGCTATCAGAGGAGATGCAGAGAAAGGCTTCCATTTTAGAAAAAGAAGCCCTTGCTATTCGTGGGAGATCCACTGAAAGAGGGAAGAAAAATGACAATAAGTCTAACAATAAGGGTAGATCCAAATCCCGTGGGAAGTCAAAGACTTCCAATAAGTCCAAGGCAAAATTTTGGAACTGTGATAAATCTGGGCACTTTTGTAAAGACTGCAAAGAGCCGAAGAAGAAGAAGAAAGGTTCAAATTTAGCTTCATAAAGATCTCAAGAAGATGGTGATGCATTCATCGCAGCTTTGGCAGCCCATGCATCTAATGATGTGTGGTTGGTTGACTTAGCTGCATCTTTTCACATGACCTCTCATCGAAACTGGTTCTCAAAATATGAAGAGTTCGATGGTGGAAAGGTGTACTTGGGTGATGATTCTCACCTAAAGATAGTTGGACGCGGAAGGGTCACTATCAAATTTCCTGATGGATGAGTAAAGGGAATCAACAGAGTTATGCAGATTCTGGGTTTGGCACGAAACCTATTATCTATAAGTATGTTGAATGATGTAGGTGTGCAAGTTGTTTTTTCGAGAGAAGGATGCAAGATGATGAGAGGATCGATAGTGCTTGCAAGGGGTACTAGGAGAGGTACCTTATTTCAACTAGATGCATGTATTCCTCTATGTAATAGTTCTTCATCCTCACCATCTGAACAAGTACTGAAGAAGTCTGTGGCTATTGGTTCCGATGGTAGTGCAAACACTTTGGAAGGTAAGCTTCCTGCAGAAAAGACAATGTTGTGGCATATGAGATTTGGACACATTGGTGAAAAGAGTCTCAAAACCCTGAAAAATAAAAATCTCATTGAGGGGTTAAATGATTGCAATCTTGAGTTCGACTTTTGCGAACACTATGTCTATGGTAAACAAAATTGTGTTTAGTTTTACTCTAGTTCTCACAAATCTTCTGATGTTTTGGATCTTATTCATTCTGATGTATTTGGTCCTGTAAAAGTTCCTTCAATCTCCAAGTCTATATTTTTTGTATCTTTCATAGATGATTATAGTAGAAGGATGTGGATTTATTTTCTTAAAAGTAAGACATAAGTCTTTAGTCGGTTCAAGGAATTTAAAGCTCTTGTAGAGAATCAGACTAGTAAGAAGATTAAGTGTGTGAGAACTGACAATGGTGGTGAGTTTTGCTCAGCAGAGTTTGAACAATTTTGTAAAGAACAAGGTATCGAGAGGCATAAGACAACTCCTTATACCCCATAGAAAAATGGAGTTGCAGAGAGAATGAACAGGACACTGATGGAGAAGGCTAGGAGTATGCTTAGTGGAGCTGGTTTAGAACAAAGGTTTTGGGCCGAAGCTATGGCCACTTCTTGCTATCTAGTTAACAGATCTCCTACATCATCCCTTGTTGGTAAGACACCCATGGAGGTGTGGTCTGGTAAGAAGCCTTCAATTAGACATCTTCATGTTTTTGGTTGTGAAGCTTATGCACATGTTCCAAAGGAGAAAATATCTAAGTTGGAAAACAAAGCTATTAAATGTATTTTCATCGGATACAGTGCTGGTGTGAAAGGATAAAAGCTTTGGGATCCTATGACTAGTAAGGTGTTGTATAGTAGAAATGTTATTTTTAGAGAGCTAACATCTTCTCCTATTGTGCTACAATCAGATGAAAAAGAAAAGGAAAAAGATGTTGGTCAGTTGCCTCCTACCCCTGAGAAGACTGAATAGAGAGACCATGTTGGGCCTAATGATGAGGAGAGCTCTAGCAGCTCTGATAGTTCAAAAGAAGAGGAAGAATAACCTCAACCGTAGCCCTTGAGGAGATCCAGGAGAGAAAGAAAGCAACCAGAAAGGTTTGGTTATTCTATGTTAGATTCTAGTTGTGCCTTTGCTTTGATTACTAACACTGATGAGCCTAGATCTATGAAAGAGGCTTTGGGCATGGAAGATGCAGGTTCCTAGATTGAGGCTATGGATGATGAGATGGCTTCATTGGAGAAAAACAAAACTTGGGACCTTGTACCTTTTCCTAAAGGGAGAAAATCTGTTGGCTGTAAATGGGTGTTCAAGAAGAAATTTTGTGTAGATGGCAGTGTTGAAAGGTACAAAGCTAGATTGGTTGCAAAGGGGTATTCACAGGTAGAGGGAATAGATTATGGTGAAATATTCTCTCCTATTGCAAAGTTGACATCCATTAGATTTATGTTATCTCTTGCTTCATCATATGATTTAGAGATAGAATAGATGGATGTGAAGACAACTTTCCTTCATGGTGATTTGGAGGAAGAGATTTATATGTCACAGCCTGAGCACTACATTGTTAAAGGTAAAGAATCCTTAGTTTGTAGATTAAAGAAATCTCTATATGGTTTGAAGCAATCTCCTAGGATGTGGTACCTTAAGTTTGATGCCTTTGTGTTGTAAATTGGATTTGTAAGATCAAAATCAGATCATTGTGTTTATTTCAGAGTTGAAAATGATCGCCTTCTTATTGTTGCATTATATGTTGATGATATGTTGCTGTTTGGGAAGGGCAAGGGTATGATTTCTGATTTTAAATCTCAGTTGTCAACACAGTTTGAGATGAAAGATCTTGGGGCAGCTAGGTACATCTTGGGTATGGGAATCAATAGAGACAGGTCTAACAGAAAACTTTGGTTGAGTTAGAGTAAGTATGTGAAGTCTGTGTTGGACAGGTTTAGCATGGTAGATTGTAGACCACTATGTGTTCCTATTTCTATGGGAACAAAGTTATCTGTAGATGATTGTCCAAAATCTCCTAGTGAGGTGGAGGACATGAGTAGAGTACCTTATACTAGTGCTATTGGTAGTCTTATGTATGCTATGGTTTGTACTAGACCAGACATTGCCCAAGCAGTGGGAGTCCTGAGTCACTTTATGGCTAACCCTAGACGGGTACATTGGGATGCAGTTAATCGAGTATTCAGATATTTGAGGGGTACATCAGATTACTCCATATGTTATCATGGTAACTCTTCTGGATCTCCACATTCAGTTTGTATTTGTGGGTTTTTGGATTCAGATTGGGCAGGTGATATTAACAGTAGGAGATCCACCAGTGCTTATGTGTTCACTATGTTTGGTGGTGCCATTAGTTGGATGAGTAAGCGACAACCTATGGTTGCTTTGTCCACTACAGAAGCTAAGTACATGGCTGCTACTCATGCTTGTAAAGAAGCCATTTGGCTTAGAAGATTGTGTTTTGATGTTGGTGTTGATGCAGAACATATTACTATTTGGTGTGACAGTCAGAGTGCTATTTTCCTTGCAAAGAATCCAACTTTCCATGCTAGAACGAAGCACATTGATGTGCAGTTTCACTTTGTGAGAGATATGGTGGAAGATGGAAAGGTAAATTTGGAGAAGGTAGATACTGTGAAGAATGTTGCAGATGCATTAACGAAACCAGTGGGCACTGAGAAGTTTAGATGGTGTTCGGAGTCTATGGGCCTTTTGGCCTATAGCGGTTAGTTCCTGTTATGTTCCTGTTGCTCTTACAAGGTGATTAACAAGTGGGAGAATGTTAGGAATAAGGTGTCTCAACCTTGGATAATTCCTATTCTTATTATTTGTTTTTTAAAATGTATTTCTTGCATATAATGTTGATGTGTCAGCATCTTGAATTGTGTGTAAGGAGATCATGGCTAAAATGATTATGACGGATTCCTATGCAACGTAAGAGCTATGTCAGGAAGATTCAATGACAGGTGAAGACATGTGGAAACTAATAAATTTGAGTACTATACACTCTTCCCCAATCGTGGGGTTCAGGGCATCACCCCGAAAATTTTTTTGGGGTTCCTATTTTCTTGGAGAATGGTAAAACCCTAATACAGTTACCTTTGGGAGTAGCCCTAAAAAGTGAAGCGCATGATATAAGATTTTTTAGGGTTACGAATAGATATGATACGAGTGTATTGTTGGAATGTTTTATGCTGCCATGATTTGTCTTCAAGGGTTTAGAAATCTTCTGAAAGAACTTGCATTGCAAGTGTATTGTAAGCTGTAATAGTTTTGATCAATACATTGTGCAGGTTTTGGAGTGCTGGGGTTTTTACCAAAAGGTTTCTCCAGGGTATATCATTGTGTCATTCTCTATTTTTCTGTATGTATGGTATGTGGTTGAAATATCTTTGTTAAACTAGTTAACGAATCTGAAATTGTAAGGATTTAAAAGAATTTGCACAATACTCTCCTATAGAGATTAGCGTAGGAAGCTGTTTCCGCACCTGAGTTTCCTTACACTCCTTGCTCTTTGATCTTGCATTGCTTGTCAAAGTTTTTCATCATTTGGTTCATCTTTTGATAATGGGCTTCTTTAGTGAATACTTGAATAGATTTTTTAGGGTCTTCTTTTGGTTCTTCAATAATATTATCCTCATTAACCTTCTCTTTTCCTTTAGTCGATGTAGCTAGGTTAATGAGTTTTGGTGGGTCTTCAACAACAATCTCTTCTTCCATCTTTTGTTTTCCTTTCAACAAAGGAATATCCTCAAAACTTTGACCTTGCTCCCTTTGATTGGGTATAGACCCTTCAACATTATGTGGAACCAATTAGTCATTGATTGGCTTGACATTATTACAATATTGGAATGGATTTAGATCTCCACTTACCACTATCTCTTGACCTAGATATGGGAATTTTAAGCATTGATGATAAGTTGAAGGAACGACTTGCATTTCATGGATCCATGGCCTTCCTAACAAAATATTGTAAGTCAACTTTAAGTCTAACACTTGGCATATGGTCTCTTTTTGAATGGGACCAACTCTTATGGGTAATACTATAACTCCTATTGATGCTCTTTCTTCATCATCGTAGGCTTTTATGGTTATTTTCTTCTTTGGGTCAATAGCCTCCTCAGAAAATCCTAGGGCTTTTACCAAGATAAGGGTACAAATATTCAGGCTAGCACCTCCATCTATAAGGACTCTTTTCACCCTATGCTTGTGGATCAACACTTCTATGTGTAAGGGAAAATTTTGAGGTTGGTTAAGGTTCATGTCATCTTGCTCAGAAAATGATAGGCAATGAGGTGCAATTAGGTGTCCTACCATATTTTTGAATTTTTCTACCTCCAAATTTAGAGCCACATTTGTTTCCAATAAGGTGTTTTCCAAGATATCTTTATGAATTGGTGATAGTTTGAGCAGCTCAAGAATAGAAATTTGAGTAGGAGTTCTTTGCAATTGATCTACCAAGTTGTATTGCTTTGATGATGATGTGGAAGCTTGATTTGATAATACAATCTTTGGAGCATTGGTAAGTAGGACAATTTTTTATGCTTGCCCCCTAGTGACAACATTTGATGATACTTCTCTTGATTTATCTTTTATTAATATAACATTTACAGTTTGATCTTCCTCTCTTAGAGTATATATCATGTTATCATAAGTATGAGCAAAGTTCACTTTCTCATTACCCTTCTTTTGATTTTGATTAGATGACTCACCCTTTTCATGATTCAAAAAGGGATTCTTGTAAGCTGTGTGATCCTCATTTTTTTGAGGCCCTTCAATTTTGATGGTGTTATTATCAATTAGATCTTTCACTAAGTGCTTCAATCTCATGCATTCATTGGTTGGATGACCTCTTTTTCAATGGTATTCACAATGATGGGATGCATTCCACCAATAAGGTTTGACTTCGGGTCCATAACTTGATATGTTGGGTAATGTGATAACTTGATTGGTCAACAACATTCTTAGTACATTCTCCAAAGGTTCACCTAAGTAGGTGAATTTCATTTTGTTATAATTGGAGTTTGATTTTGACTTATCCCAAGTCTTATTGTTGGAAGTGTTGGAATTGTTGTTGGAATTATTGGAATTAAATGGAGCTTTACTTGATTGATTAACATTATTTGAAGAATTAGCTCCATATGGTAGTATAAAAGGGGTAGAATTTAAGTTGTGTGCTTCCACAACTCCATAATTTACAAGGTTTTTATTATTATTCTTTGTCCAATATTTAGATTTATCATTGTTATTGTTGGACCCTTGATTATTGAAATACTTAGGCACATAATTATTGTTATTTCTATGATTATTGATGTTGTTATTATTGTTGTTGGATTTGTTATTTTTAAATAATATGATCTCACCTCTCTTGACCAAAAAATTTTCAATCTTGATCCCATTTTCAATGAGTTTTTCAAATGTTGGGGGACATTGAAGTTGTAACCTATAATTCATTTCCGAGGTCAAATTGTTAGTGAAGATTTCCATCTTCTCTTTCTCTGGGATACTTTGTGGATACCTTGCGAAAATGGTCCTCCACCTTTGTAGGAATCCTAAGAAGGACTCCCCATCTTTTTGTTTGGTATCGCATAACTTGAGCATCGTAATTTCATGCTCAATGTTATAAGAGTAATGGGTTACGAACTTGGAGGCTAACTCCTCAAAGGACTTTATTTTGGGGGTTAGTTTTGAGAACCACTCCATTGCCGGACCTCCCAAGCTCCTAGGAAAGAGTCTCATTAGATATGTATCATTGTGCATGAACTCTATGCTTAGGGCACAAAACTCCCTTAAATGGTCCTGTGGATCTATTTTACCCATGTACTTATCATATTTAGGAAAGTCGGTATTGAAAGGAAAAGATACCATTGCTAAACTTTTGTCGAAAGGAAAAGGACACAAAGATTCTATGGAAAAGGCCTTAGGTTCGGCTACCTTCTTCATGGTATCAATTTTCTCTTGGAAGGCCTTTATTTTCCTAGTCATAACATTCATAGGGTCATCTTGGTGTTGATCTTTCTTAAGTTGGTCAATATCAAAGTCATAGGGAAGCTTTACCCCCTTTTGTGCTAGGTTTAGGAAGAAGTTCTCCCTATCTTTGTCTATTAATTTCTCCATAACCTCTAGGAAATCATTGTCTTGGGAAGCTTTCTCAACCCTTTCTTCAAGTGTCTCCTTAGGATTATAGTTGGCATTGTTGATATTGTGATTATGATAGGTTGAATTTCTATCACCCATCTCTTCAAGTCTTGATTCAAACAGGTTCGTGAAAATTTCTTCATGATTAGGATCTTTGAAAACACTTTGGTACTCAACTTCTTGCCTTGGGTTTGAAAAAATAGTGCTATCTCCTAGTAATGATACCCTATGTGTTTGGGATCACGTGGAAACCAGCATCCAACAAGGGTTTGATTTGGGATGATCCTTGATTTGAAAATTGTTGATTTTATATTGAAGAGATTTAACAATTGTAAGATGAGTTTTCAATGGATATCTCTCACTTGTTTATGTATTCCAAACACAACAATCACACATTCACTTGTCTCTTTTTACCCTTTTAACACAAAATGTTTGATTTGAAGAACATTATCATGGGTTTTGCACAAAAAGACACTTCAAGCACCTACCTAGCACAAGATTTGGTTCGTAAACATGGCTCTACAAGGTGGTCTTGCTACTTAATCAAGGATTTAGTATGTATTCCATTCAAAATGGAATTTAATCTCTCATCCTCTAAGTATGTTAGGAGGCTTCCCACATGCACTGAAGTATGATTTTGCGCAATCCATGAGGACTACTAGAGGAAGGTTGAAAAATTAAGATCCTTTTGTCATGCACCCCATTAAGGATACATGCATTTCATTTTAGAGTGGGTTGGATTCTCATGGTGAAAGCGAGCGTATCCCACTTTGGGTTTTCCCTCTCACTAGCCTTGTTAAGGAAAACTTGGGAGGCGAGCCCACTATTGCTCTAGCATGTATAAGGAAAACAAGAAATGAAATTAGGCTGACAAGTTTGGGAGTTTGATTCACTTAAAAAGTGAAGAGCATATCCCTATTGTCTTTCTTTGTTCCAACCACTCAAACACAAGCTTGTTCTTTCCCAATCTCTTGACAAGGAGATTCTTAAAATGGAAGTGTTTGGTTCATTTTCTATTTTATTTAAGCTATGTTTGAAAACAAATGCCACAATTTAATCAAGTGCAAGCTTGAATAGAAGAATACCTTTCCTTGTAGCTAGCCTAAGCTGGGGGCATTTTTGAAAGGTTTTTGTCATTGTTTTTCAACTCACCTTGGCAATAGCCTCCTCTAAATGTGCTTGTCCTCCAACAAGTTAGTCAACGCCAACAATCACAATGAGGAAAAATCAAAGAAAAATGAATGAAGCAACTAATAATGTATTGAACTTTTAAGCACCTTAATTGCAAAGTTTTAAGGAAAACTTGAACTTAAGGATTAAAAATCCAATTTAAAGATATGAATTTTGATTTGTATGCTTCAATAATAGTAAGATATTTCTGATATACCTGATTGTCTTCATCTTGTGTTGTTTCAAGAACCACTTTGATATGAGCTATTTTCTCCTTCTTGATCTTTTTGGCTAAAAATTTTCCCTCCTGATTAAATCTTGTCTCTGGTTTCCTCACCTTTTTATGCCCTATCATCCTGTAGAACAAAAATCATTTTGTAACAGTCAGATTAATCAATTCATAAAATTTTGCAAAAGCACACTTGAATCAATTGAAAGCACTATTTTATTACTCAAAAGCGCATCTAATCTAATTGAAAGTGCTATTTTAGCTTGCCAGTAAAATGTCAAAGCACACAAATAAATTTTAAAAGTGCTACTGAAATAAGCAAAGGCGGTAAAATTTAGGCAAAAGCGCTAATAAAACCGGTGAAAGCGCCTAGTAGTCAGGAGCAAAGTGTTCTTTCATGATGCAAAAGCACTGAAAGATATAAAGACTGAAGATATGATTCACAAAGGCACTGCAGATTGATGCAAAGGTGCACAACTTTGTCACAGAAGTGCTGGAATAGTGATTGAAAGCACTGTTTCTTCTCGCAAAAGTGCTGCTTAAACTGGTAAAAGTACTACTTCCTGAAAAAGCCAAGGGTTAAACATGTGCAAATTTGGAGATAATGAAAATTTTTCGTATGATTAATAGAGTAGAGTATTCTACCCCATGGTGGGTGCCATTTTGTACACTAGGGAAAGTGCCTTCATAGAATTAAGGTTAATCAATAATTGAGAATAGTAACTAAATACAACCACAAAGCAATAGAGCAACTATTTAGCAAAATAATGACTAATTGAGCATCCTATGGCTCTCTAACTAAGAATGTTAATGAATATCTCTCAACAAGCTTCCATTAATGACAGTCCTAGAATGAGAATGATAAAGATAACAATGCTATTGCTAACAATTAGATCAAAGTAAATGCTAAAATGCTTCTCAAATGCCTTTCTAAGCTCAAATCGCAAGAGTTTCAATGCAATTCTCAGATGTGTGGATGATGATTATGAAGGAATTAGGCCTTTCTTTTATAGATTTTCCAATGGTAGGGGGTGTAGTTATATTTGATCATGGTTAAACCTTGGTTGAGTCCTTGGTTCCACCCTTTGAAGACAAAGAAAATTTTGTGTCCTCAAAGCTTGGGACAAGTAGACAAGATCAATGGACAAGATTCTCTTTCACTTTGAGTGATTGAGATTGAATTTGGCTTGATCCATGTGAAGGCCTTTCCTTTATTCTGATTGGTTGATTGATTTTCCTCTCTTTGTGGTTGTTGAGAGTAATTGAGATTTATTAATTGATTTAATTGATTTATTTTAGCCATGTACCCCTTGAATGGTTTGAATTTAATATAATCCAAGACTATACAATTAATTTATTTAATTGTATTTTAATTTGATTACACTTAATTAAAATGCTCTCAATTTTGATTGATCTTGAATTAAGATTTGATTTTAGTTTTGATTGTCTTGTGTTCGACGACGCTGGGGTGGTCGAGATAGGAAGGATAAGGGGGGGGGGGGTGGGAGGCCCCTATAGGCCTATTTGCCTTGGCTAATTATGCATTGTGATTCAATTGCTTCAATTATGTCCTTGATGTACTTTGATTTGACTTGATTTTCTTTGATTTGATCTTTGTCCATTTTCAAGTGATTACAAGAGTATTACCATGTGTTGATCTCATTTCATGGATTGTAGATATTCTAATTGCATAAATTGGTAATAAGGTTCTAAGAATTTTGCTTACCACAGTATCTTCTTCAATAACACCATCAGATCCTCTTATTGCATTAACAACTTCCTTTATCCAATTTGTGTACTACACTATATTTTCACCTTCCTTCATATTCATGTCATCGAATCTTCCTCTTAAGCTTTTGGCTCTAGCTCTTTTGACATTTACATCACCACTATAAACTTGAGCAAGTTTATCCCACCTTTTTTTAGCAGTAGAACAGTCCTTGATATCTTCAAATTCAGCATATATCAGAGCAGAAACAATCTCCATCATAGTGACATTATGCTCATGTCTATCTCTTAGCTGATCAAGTGTTAAAGGTCTAGTGGGCGGTGCAAGGCAGCCATCCTCCATTAGAGTGAGGGAAAAATTCCCAATTCTAGATACATGCAACTTCATCCTACTTTTCCATATTGTGAAGTTATCCTTTTTTACCTTTGGCACTTCCCTCTTATACATTTTTTGATCTTTGTGTTGAAGTCCTTAAAACTCTATTCCAAGAAACCAAGAAGCTTGCATCAACCAACCAATGTTCTGATACCAATTGTTAGAATAACTGAGAGGGGGGTGAATTAGTTATCATCAGTCTCAAATAAAAAATGTATATCCAAAAACAATTTACACAAACTTTTGCAACTCGGTAACATAAAATAGTAATTTTTCTATGCTTTTACTGATTACTAGTTAATAACTTATAGTGATTACTGATCAAATCCAATATGCAATATGTAAAGTATGACAATCAAACAATCACCACAATCAACACCTAACACAATAGATTTAACGTGGAAACCCTGTTAAGGGAAAAACCACCTGAGACCGGCAACCCAAAAATTATTCACTCTTCTAAAGTGAGGTCAGTGAAGACCCAACCTTGTTAAAGGTTACAAAATACACTATAAGGTGTGACCTTGTTAGAGGATTTAACACTAACCATTATTGTCCAACCAACATTCACTATGGGGTTGACAAGATAACAAATGTACACTCTATGAATGACATTACAAGACTTTCAAGTCCACAATGTTAAGAGATTTATCTGATTACAATGGTTAAACTGTAATAGTAGGTGATCTGATTACAATACAACTTCTATTGTAGATGTTCAGATCTATATTATGCTCATTCAAATCCTCTGATCAATATAACAATTCCATTTCAACAATAATCAATGACTTACTGTCTCTCAATTATAGCTTTCTGACGCTCAATAATCTCTGTAGTTTGGTTCTCCTTAACCAGTTTGATCAGGCATACATGAAGCTTTGTTCACGCAATAGTTCTGTAGTCTCCTTCTTCTGGCATAAGTTTCATAATGAAACCCTAGTCTCTTAAATAGACATGTAAACCATTTTATTTTCATCCATCAGATTTTGCCACTTATTCTCCTTCATCCATTTTTCCACTTAAACCTTCCTCGACTGATGTGTTAGTAACAAATTTTGTTTCCATCCTTTAGATCTTCCTTGAATTTTGTTAGCCGTTGATCTTCGTAACAAACTTTATCTCCAACACTGAGTTTGAGGTACTTTCCAACTCATCAACTTCCATTAGCTAAACTGATCATTTAGTTCTTTTCTTCATACTCAATTAACAAAGAAATGCGTTGGTGAACACAATCTCGGTTTA
Source organism: Chamaecyparis obtusa (assembly GCA_027943335.1). NCBI lineage: Eukaryota > Viridiplantae > Streptophyta > Pinopsida > Cupressales > Cupressaceae > Chamaecyparis > Chamaecyparis obtusa. Next base: position 2,547,720 of record BSBK01002404.1, on the reverse strand, counting down.
TACTGTGTTCGGTATACACTACACTGCTCAGTGTATACTAGAATGCTTCATTAACTGACCACACTGCTTTGTAACAAATTGCTTCCAACTTCATAATAGATTAATGTAACATAATCAAGTCAACAATATGAAGTCATAGACTCATCAATAAGTTACCAAAAGTATTCCTTATCCTCATTTATCCTATCCATCTTCCTCAATGTATATATCTTGCTTCTTCATCTTTCTCTTCTCTTCTACAGATGTGTTAGGTATTTGTAACTACCATGATAAGTTCTATCAAAACTAGTTGACATCAATGACAACATAAAACTGATATAATTATCTTACATAACACTTCAGTGTTCATTGATCTCTAATCACTTGTAGTTCTTCAATGAAGTTCTCAATCAGTTGTAATTCATCAGTAAGAAAGAAAAAAATTGATGATGGTATAGTTTCCTCCATCCATCCATCCATCTAAAATAATAGAGAAACCAAATTATTTCCATTGTAATTTTTGGTCTTCTACTACATCATTGGCCCTAGAAACAACACCTTTGAGAAAACTACAAGCACAAAATAAAAATAACATTAAGTACACAAATTTAATGGGGACTTGCTACAACATTGAATGGGATGTTGTTAAAATACCAAAAATTAGCACATTGAATGTCAACTTTCCAAGGCACATCATTTTTCCACCCACCACGCTCTAGTGATGGTTGTGCTCCAGGTGTGTTTTTGTGCACAAAAAAATTATCTATAGAAGATGTGCGGGGTGGTGGTCTACTAGAACCAACAAAAGTGGAAGCTAACGAGATGGTAGATTTGTGGATCTGTGGGCCATAATGAAAGCCCACTGTTTCCTCAAGTGCTTCTTCTTCTTATTAAAGGGTGGTTGGGATACTTGGTCACAAATCACAACCCACATTATTTCATTATGATCATTGTTTTAGAAAAATCTAAACTAATGAGGTGATTATAAAATAATAAATTATTCTTAAAAAGGAGACAATGTGAGATACCTTTCGATTCAGAAATGAGTGCCCTCATGGCCAATTTTTCCCTTTCCATTTGCAACTTTTTCCCTTCTCCAGTAGTGAGAAAGGCATTCATCTCTCTCATTATTTCTAGGGTGGTGTTGTCACAAACTCTTGTGTCATGCTTTGTGATCCCTCCAAGGTGGTATTTAAAATGAGATATGCCTCCACTAACTAGTTTTTCACATTTTATGCATATCATAGTATTATATTTGGGTCCTTCAAAATCATATGTCCATGCCTTGTCTCTAGCCCCTTTAGGGAACATTCCTACATATCCTGATGGACATGCATCTATTGGGGCACTAGTAGGCCCTATAACTGACCCAGTTGTAGAGTTATCCCTATTTGAAATTTTGATGAAGAATCAACAACAACCTACACATGTCACATACAAAATGAGGGCATAAATTTAGAAAATTAATAAAGAAATTTAGAAACAAACTAAGTTCATTTAAAACTTTAAATAAGTTTTGTTGGAAATATAGATGCAGTAACTGAGAGGGGGGGGGGGGGGTGAATCAGTTAACCAAAAAAATATTACCACTGATCCCTTAAATATCTTAACAAATTATTTACTGTGCCACTTGGTAAATATACAGAGAAATGCTGAAAACTTGATCCTTGAAGTGTGTAATAATTAAACTGTTCTTAAGCATTCATCACTGATTAACTTACATGAATAAAGAAAATAACATGAACACAAGAGACACTAGATTTACTATGGAAACCCAATATGGGAAAAACCACTAATGTAACTAGTTACTATTTTTCACTCTTCTGAAGTGATGCCCGGTTAGAAGCCAACCCGGTAAAAGGTTACAAAACACACTGTTAGGTGTGACCTTGTTAGAGGATTTAATCACCCTGCTAGGAGTGGCCTTGTAAGAGGTCTTGAAACAATTCAATAGAACTATTACCTTGTTAGAGGATTTACAAAATGGTTGTTAAACCAACTCGATTAAGAGATTTTGATATCACTGCTACAATTGCTAGAGAGTAACAATGAAATGACTTGCAACTGAATTGCTGAATAAAGATCTCTATTCTGTTTCACTAGGTCCTTACTGATCAATTAAATCTTTGCTGCTCCTCAAGGATATCTGACCATCCTTCAAAATTCACACACGCCTTTCTTCAAAATGATTTTTGCATGTTGTATATCTTTTATTCACCACTTGACCTTCTATATATATATGCCATTTCATAATCATTTAGATTGTCAAGTCGGCACTAATAATTATTATAACAGTCGGCTGGGATAAACAAACTATAATAACAAAATTATTTGAAAGGGCCGACCTTGCTTGGTAAACATTAATCCTAAAAAGATTTCCTTCGGTGACCGAGAGAACTCAGTAACCACAACGAATTCTGCAACATCCTTTGGAGACTGAGAGAGCTCGGTAACCACTAATTTTCCTTTGATAATTGAGGAGGCTCGGTTAACACTGTTACCCTGTCATGTTTCCTTTAGACACCTGAGAGAACTTGGTAGACACTAAAAACTACCTAGCTGACCGACTGAGCTCGGTAGATACTGAGAGTGATAATTGATATGACATTTGTGTGACATCAAAGACAACACATAGCTAATCCAACAATGTCCTTCAGACAATTGTATCCAATAATCTCCCTCTTTGGCATTGATGGCAACATAACATGTCATAGCACAATGAAATTTCACAGAGAAACCAAGAGTAAGAAACATATCCTTAGCTTCATTCTGATTCCCATCATCTTCAAACTTCTTTCTCTGACTGAGAACTCTCCCTCTTAACTTCTCAAATTATTCTTCTTAGAAATTTCTTGAAATGATAGCAAACTCTCCCTCTTTGACAACACATGCCAAAGACAACTTACACAATTTTGGTAAATATCAATGTACCTTATGTATTGATTCATATGCAATGATTCCCTGACTATGCTGCATCAACTAATTGATCTTCAACATGTTCTAGTTGATGCATCTCTAAAAATTTATTTAGTGAACCTCGGACAGGGGAGTGACCCCTAACTTGCCTCTTAGATACAAGAATGCATCCTTAGGTAGTGGCTTGGTGAAGATATCTGCAATTTGTTCTTTTGTATGAATATATTCCAATCTGATTTCCTTGTCCTGCACCAATTCTCTGACAAAGTGATATTTAATTGCAATGCACTTGGTTTTGGAATGCATTACTGGATTCTTTGAAATATTTATTGCACTTGTATTATCACAAAACATAACAACTGGTTCTTTGATCTCAACCTTCATGCCTTCCAAAAGCTGTTTAAACCATATAATATTAGAGCAGTTTACTACTGCAGCAACATATTCTGCTTCTTCTATGGATTGGGATATGCAGTTTTGCTTTTTACTAGTCCAAGATACTAACCTCTTGCCAAGAAAGAATGCTCCACCACTTGTACTCTTTCTATCATCAATGTTTCCTGCCCAATCAACATCAGTAAACACTTTTAAATCCAGATTGCTTCCAATTTTATACCACAAGCCATAATCTTCAGTTCCCCTTAAATACCTCAAGATTCTTTTGATTGCCATCATGTGATTTTCTCTGGGTTTAGCTGAGAATCTTGCCACTATTCCAACTGCTAAGGCAATATCAGGCCTTGTGTGTACTACATACTATAATTTTCCAATCATTGATCTGTATAAGGTTTGATCTAATTCTTTTGAATCATCATCTTTGGTAAGCTTTAGTCCAGTACACATGGGTGTACCAACTAGTTTTGAATCTTCCATACCAAATTTCTTAAGTATTTCCCTGATATATTTAGACTGAGTAATGTAGATACCATTTTTGTTCTGTTGAATCTGAAGTCTAACAAAGAATTTTATCTGATCAAACATAGACATTTCAAATTCTTTGTTCATAAGCTCTGAAAATTCTTTGCACTGATCATCATTTCCTGTAAACACAGTATCATCCACAAATATTTCTGCCAAAACAATTTTGTTATCTAATCCTTCTTTGATGTATAAATTGTTGTTGTCATTAGCCCTTTTGAAATCAATCTGAGTAAGATAGTTATGTAATCTTTCATACCATGCTCTAGGAGCTTGTTTCAGACCATACAATGCTTTGTGTAATTTGCAGACCATATCCCTTTTGTTTGGATCAATAAAACCTTCAGGTTGCTCAATGTAGACTTCTTCCTCAAGAATACCATTGAGAAAAGTAGATTTGATATCCATCTGATATACCTTAAATCCTTTATGTGCTGCATATGCAAGTAAAGTCCTCACACCTTCTAATCTTGCAATAGGAGCAAAAGTCTCTCCATAATCTATTCCTTCTTCTTGAGAATATCCTTTACATACCAATCTTGCTTTGTTTCTTGATACTTGACCATCTTCATTCAACTTATTTTTGAATACCCATTTTGTCCCAATTACATTTTTATCTTTAGGCCTAGGTACAAGAGTCCATGTCTTATTTTTCTCTATTTGCTCTATTTCTTCATTCATAGCCTCAATCCAACTTTCATTTTCTAATGCATCTTTGACATTTTTAGGTTCAAAATCAGCAAATAAACATGTACCTTTTAGTTTACTTCTTGTCATAGTACCATCTAATTTGTTTCCAATAATCTGATCTGGTTTATGATGCTTTCTGACGTACTTGGCTAATACAGGTTCCTTGCTTCCTGAATGAGTTACATTGTCATCTTCTTCATCTTCAGGTTCAGATTGCTCAGGCTCGGTAGATACTTGCTCGGTAGCTTCAGACTGAGACTCGGTACTTTGTGACTCGGTCTGAACTTCTTCTTGTGACTCGATTACTGTACTAGGCTCGGTAGATGTAGTCTCCTTACATGTGTCTGGCAATGTATTAGGTTTGATGTAAACAAATTTTCTGTAGTCCTCTGGTTCTTTTTTGCTTTCTTCTTCAATCTTTTCTGCAAACTCATCAATTCTCACATGTGCACTTTCTATGATTTTGTGAGTAGACAAATTTAGACATCTATATGCCTTACTTTTGCAAGAATATCCCAAAAATATTCCTTCATCACTTTTTACATCAAATTTTCCTTTTCTAGATTCTTTTAAGATGTAACATTTACTACCAAATACTTTTAGGTAACTTACATTTGGTTTGTAGCCATACCATAGCTCATATGGAGTCTTGAATGTGTCTTTTCTCAGCTGTACTCGGTTCAAGGTATGAACTGCAGTGCTGATAGCTTCCTTCCAGTATTTCATAGCAATGTTCTTTTCAATAATTAGAGTCCTTGCATAGTCCATGATAGATGTATTCCTTCTTTCGGCTATTCCATTCTGCTCAGGAGTTCTCGGGGCTGATACCTATCTTTTGACTCCTCTTTCAATGCAGAAATTATTGAATTCATGGGAGATGAATTCACCACCTCTGTCTGATCTCAAGCATTTTATTCTTTTTCCTATTTCCTTTTCTACTCTTGCTAAATACCATTTGAACTTCTCAAATGCTTCTAACTTTTCTCTTAAATACATAACAGTCATCATTCTAGAATAATCATCAACAAAGAGAATAAAGAATTTTTCTCCGGTATAGCTCTCAATTCCAATAGCTCCACATAAATTAGTATGCACAATTTCCAAAATATCTTCAGACTGATAGTTTTTACTTTTGAAACTAGACTTTCCCATTTTACTAATTTGACAATTCTTGCATAGACCAACATCAGGTTTCTTCAAAGTAGGAATACCTCTTACTTTCTTGAATTTGCTTATTTTCATCATGTTGTCAAAATTTACATGACATAACCTTTTGTGTCATAACCAACTTTCTTCAATTTGAGCAATAAAACATGAGTAATCACCAAGATCAAGATAAAATAGGTTACCTTTGGTTTGTTTGCTTGATCCTATCAGTTTTCCTTTGTCATCCAACAGTCTTGCTTTGCCATTCATGAATTCAACCTTGAATCCAATGTTGATTAGCTGTGCTACACTTAGAAGATTATGCTTTAGTCCTTCGACCCAATATGCATTATCACATATAAGTTCTTTGGTTAATGAAATTTGTCCCTTTCCTTTTATACAACAGGGTTCATTGTTTCCAAACCTTACATTACCACCATCAAAGTTTTCAAAGTGTTCAAACTTGGTCCTGTCACCAGTCATATGATGTGAACATCCACTATCTATAATCCATGTATCATTCTTGCTTATATGAGAGATAAGTTCCATCTCATCTTCATCATTATCAGATTCATCTTTTACAACAATGAAAACAATTTCTTCTTCACTATCATCCAAATCTTTAGCTAAAAAACATGTTTTCTTACCTTTATCCTTGAATGATTTGAAATTTTTCTTGCCATTGTACTTGTAATTTTTCTTCTCATCTTTGCTTTTCTTGTTTGGACACCTAGCTGCAATATGACCAATTTCTTCACATGAAAAATAGATTAAGGGAGTTTTACCTTTGTATTTTCCTCTGCCTCTTGAATACTTCTTTGCAAGTAATGCTTCAATAACTTCAAGATCGCTATCAGGACTTTCCTCTGATTCTTCTTCACTTTCTGATTGGATTTTCTTCCCTTTCTTGAGTGAAAGTTTGGCCTCAAAAGCTGATTCAATATTTTTAGAAGTTGGAACATAGTTGTCATAGTTATCTAGTTCAAAGGCTGTCAATCTTCCAACTAAGGCATCCAAAGTTATATTGTGATTTTATTCACATCTTCTTTCTTGAATAGCAGAAACTCTTATTGCATAAATAGGGAGTAATGTTCTAAGAACCTTACTTATAACCGTTTCATCATCAATTTTTCCTCCAGAAGCTCTGATTGCACTAACACTTGTCTTGATCCTTTCAACATATTTTGCAATGTTTTCTTCTTCTCTCATTTTCATTTGATCAAACTGTCCTCTTAGGCTCTTTGCTTTGGCTCTCTTCACATTGTCATCACCACCATAGATTTTCTTCAGCTTGTTCCACATTTCATGAGCAGTTATGCAGTCTTTGATTTCATCAAATTCTTCATAGCTAAGAGCTGATGCAATGTCTATCATCATAGTGTTATGGTTCTTCTTCTCTACAATGTCTTCAACAGTTAATGTGCTAGTAGGAATTGTATATTCTTGATCAATATATTTGCATCCTGAATCACCAATGGAAGCCAGATGTAGTCTCATGAGACCTTGCCATGCTGAAAAGTTATTTTTGTTAAGCCTTGGAATTTCTCTTTTGTAAGACATCCTGATCTTTAGCTTAGGTCCTTGAAACCCTTCCTGCAAGCACCAAAAGCTCTAATACCAATTGTTGGAAATATAGATGCAGTAACTAAGAGGGGGGGGGGGGGGGGGGGTGAATCAGTTAACCAAAAAAATATTACCACTGATCCCTTAAATATCTTAACAAATTATTTACTGTGCCACTCGGTAAATATACAAAGAAATGCTGAAAACTTGATCCTTGAAGTGTGTAATAATTAAACTGTTCTTAAGCATTCATCACTAATTAACTTACATGAATAAAGAAAATAACATGAACACAAGAGACACCAGATTTACCATGGAAACCCAATATGGGAAAAACCACTAATGTAACTAGTTACTATTTTTCACTCTTTTGAAGTGATGCCCGGTTAGAAGCCAACCTGGTAAAAGGTTACAAAACACACTGTTAGGTGTGACCTTGTTAGATGATTTAATCACCCTGCTAGGAGTGGCCTTGTAAGAGGTCTTGAAACAATTCAATAGAACTGTTACCTTGTTAGAGGATTTACAAAATGGTTGTTAAACCAACTCGGTTAAGAGATTTTGATATCACTGCTACAATTGCTAGAGAGTAACAATGAAATGACCTGCAACTGAATTGCTGAATAAAGATCTCTATTCTATTTCACTAGATCCTTACTTATCAATTAAATCTTTGCTACTCCTCAAGGATATCTGACCATCCTTCAAAATTCACACACACCTTTCTTCAAAATGATTTTTGCATGCTGTATATCTTTTATTCACCACTTGACCTTCTATATATATATGCCATTTCATAATCATTTAGATTGTCAAGTCGGCACTAATAATTATTATAACAGTCGGCTGGGATAAACAAATTGTAATAACAAAATTCTTTGAAAGGGCCGACCTTGCTCGGTAAACATTAATCCTGAAAAGATTTCCTTCGGTGATCGAGAGAACTCGATAACCACAGTGAATTCTACAACATCCTTTGGAGACTGAGAGAGCTCGGTAACCACTAATTTTCCTTCGATAATCGAGGAGGCTTGGTTAAAACTGTTACCCTATGATGTTTCCTTTAGACACTTGAGAGAATTTGGTAAACACTAAAAACTGCCTAGCTGACCGACTGAGCTCGGTAGATACTGAGAGTGATAATTGATATGACATTTGTGTGACATCAAAGACAACACATAGCTAATCCAACAATGTCCTTCAGATAATTGTATCCAACAAAGTTTAAACATAGCTAATTTTTTTTGTCTGAAAACTATGAAAAAATTGTAAATATTGCTAAAAAATGGTGTTAGATCTTATTCATTACATTCTAAAACAAGTTAGAGTATATTTGAAATGATATTATATAGTTTGTATAAACTTGGATGCAACTAATACAAGACAAAATGATTTTAAAACAAAAGGGAAATAATTTTGAAAACTTACTTGTGAATCTGAATTTTCTTGAAAAATCTCTTTGAATCTACTTCAAATCCACAAGAAATCAATCTAAAATGCTACAAAAATTGACCTTTCTCCTCCAAAACATTTCTAACCTCTCAAAACCTCAATTGGCATAAAAAAAACATTTTGGCCCTTTGTTGGGTTGTCCCTATTTTATCCTATCATGGGTGAGATAAGTATGTTACTTATCACCAATATTTGGAGATATATCAGCGATAAGTCCACAACATATTGGATGTAATGATATGTATATGCAAATTATAGCGATTGATTACTTATCATGATAAGTTTGTATATCGCTTATATATTGGTGATATTTTGATCTATTCCTAAGAGGTCTAGAACTGAAGGTCTCAAAAATATGATTGATATTGTATCCTCAAATTTGCAAATCTAAATCCAAAACTCCACAAATATGCACCTACACACAAGAAATGGAAAATTTCTAGGGGAAAGGGGCTTGCCTTGGTCAAGCTCCTATATAGAAATTAACCTTCAAGTGAAATAAGTAAAGCATATAAATAAGATTAATGTAAATATTCACCTTTCTTATCAAACGCACAAAGGATAATCATCCATATAATTCACCACCATAACATATCATATAGGATAGATAAATATTATGCCTCATTTAGAGCACAACCATCCAAATCACAAGTTTTTATATCAATAAAAATAATGCCAACTCAACAACTTCTCAACAATCTCCCCCCTTTGGCATTGATGGAAAAACACAAAAAATAAAAAAACTCCAAAAAAACTCCCAAAAACTTCAAACAATAAAAAGCTTCTAAAAAATACCCTTAGTTAAGCAATTCCTCTCTTTTTTTTTCTCTTCAATTTATCCCACTTTTTTCCATCAAAGGAAAAGGGCCAAATAAGAACATTCAAGAAATCAAGTAAAAATATCAATCTTCACAAAAAAATTCTTGTACCTTTCTTTTATAATTGGAAGAATCTTCTTCCAAGCATCCACAATAGAATGCATCCTAGCACATATATCGTCCTATAGAACCAATAGATCAAATGAAGATGAATATTCTGGGGATGAGTATGACATTCTAATCCTCTACATTATAAATAATTTTTGAAAGATGATCTAACCATACCTCAACAATATATTTTACCAACCAAAAATTTATAAGCAAATCTTCCTTCTACCTCTGAAAAGACAACTTAGATTTCAACTCGCCAACTCTTATTCTCTATTTCTTATCCTTATCTTTCAAGAAATCAAAATTTTTTCCAATATCATTTATCTTAGACTTAATAGATTCAATTTTACTTATGAAATCATCAACATATGTAGGCCACCAGAGACAATACCTATAAATGTTATACATCTCTTTAATGCACTCTCTTGTATCATCAATTTGTTTGGATAACTTTTGTTTTGCATTAAAACATTTTTTCTCTATCATAATTTTAATCTTATGTCCTTTATAACCTTCCTACAACATCATTTCCTCAATAATTTTTACCATATCATTTGGTAACAAATTAGAAACAACCAAAATAACAATACCCATTCTGAGAAGATAATCAACTAAATCACTTTCAATTCTAGGCTTGCTAACTAGAGAGCATACATACCACATTTTGCCAAACCTTTCCAAATCACTTTTCTACATATGAATCAATAGAGTCAAATGTAGATGGAGACACTTGTTCCTTCTCCTTCCCCTTCCTCTCTTCTTCTAAGATAGTGATGATTTCTTTTCCCTTTAAGCTAGTCTTCCCTCTTTTAGGTTCTGGAGGGTAACTATCAATGACAATCTCTAATTCCATCTTACTGAAGGAGGAACCCTCTTCAATATGACTGATAGGTACAACACTAGGAAATATCACACTAGAGCACAAATCCCTCTACAAGGATGAGAAATAGACTTCACATGTATTCTATGTCTTCCATATACTCTAAGTACTTTTAAAAAAAAAATTCAGATAGGGATATTAGACTTCCACTTAACATTTTCTCTTGCTGGTAATGAAATAAAAAAGTAAAATACTAGACATATGACCAGAGATCCAAACTAGAAGGGATAGTCCTCAACCAATGGCATTCTAGAATTGTCAAATAGATTTTCCAATAATAGAGTACACAAATCAAATTATACACTCTTGTTGAAAATCTTATGTGCCAAATACACAACAATAGTAGGTGTAGCACCTTCACAATTTGAGAAATAGATTTTATAGGTAATAGAATATGCAACATACCTTTTTGTAGGATCAACAATGGAGTTTATCAATATATCATGGGGGTGCTTTTTGACACCAGTAAGTTCCTCAAAAAATTTTATCTTCACTATTTTCTTTCCTCAGAAGTCACAAAAATTGCATAGACCAGTAATAACTTCAATTACTTCCTTTGTGACCAAATAGGGTTTATAAAATATTATATTACCATCCTTGAATTGACTCAACAAGAACAATATAGAATCTTTGTTAATAAACTAGGAAATTATCCCCATAAATCCATACCCAATGTTTGAATGCACTAAAACTCATCATCCTTTAACTCTTTTTAGCTTCAGTAGAATAATATTGTTAGCTTCACTAATAACAACTATGGATTCCATCATTATGCTCGACCACCTTCATCAAAACCTTAATTTCTTTGTAACTACTTTGTATCCTTTGCAAATAGTGACACATGATTTGAAATTATGCCTTTTTAACCTTAATTAGTCATTATTATTTTTTTTGCCAAAAAGATATATCAATGACACTAGGAAATGTACATCACCTTTAAATCAATTGAATCAAACTCAAAATAATTCACCAATTGAATCATATTAGAGACACACCATATACAATATATATCACTTTAGAAATGGGGAACTAATAGATTATGCATTACAAAACTCCCCCTGAGTGAAGGTAGTAGGCTTAATTTAAGGAAGAGAATGCACTAAGGTCTAATGCCATATAATTCTCTTCACATATTTCCTTCTTTTCCATACCATGAATCCATTCTTCTTGGATTAATTTGATTCTAAACATTTATTCTCATTTCTAGACTTGTCTAGAGTAGCAAAATATTTGCATGTGTTAGCATAATGTTTGGATTACCACATTTGTAACATCTAACATTCCTTTGTATTAGCTTTAGTGGTTGAACTCTAAATCTACACTAATTAGCTTTCTGACCTTAATTATTGACATCTATATTGAATTTCCTTGTGACCGAACTTGTAACAACTAAAATATTGAATACTTTGTTCCTTCTTTCTTTTACACTATATAGCCTTATGTTCAATTTTTTTGCATAGAAAAAAATTATCATTAAATGATAACTACCTTTGAGCATTTGGTTTTGTATTGGTCCCACAACCATGCTCCCCTTTTTCCTCTTGGCTTCAAGGCCCCTCCTTCCTTTAGCTTGTCTCTGGGTCTCTGGCCTGTCTTGCCTATTTTCTATTTTTTGTTAGTTTTCCTTTATTTTTGGTCTTGTCACACTTTCACACTTTCAGAGGTCTGAAAGTGTGAAAGGTCTAATTTGGCAAAAGTTTGGAGCAGTGCTTTATCACCTTGCCTTAGGCATTTTTTAGACCCATGTGGTCTTGGACTTTCAGACGCTGAAAAGTTTGGAGATTTGACTCTCCAAAAGGGAGTCGCCAATTTGCCTTTCAGCCTTTCAGGGGCACCAGCACTTTATCACCTTGCCTTAGGCATTTTTTAGACCCATGTGTTCTCAAAATTTTTGACGTCGAAAAGTTAGGAGGTCTAACTCCACAAAAGGGAGTCGGCCTTTTGACATTTCAGCCTTTCAAAGGTCTGATACTCCTGAAAGGCTGATCGACGGGAGGTTGACATCACCCACTGATTTGCCTATATAAGGCGCTAGTCAAGTTTTTTAACCCTCATTCATTCTCTTTCGTCTATCATTTTTGGAGCTCTTTGCACGCTTCTGCTTCCCGCTGTTGGCATTAAGCAGAATTGCCACTAGTGATAACACTTATTTGCATTCTGGATACAAACCGAGCAGACAGTGCAAACCGAGCAGACAATGCAAACCGAGCAGACAGTGCAAACCAAGCAGACAGTGCAAACCGAGCAGACAGTGCAAAACGAGCAGACAGTGCAAACCGAGCAGACAGTGCAAACCGAGCAGACAGTGCAAACCGAGCAGACAAGTGCAAACCGAGTAGACAGTGCAAACCAAGCAAGTTAGTACAAACCGATCAGGACAATGTAAACCGAGTAACATCTTGTCTACCGAGTCACCAGTACTTACCGAGTTCAATACCTACCGAGTGATCAGTATGAACCGTGCCTTCACTTCTACCGAGTGCATGATGATGCCGAGTAATGCAGTGGACACCGAGTATCAGAAAGTCACCGAGTCAGTTTGAAGGAACCGAGTAACTATTTGGGCCGACTTAGTGGCACTTATGTTTATTTGTCAAGCCGACTGTGTAATTGTAATTGTAATTAATTGTTTGAGACTTGTATATAAACAATGTTGTAAAAAGATGAAAAATAATCAAGTAGAATATATGTGAAAGAAAAAGAAAGGCAGAGATAAGAGAATTGCAGAAGGCTTCAGAAGTATAAGGTTCAGCAAAGACAAATTCATCACAGAAGGTGATCAGTACATCAGAGAATCTCAATCAGCAATCCAGTTGCAAAGCAGAGATCTACTGTTTCATTCTAACAGGTGAATCAGTACTAAATCCTTTAACCGGGTAGACTTAACAGTCTTTGTATAAATCTCTTTACCGAGTGCATACTTCACTGTATGTTTGTAAATCCTTTAACAGGGTGGATTTAGCAATCGTTATTGCTCCTAACAGGGCAGATCATCAGAAGTGATCAAATTGTAAGCCTTAACCGGCCAACTTTATTCTGCAGTATTAAAGCTTTGTGGGTTTCATCCCCACCCCAGTTTTACTTTCTTTTGGAAGGTTTTTGGGTAACCAAATCTTTGTGTCATTATTGTGAATGCTTTCAAGTTTCATGCTTTCTGTATGCAAAGGTTAAAAAGTAAAATACATGTTAAAATCAGAAGAAAATTTGGAGTTACTGATTCACCCCTCCCCTCTCAGTAACTTGGTTAATTCCTGAATATTTCCAACAATTGGTATCAGAGCATCATTGGTTCTCAAGACAAAGCTTAACTAGCTTGAGCAAAGATCCAGGACAATGGAGGTATTCAAACTGAACAAGGTGATTGAAAATGAAAAGCTAGATCTGGAAATGGCCATAGCTAAACTCAAAGAAGCAAAAGAACATCTTTCACAATCCCTAAGGAGAAGGAAGGAACTTGCAAATCAGATGAATGATCAGAATTACATTGAAGAAAAGATTGAAGATCTTCTTCCCTCAAATAACTCAGATGAAGCAAACAATGCTATCAAAGAACTCCTAGAAAAGAATGGGTCTCTGCAGGAAGAAGTGAGAAAATTGAAAAGAGAACAAGAACTACACTCTACAAGATTCTGTGAGATCTTGGAACAAAGAAACAAGTTGAAAGATGAATTAGATGGAAGAAACATTGAAGTCCAAAACAAAACCCTTCAGCTAGAAAATCTAATTGATCAGATCTCTCATACAAATGAAGAAATTCTAAATCTAAGTTCAGAAGTAGAAAACACAAGAGAAGAACTAAGATCTGAAAAGGAAACCAATCTAAGATTGATGGATGACCTAAACGCTGAAAAACAATGAAGGAATGCTGAGAAGTCAAGAAGACTTGAATCAGCTGTATGAACGAAATCTTCATAGGCAAAAAGGAAAAGCAGGACTTGGATACAAAGAAGAAGGTGAATCCTCTAAACAAGGTACTCAAAGAAATCAAAAACCTACTTGTAATCATTGTGGTAAAATAGGACATACTTCAAATAAATGTTGGAACAATGAAAAAGCAGAATTCAATGGAAAATGTTATAGCTGCAATCAACCCGGTCACAAAGCAAATGAATGCAGGGAAAAACCTAGATTCAGAGGTAATTGTCACAAGTGCAACAAACAAGGTCACAAGGCATCCGAGTGCAGATCCAAGACATTTAATCCAGCAGAACAAATTGTGAGAGCAATGTTTGGATGGGACTACAACACCTGGTGTAGATGTCATTACTGTGGAGAGTATGGACACATTGGCATGAATTGCATAAAACATCATCTAAGGAAAAGAGATACTACCATAAGATGTTTCAAATGCACTAAACTCGGTCACATAGCCAGAAACTGCATGAATGCTAGTGAAATTGAAGAAGGAAAGAAGAATGAAGCAACTAAGGTCAGAAAACAGATAAGACAAAAATGGATTCCTAAAGCTACCGAGCAATCCAGTCCAAGTAATGGAATGGATGGCTCTACCGACTCAAACTAAATTTCCAAGGAAGCACTGGAACTGTACTCTCATAGATCAATCTCAAGCAGTTCCAGAACCGAAATTAAAAGAAAAGTCTAAATCAGCATGCAAGATGCAGTGAGATCACAGGGAGGTCGGTATAGTCTTCACCGAGCAAGGTCGATACCTGTCTTTACCGAGCGAGGTCGGAGCATTATGAATTCTTGAGTTCACCGAGCTGTGAAGTCTTTTTCGAGCAATTAATTCTTAGTGGGTGACAGTCTGTCAGAATTCCAACCCTAATTTGAAATGAGCATTAATGACAGTATTGTAAACAAAAAGCAAGTAATCGAACTCATTCTTCACCGCGAATCTTTAGCACTTTGAGAGAAGAAAACTTCAAGGGCAACCCGGCGATTTAATACTTTTGCGAAAGAAATTTTCTGTGAGCTACCATGGCATCATCCAGCACTTCAGCGAAGAAAGGATCTGATATGTTAGTCCAAGGGGAGTGGAAAGCACCATATTTTAAGATCGTGCCCGCAATTGCAGCAGCCCTAGATCCGAACGGAGCTCAATCTCAGATTCCTCCTAAGGTACTGCTTATCAACGATATCCGTAATCATTTTAACTGTTCAATTCAAGAAATGGGAAACCTAGAACTAGACATTGTGCGTGAGGAACTATGTGTGGATGGTATTTTGAAGCCCGAGCACAAACATCTGGAAGATAAGGGTTTAGTTCACATTGCACATCTTCCTCGAAACTTTTGAGATAAATGGGTTAGGTACATTCTCAGCCGAGTACACGATGGCAAGATTTGGCTTGAGCAACCTATTGAGATCACAAAGAAAATGATTCAACAAATCACCGATCTTCCCATGTTGAACAAAGTGAAAACTACCAAAACCCTAGGTCGGACAGAACTAGAGAAGAAAACCCTAGCCGAGTGGGATGGTAGAGGCATGAAGGTTAGCAGCATTACTGACGCCGAACTGAAGTTTGGTACATATATCATTTCCCACAAGATTTACAGTTCTAGTCGACAGAACAGTGTCTCCTGTGAAGCTGTTGACCTAGCATACAAAGTGGTCAAAAACAACTTGACATTTGACCTAGCAGACTTATTGTTGAAACAGTTTAACAAGAACATGGAAAGCATCAAAACTTCCAAAAACAATCCATGTAAGTTTGGATCCTTGTTAGTCTGTTTATTCTTCTATGTTCAGAAATTCTTCCCTTCTAAAGGAAAAGTTGTATGGAGAAAAGATGTGCCAGTACTCTATGAAATAAATGAATACATTGTAGAAATGGGTGAAAACTTTGAAAGCATCATGGATAACTATTTTGAGTCCTTCAAAGAGAAAATGAATGATAGATTCCGGATTCCACAGAAGTTGGTGGAAGATTACAAAGATGACATCTATTTTATGGTAGATTGTGATAATGTGTATATTCAAGCAGTTAAACCAAGAACTATATATGTAAAACCTCTTCCTTATGAGGTAAATATTGATGAAACCAAGAATATCATTGAAGCTCTTCTAAATCAGCCTGTCAATCCCAAAGCTCCATATTTTGGAACATATGATGAAGCTAAGGTGAGAATTGAACTAAGCATAAAGCTTCCACAGGCGGTAAACAAAGGAAAGAAGAGGATAGCCAAAATGCAAATGATAACCGAGGACAAAGAAGAAATAGATGAAAAAGAAGGAGAAAAGGATGAGAAAACAGAGGAACCAGAACCTGCAAAGAAGAAAGGAAAAGTTTTCATCACTAAGGCATCTGTGCCTCCCACTGCTGTGTTTACAAGGAGAAATACAAAAGGCAAGGCAGACAAGGTAGAAAAGGCAGATAAAGACATAGTATTCAAAAGGCCTCCTCTAACCCTTCAAGAAAAGCTCAAACTCTTTAGAGATGGATCAGGATCTGGAGTAGGTAACATAAAATCCTTGAAATATGAAACCAGATCCGAAGCAGAACATAAGGAAATAGAAGATGCTATTATTGAGAAGATGGGACAGTGGAAATACTCTCCTGAAGAAATTACCTCACAGATTCCAGCAGTTCTATTGAATCCAATAAGAATGAGATGGAGCAATGCAAGGCAAACTGTGATAGACATATATGATCAAAACCTGAGACAGTTGATGCCGAGCTTGAACAATGATGAAGTAAAGAAGGCACTAAAAGAAAATGAAAATAAGATGACATTGAAGTTCAATACTTGTTTGATTTTGATCAATAATATTGAATCGGTTGTGAAGGCTGCAAAAGCCACATGGAAGAACATATACCACCTTCACCAACCGAGCATTGAAACTATAATAATAAAGGATATTGAAGATGACAGCGATGAACAAGAAGAAGATACCGAGGTAGATGATACTGTAAAGATAGCAGCAGAAGTCATTGCATCCCTTCCTACCTCTCCAGTGAAAATCTCTACATCCAGCCCAGAGACACCTTCAAGCATGGTTGTGACAACTTCCACATTTGTCCAATCATCCCTAGCAACATCAGAGGCAACTACCATTTCTTCTACCGAGCTGCAGTCTCCTGTACCAGTAAGTTTTCCAGCTTTTGAATCTTCAAGTGTAAATATTTTAAGTTCTCCAGTAGAAAGTATACCAGTGTCAATAGCCAGCCCTACTTTATCTACTGTCACTACTACAAGAGCATTAAGTACAGATAAGCCTAAGGCTCTACCGAGTATAAAATTTTTGGGTAAAAATATAGTTGAGGATATAGACCTAGACGAAGAGATAGAGATTCCTACATTAGATTTTGCAAATCTCTCAGCAGACCAGATGCAGAATATAGGTGAGATCCTCCAAAGGAAAGCAAAACAAAAGAAGCTAAAAGAGGAGAGAGACAAGGAGTATCAAATCATCAAGGATGCTAAGGACATTTTGTCTGATGCATTAGGCATTAAAGTAGACTCCTCCCAGCATGTTTTGTTACAATTAGCAGAGGCAGTTGAGAAATACAATGAGGACTCATCCGGGACAGAAAAGTTAGTTGAAAGAGCCGAGAAGAGATTCAACAATAAAGTGCTTGAGCACATTGCTCAGCACATAGCTATTAACCAAGTAGAATTGTCTTCAGTTTTGTCTAACATAGAGTCTATTTATTCGAATGCTACCTCTCTTTTGGCCAGACTATGCAATTTTGCCGAGTTCACAAAGGATGTTAAAGATAAAATGAATAAAATGGATGAGGATATGAAGATTAGCATACAGAAGCTGCAACTTGAACCAAGTTCAAGCTCTACTCATCACATGAAAATTTCACACCTATCTAATATGCAGTCTGATCTATTGAAAGAAGACTCAAGGATCCGGTCCACACTACTAGACATCCAACACATGATCCTTCCCATCATGAATACAATGTATAAGCACATTGAACATTCCAGAACATTGATTCATGACAATCAGTTCTCTATAGCAGATCACATGATTGAACTCTCTGTAGAAGTCCAAATTGCTATACAAACATGTAAAATCCTGCAAGAAAGTTGGGACAGAACCCTGGCACTAATAATGAAGGTACATTCTAATTTCTTATCAAATTTTGGATTCTCTCTGTAAATAACTTGTATATGCACCTTTGGCATTATCGTCAAAAAGGGGGAGATATGTATAGAAGGAGAGATATGTATACAGTTATAGATTTGTATAAGGAACAGTTAGCACATTGAAAGGGGGAGACAATGTATAAAGCCCTATAAAGACAAAATTTTGAAAAATCAAAATAAAACTCAGTATGATTCGTGTATATAAATTTTGGCCAATAAGTGTTTTTGTCACTAATGCCAAAGGGGGAGATTGTTGGCATTAAGAAGAATTTCCACTAGTGACAACACTTATTTGCATTCTGGATATAAACCGAGCAGACAGTGCAAACCGAGCAGACAGTGCAAACCGAGCAGACAGTGCAAACCGAGCAGACAAGTGCAAACCGAGCAGACAGTGCAAACCAAGCAAGTTAGTACAAACCGATCAGGACAATGTAAACTGAGTAACATCTTGTCTACCGAGTCACCAGTACTTACCGAGTTCAATACCTACCGAGTGATCAGTATGAACCGTGCCTTCACTTCTACCGAGTGCATGACGATGCCGAGTAATGCAGTGGACACCGAGTATCAAAAATTCACCGAGTCAGTTTGAAGGAACCGAGTAACTATTTGGGCCGACTTAGTGGCACTTATGTTTATTTGTCAAGCCGACTGTGTAATTGTAATTGTAATTAATTGTTTGAGACTTGTATATAAACAATGTTGTAAAAAGATGAAAAATAATCAAGTAGAATATATGTGAAAGAAAAAGAAAGGCAGAGATAAGAGAATTGCAGAAGGCTTCAGAAGTATAAGGTTCAGCAAAGACAAATTCATCACAGAAGGTGATCAGTACATCAGAGAATCTCAATCAGCAATCCAGTTGCAAAGCAGAGATCTACTGTTTCATTCTAACAGGTGAATCAGTACTAAATCCTTTAACCGGGTAGACTTAACAGTCTTTGTATAAATCTCTTTACCGAGTGCATACTTCACTGTATGTTTGTAAATCCTTTAACAGGGTGGATTTAGCAATCGTTATTGCTCCTAACAGGGCAGATCATCAGAAGTGATCAAATTGTAAGCCTTAACCGGCCAACTTTATTCTGCAGTATTAAAGCTTTGTGGGTTTCATCCCCACCCCAGTTTTACTTTCTTTTGGAAGGTTTCTGGGTAACCAAATCTTTGTGTCATTATTGTGAATGCTTTCAAGTTTCATGCTTTCTGTATGCAAAGGTTAAAAAGTAAAATACATGTTAAAATTAGAAGAAAATTTGGAGTTACTGATTCACCCCTCCCCTCTCAGTAACTTGGTTAATTCCTGAATATTTCCAACACCCGCTTGTCACTTCTTTCTCTCTTGTTCATCTTTGTCTCCCACTTATTTTCAAGGTTAGTTTTTCTTCTTCTCCCTCTCTTTTTTGTCACTTTTGTTTTATTCTTCAGTCGTTAGTTAGGGTTTGTTATTTTTGTCAGTCTTAGCTAGGTTTTTTCATTCTTTTCTTTCTATTTTAGGGTTTTCTTCCATCTAGTCCTATCTTGGGGGTCGTGAGGTTGTCCCCTCTACTCCTCCTAGTGAGTTTGTGGTCAAACTCACCGTTAGACTCATTTTTGAGTCTTACAAAACCTAACCCTAGTTTTCGGCCACAAGATTTTAGACCTTTGCACTTTGAAACTCTCAAACCTCCAGGAAATATTCTAAGTGCTCCACTAGTTTTGGTGTTTTCGCATGCTGAAACATCGTGGCACCCAATTTGCCAAAACCCAAGGGACCGAAGCTTTCACATGATCTCGCAAATCACCCATGCATGTTTTGACATTTCGGTGTTGTCGCACATCGAAACCATTCTTTCTCTGATTTGTCAAAACCTATACATGCGGGTTTAAACACTAGAAGAACATCTTCTAAGGCATCTTTTGGGTGTTTCAGAGGTTTCAGACTTCGAATATTTGACACCTTTGATTCACTAAAAGACCAAAATGGGGTATTATCAAACAATTTTAAACTAAAGCCTCTTTTCGCATTTTCAGTCCTTTCGGCCTTTTGGAGGTCTTGTACCCCCGAAGGTCTGAAAGGCCAAAAAGGTCTTTTAGAGCTTTTCCTGGCTTAATTTGTCAATGTTCTTTGTTTTTTTCTAAGTTTTTTCCTCTCTCCTGCAATTCCATGTTACTGATTCATGTCTTTTTCTCTTTGCAGAAATGGTCGAGAAAGTTGTATCATCAGCAATGAAATATCAGTTCAAGGGATACCATCCACCATCAAAAGTGACCAATCTCCACGAGGATATTGCAGACACTGAAATTGGTAGTGTTGTGTGTTGGCATTAAGCAGGATTGCCACTAGTGACAACACTTATTTGCATTCTGAGTGCAAATTGAGTAGAACAGTGCAAACCGAGCAGAATAGTGCAAACTGAGTAGAACAGTGCAAACTGAGTAGAACAGTGCAAACCGAGCATAACAGTGCAAACCGAGCAGAACAGTGCAAACCGAGTAGGACAGTGCAAACCGAGCAGGACAGTGTAAACCAAGTAACATTATGTCTACCGAGTCACCAGTATTTACCGAGTTCAAAACCTACCAAGTAGTTAGTATGAACCGTGCCTTCACTTCTACCGAGTGCATGACGATGCCGAGTAATGCAGTGGATGCCGAGTATCAGAAAGTCACTGAGTTAGTTTGCAGGAACCGTGTAACCATACTTGGTTCGACTTAGTAGCACTTATGTTTATTTGTCAAGCTAACTTTGTAATTGTAATTGTAATTAATTTTTTAGACTTGTATATAAACAATGTTGTAAAAATGCCAAGATGTAATGAAATGAATGAATATGAAAAAGAGATAAAAAGGCAGAGATAAGTGAATTACAAAGGGCTACAGTAGTATAAGGAACAGCAAAGACAAATTCATCACAGAAGGTGATCAGTACATTAGCGAATCTCAATCAGCAATCCAGTTGCAAAGCAAGAGATCTACTGTTTCATCCTAACAGGTGAATCAATACTAAAATCCTTTAACCGGGTAGACTTAACAGTCTTTGTAAAATCTCTTTACCGAGTGCATACTTCTATGTATGTTTGTAAATCCTTTAAGAGGGTGGATTTAGCAGTCCTTATTGCTCCTAGCAGGGCAGATCATCAGAAGTGATCAATTGTAAGCCTTAACCGGCCAACTTTATACTGCAGTACTAAAGCTTTGTGGGTTTCATCCCCACCCCAGTTTTACTTTCTTTTTGGAAGGTTTCTGGGTAACCAAATCTATGTGTCATTGTTGTGAATGCTTTTAAGTTTCATGCTTTCTATATGCAAAAGGATAAAGTAAACTATATGTTAATACACCTGTAATTGAAAGAAAATTTGGAGTTACTGATTCACCCCTCCCCTCTCAGTAACTTGGTTAATTCCTGAATATTTTCAACAATTGGTATCAGAGCAGCATTGGTTCTCAAGATAAAGCTTAACTAGCTTGAGCAAAGATCCAGGACAATGGAGGTATTCAAACTGAACAAGGTGATTGAAAATGAAAAGCTAGATCTTGAAGTGGCCATAGCTAAACTTAAAGAAGAAAAAGAAAATCTTTCCCAATCCTTAAGAAGAAGGAAGGAACTTGCAAATCAGATGAATGATCAGAATTACATTGAAGAAAAGATTGAAGATCTTTTTCCCTCAGATAGCTCAGATGAAGCAAACAATGCTGTCAAAGAACTCCTAGAAAAGAATGGGTCTCTGCAAGAAGAAGTGAGAAAATTAAAAAGAGAACAAGAGCTACACTCAACAAGATTTTGTGAGATCTTAGAACAAAGAAACAAGTTGAAAGATGAATTGGATGGAAGGAACAATGAAGTCCACAATAAAACCCTTCAGCTAGAAAACCTAATTGATCAGATCTCCCATACAAATGAGAAAATTCTGAATCTAAGATCAGAAATAGAAAGCACAAGAGAAGAACTAAGATCTGAAAAGGAAATCAATCTAAGATTGATGGATGACCTAAACACCAAAAAAAAAATCAATGAAGGAATGCTCAAAAGCCAAGAAGACTTAAACCAGCTGTATGAGCGAAATCTTCATAGGCAAAAAGGAAAAGCAGGACTTGGATACAAAGGAGAAGGTGAATCTTCTAAGCAAGGTACTCAAAGAAATCAGAAACCTACTTGTAATCATTGTGGTAAAATAGGACATACTTCAAATAAATGTTGGAGCAATGAAAAAATAGAATTCAATGGAAAATGTTACAACTGCAATCAACATGGTCACAAAGCAAATGAATGCAGGGAAAAACCAAGATTCAAAGGTAATTGTCACAAATGCAACAAACAAGGTCACAAGGCATCTGAGTGCAGATCCAAAACATTCAATCTAGTAGAATAAATTATGAAAGCAATGTTTGGATGGGACTACAACACCTGGTGTAGATGTCATTACTATGGAGAATATGGACACATTGGCATGAACTGCATAAAACATCATCTAAGGAAAAGAGATACTACCGTAAGATACTTCAAATGCACTAAACTCGGTCACATAGCAAGAAATTGCATGAATGCTAGTGAAGTTGAAGATGGAAAGAAGAATGAAGCAATTAAGGTCAGGAAACAGGTGAGACAATAGTGGGTTCCTAAATCTACCGAGCAAACCAGTCCAAGTAATGGAATGGGTGGCTCTACCGACTCAAACTAAATTACAAGAAAGCACTGGAACTGTATTCTCACAGACCAATTTCAAGCAGTTCCAGAACTGAATTAAAAGAAAGATCTAAATTGGCATACAAGATGCAATAAGATCACAGGAAGGTCGGTATCAATTTTCATTGAGCAAGGTCGGTAACAGTTTTTACCGAGCGAGGTCGGAGCAATATGAATTCTCGAGTTCACCGAGTTGCGAAGTCTTTACCAAGCAATTAATTTGTAGTGGGTGATAGTCTGTCGGAATTCATACCCTAATTTGTACTGAGCATTAATGATAGAGTTGTAAACAAAAGGCAAGAAATCAAACTCATTCTTCACCGCGAACTTTAGCACTTTGAGAGCAGAAAATTTCAAGAGCAATCCAACGATTCAAACACTTTTGCGAAAAGAATTCTCTGTGAGCTACCATGGCATCATCCAGCACTTCAGTGAAGAAAGGATCAGAAATGATAGTCCAAGGGGAATGGAGAGCACCAGATTTCAAAATCGTGCCCGCAATTGCAGCAGCCCTAGACCCGAATGGAGCTCAATCTCAGATTCCTCCTAAGGTACTACTTATTAACGATATTCACAATCATTTCAATTGTGCAATTCAAGAAATGGGAAACCTAGAGCTAGATATTGTCCGTGAGGAACTGTGTGTGGATGGTATTCTAAAACCCGAGCACAAACATCTGGAAGATAAGGGATTAGTTCACATTGCACATTTACCTTGAAACTTTTGGGAGAAATGGGTTAGATACATTCTCAGCCGTGTACATGATGGCAAGATTTGGCTTGAGCAGCCCATAGAGATCACTAAGAAGATGATTCATCAAATCACTGGTCTTCCCATGTTAAACAAAGCTAAAACTACCAAAACCCTAGGTCGGCCGGAACTGGAGAAGAAAACCCTAGCCGAGTGGGACGGTAGAGGCATGAAAGTAAGCAACATTACTGATGCTGAACTGAAGTTTGGTACACACATCATTGCCCATAAAATATACAGTTCAAGTCGATAGAATAGTGTCTCCTGTGAAGCCATTGACCTAGCATACAAAGTGGTCAAGAATAACTTATCATTTGACCTTGCAGAT
This sequence comes from Chamaecyparis obtusa, assembly GCA_027943335.1. Classification (NCBI taxonomy): domain Eukaryota; kingdom Viridiplantae; phylum Streptophyta; class Pinopsida; order Cupressales; family Cupressaceae; genus Chamaecyparis; species Chamaecyparis obtusa. Next base: position 2,523,439 of record BSBK01002404.1, on the reverse strand, counting down.
TTATTGTTAAAACAGTTTAACAAGAACATGGAAAGCATTCAAATTTCCAAAAACAATCCATGTAAGTTTGGATCTTTACTAGTCTGTTTATTCTTCTATGTTCAGAAATTCTTCCCTTCCAAAGGAAAAGTAGTATGGAGAAAAGATGTGCCAATTCTTTATGAGATAAATGAATATATTTCAGAAATGGGTGAAAATTTTGAGAGCATCATGGATAGTTATTTTGAGTCTTTCAAAGAGAAAATGAATGACAGATTTTGGATTCCACAGAAGTTGGTTGAAGATTATAAGGATGATATTTGTTTCATGGTGGACTGTGACAATGTATACATTCAAGCAGCTAAACCGAGGATTGTACATGTAAAACCTCTTCCTTATGAGGTAAACATTGATGAAACAAAGAATATCATTGAAGCCCTTCTTAATCAGCTTGGTAATCCCAAAGCTCCATATTTTGGAACATATGAAGAAGCTAAGGTGAGAATTGAATTAAGCATAAAGCTTCCACAAGCGGTAAATAAAGGAAAGAAGAGGATAGCCAAGATGCAAATGCTAACTGAGGACAAAGGAGAAGACACTGAAGAAGAAAAGGAAAAGGATGAGAAAACAGAGGAACCAGGACCTGCAAAGAAGAAAGGAAAGGTATTCATCACTAAGGCACCTAAGCCTCCCACTGCTGTATTTACAAGGAGAAGTGCAAGGGGTAAGGCAGACAAGGCAGACAAAGATATAATATTCAAAAGGCCTCCTCTAACCCTTCAAGAGAGGATCAAACTTTTTAGAGAAGGATCAGGATCTGGAGTAAGTAATATAAAATCTTTTAAATATGAAACCAGATCGGAAACAAAACAAAAGGAAATAGAAGATGCTGTCATTGAAAAGATGGGACAGTGGAAATACTCTCCTGATGAAATAGCCCCACAGGTTCTAGCAGCTTTATTAGATCCAATAAAAATGAGATGGACAAATGCAAAGCAAACTGTAAAAGACATATTTGATCAAACCCTGAGACAGTTAATGCCGAGCTTGAAAAATGATGAAATAAAGAAGGCATTGAAGGAGAATGAAAATAAGATGACACTAAAGTTCAATACTTGTTTGATTCTGATTAACAATATTGAATTGGTTGTGAAGGCTGCAAATGCCACATGGAAGAACATATACCATCTTCACCAATAGAGTATTGAAACAGTAATAATAAAAGACATTGAAGATGATAGTGATGAATAGGAAGAAGCCATTGAGGTAGATGATACTGTGAGGATAGTGGCAAAAGTCATTGCATCACTTCCTACCTCTCCAGTAAAAGTTTCTACATCTAGCCCGGAGACACCTTCAAGCATGGTTGTGACAACTTCAACTTTTGTCCAATCACCTATAGCAACAATAGAAGCAACTACCATTTCTTCTATCGAGTTGCAGTCTCCTACTTCATCAAGTTTTCCAGCAGTAAGTATTCCAGTTTTTGATTCTACAAGTGTAAATACTTTAAGTTCTCCAGTAGACAGTATACCATTCTCTATAGCCAGTCCTACTATGTCTATTGTCACTATTACTAAGGCATTAAGTTCAGATAAGCCTAAGGCTCAACTGAGTATAAGATTTTTGGGCAAAAATATAGTAGAGGATATAGACCTTGATGAGGAAATAGAAATTCCAACATTGGATTTTGTAAATCTATTAGCAGATCAAATGCAAAATATAGGTGAAATCCTCCAAAGGAAAGCAAAGAAAAAGAAGCTTAAAGAGGAGAGAGACAAGGAATATCAAATCATTAAAGATGCTAAGGACATTTTGTCTGAAGCATTAGGTATTAAAGTAGACTCCTCTCAACATGTTTTGTTACAATTAGCAGAAGCAGTAAATAAGTACAATGAGGATTCATCTGGGACAGAAAAGTTAGTTGAAAAAGCTGAGAAGAGATTCAACAATAAAGTGCTCGAGCACATTGCTCAGCGCTATTAATCAAGTCGAATTGTCTTCAGTTTTGTCAAACATTGAGTCTACCTATTCGAATGTTACCTCTCTTTTGGCCAGACTGTGCAATGTGGCCGAGTTCACCAAGGATGTCAAGGATAAAATGAATAAAATTGATGAGGATTTGTAGATTAGCATATAGAAGCTGCAACTTGAACCAAGTTCAAACTCTGCTCATCACATGAAAATCTCATACCTATCAAATATGCAGTCAGAACTACTGAAAGAAGACACAAGGATCCGGTCCACACTGCTAGACATTCAGAACATGATCCTTCCCATCATGAATACAATGTATAAGCACATTGAACATTCCAAAACATTGATTCATGACAATCAGTTCTCAATAGCAGATCACATGATTGAACTCTCTGCAGAAGTCCAAATTGCAATCCAAACATGCAAGATTCTGCAAGAAAATTGGGACAGAACCCTGGCACTGATAATGAAGGTACATTCTATTTTTCTATCAAATTTTGGATTCTCTCTATAAATCACTTGTATATACACCTTTGGCATTATCATCAAAAAGGGGGAGATATGTATAGAAGGAGATATGTATAGAAGGAGATATGTATAGAAGAAGATATGTATAGAAGAAGATATGTATAGAAGAAAAAGTTAGCACATTGAAAGGGGGATATAATGTATAAAGCCCTATAACAAAGACAAATTTTAAAAAATCAAAATAAATCTCAGCATGGTTGATGTATATAAGTTTTGGGCAATAAGTGTTTTTGTCACTAATGCCAAAGGGGGAGATTGTTGGCATTAAGCAGGATTGCCACTAGTGACAACACTTATTTGCATTCTGAGTGCAAACCGAGCAGAACAGTGCAAACCGAGTAGAATAGTGCAAACTGAGCAGAACAGTGCAAACCGAGCAGAACAGTGCAAACTGAGCAGAACAGTGCAAACTGAGCAGAACAGTGCAAACCAAGCAGAACAGTGCAAACCGAGCAGAACAGTGCAAACCGAGCAGGACAGTGTAAACCAAGTAACATTATGTCTACCGAGTCACCAGTATTTACCGAGTTCAAAACCTACTGAGTGGTTAGTATGAACCGTGCCTTCACTTCTACCGAGTGCATGACGATGCCGAGTAATGCAGTGGACGTCGAGTATCAGAAAGTCACCGAGTTAGTTTGCAGGAACCGTGTAACCATACTTGGGCCGACTTAGTAGCACTTATGTTTATTTGTCAAGCTGACTTTGTAATTGTAATTGTAATTAATTGTTTAGACTTGTATATAAACAATGTTGTAAAAATGCCAAGATGTAATGAAATGAATGAATATGAAAAAGAGATAAAAAGGCAGAGATAAGCGAATTACAAAGGGCTACAGCAGTATAAGGAACAACAAAGACAAATTCATCACAGAAGGTGATCAGTACATCAGCGAATCTCAATTAGCAATCCAGTTGCAAAGCAAGAGATCTACTATTTCATCCTAACAGGTGAATCAGTACTAAAATCCTTTAACCGGGTAGACTTAACAGTCTTTGTAAAATCTCTTTACCGAGTGCATACTTCATTGTATGTTTGTAAATCCTTTAACAGGGTCGATTTAGCAGTCCTTATTTCTCCTAGCAGGGCAGATCATCAGAAGTGATCAATTGTAAGCCTTAACCAGCCAACTTTATACTGCAGTACTAAAGCTTTGTGGGTTTCATCCCCACCCCAGTTTTAATTTCTTTTTGGAAGGTTTCTGGGTAACCAAATCTATGTGTCATTGTTGTGAATGCTTTTAAGTTTCATGCTTTCTATATGCAAAAGGATAAATTAAACTATATGTTAATGCACCTGTAATTGAAAGAAAATTTGGAGTTACTGATTCACCCCTCCCCTCTCAGTAACTTGGTTAATTCCTGAATATTTCCAACATTGTGTGTGTGAATTTTGTACCTATTTTGTAGACACAACACTTTAGCAAAACATTAGAGGTTAGCAAAAATTGAAATCATGCAATGAATTGAAAGCTAAACTAACCAAGCGATTTACTGCCTTCTAATAGGTGCGAGTATGATGTTCTTAGATTGTATCGAGATCAGTGACCTTGACAACACCTAAATGAATGATTTGAATGCAAAACTGATATGAAATATGAATGCAATTAATCTATTTTTTTTTATTTTTTATGCAATGATATGATCAAAATTGATATGAATCTATAATTTAAGATGAAATTGATATGCAATACTCAAAAACAAGAATGATCTCACAATAGCTTGGATTCGCAAAGATGATTCTTCAGTCTCCAATTCAACAACGTGAGGATGCAAAAATATGAGATGAATTGTGAAGAGCTAAGCCTTGATTTTATAGAAATCCAGGGCTTTGGAGGTGCATGAGAAAAAGCCATAAATCACTCAAATAACTCAGGTTGATTTTTGAGTTATTTTTAAATAAAGGATAATTAACTCACAAAAATATGCAAAAGCAGAGTTTAACTCAAAATAGAGTTTAGCTTTAATTGATAATTCATAGTTGTCTACTTTTGTGATTGTGCATGATTTATTTATGAATTAATTAATAATAAAGTGATTTATTTCCAACTTAACTGATTTTGAAAAATAAAACAATTGATTCATGGGTTAATCAATTATTTTTCAAACTTTTATTCAAAAATAATATTATTAAAAATTGACAACTTGCTTTAATTAATTAAATAAGAATTTAAATAATTATTCATAGAATTTTGGATTTATTGTCAAAATTAAATAATACAATTTAGGAATAAATAGAATTAACCTCAATTAAATAATTAAGTGGCAGAATTAAATCTAATTAATTAAATATTGAGAATATTCAATTAATCAAACTTTAGGATAAATAGGATTTATCGCCAAATAATCATTAAATCAAAGATAATTATGATGATTAGGAATATTACTAGGAATATTCCCCAATGTAGAATTTAAGATAATCAATTAGGATTTGATGATGTGTCGATGTGCCTTAGGTTAGGACTTTGATGTCGATTTCGTTCGATATGTTGATATAGAAGATTAATGAACTTATAGCCCATTTTTGGGGTATTACAAGTGTAAGTTGGAATGACTACTTGGTAAATTGTGCCAAACCAATGGGATGGTTAGAAGATTGCACTTCATTGGTGCAATGCTCCTTGGTGAACGTGACAACTCATCCAGTTGCCATCTTGTCTTTGGACTTGATTAACACTCTAGCTAGCCACTATGTGCTCGATGAGAGAATGGTGAAGAACAATGTGGGTGAAGTGGTCCTAGACTTGAGGCCAGATAACATTGAGGATGTCTTCCACCTGCCCAAGGGGGTCGATGAGTTCTATAGCTTCCACATCAATAAGGGGATGGAATTTTACAACAAGGATGTGTCTAGGGCCCATGACATTGTAAATAATGAATATCTCATGCAGTCCATGCCAAAGAACAAGTTGGATAGGTTGATATGCAGAGACGCTATATGCAAGAAGATATCCAAGCCACTATCACAATGATCAGTAGGGTGTACGGGTTATCAAAGTCTATTCAGTTAGAGCCTTGGATGATCCTGCTCATCCAAAAGATAAGGCAAAGACAGGCAAGGTTTGATTGGGCTACCATCTTGAGTGAAAATTTAGATGAGTAGCTGATCAGAGTGAAAACTGATCCCCATTTCTACATGACATCCTATGTTGTGTACCTACTAGCTACTAGGGTAGTGTACCTAGGTCTAACAAAGATTGGTGTTATGGGGGATCTGAACACTTGTCCATTCATGATGTATCTACAATTGGTCAGGAAGGAGTACTATACACATAATAGTCCAAATTTCTAGATTGTCAATGATGCATTTGTCTTTGCCAACATACACTCCATAGAGGGAGATTAGGCCAAAAGAATGTCTACTAAAGCTGCAGCAAAGGTGAAGGCCCTTGGGGCATTCTATATCCAATTTAGAAAATTCACATACATTCAGGTGGTGGGATGCACCCTTCACCAAAGAAGCTACCTAGGTACCCTTTTGACAAATTTGTCCTATTGGAGATAGCAAGACAATTGTCAGACACCTACGAGCACATAAAGCACAAGAAGAAACATTGCTAGGATTTTCCAATCTCTATAGGGCCCCATTGTGTCCCAGATATGAAGATCTGCAAGGCTTTGACTTTTGAATGGGATGAATTCCCTTTACCAACCTACAACTTGATAAAAGCTTAGTTTGACCCCATCGATACTTTCAGCCACATAATGGGGAGACATTATATCCACGAGCCCCACATTGAAGATCACTAGATGAACTATGTGGATGATTATGAGGTCAAAATCTGTGACTATTGCCGAATGAGTTTGGAGTTGGCACAGGATGCTTTTTCACTAAAGATCCCTCAAAAGGTGAATGCTATGGACTCTAAGGATGTCTTAGATCCAATCTACAATCAGGACAAAGTGATCACAAGGGCTATCCTAAATGTAGAGGTAGATAGGGATGAAAATGATGACATTGAATTCAAAGCAAAGCATGTCATTAAAGTCATAAAAGCATGGATCACCTACCCTTTTCATATGGAACCTGTGCCCATGAAACAACTACTAGAGTAGCTCTCCAAGGAGAAAAAGAAGAAAGGAGAAAAGGTACTAAAACCACAGTTCAAGGAAGTTTCTCCCCTAAAACTAGAGACGGTGTACAGGCATGAGCATCCTACTGCTTATGGTCTGGCCACTCATTCCAAGAAGGTTAAAACTAAAATGATAGGGAGCATAGAGCCTCCAAATGCACCTTCTTCTAGTGGTCATGATTCTCCAAGTGTAGCAAAGAAAACCAAGTTTAAAATAATAGGACCTAAGCCAGCTGGAGTGATCAAAGGCAATGTGTATAAAAGGAAGAAAGGATCAATGCCTACACAAATGGATACCCTACTAGAGGAAGATGAGGAAGAATTGGATCAAATACCTCTCAATAGAAGAAAAAGATCTATAGGATTGATGAAGAAGAGGAGAGTAATGGATGATGATCCAGAGGATGCAAAAGGGGCCACTCAAGAAGAGTTGATAAATCTAGATTCTCTTGGTGATGATGAGTTTGATATCATGGACATTGAGGGGCTGCATGGTTTTGAGTTAGAATAACAAGTCCCTACTCATTTCATAGGTTCTCTTGTTGATATAGAAGAGGAACTCTAGTAGAAACCCCAAGAGAAGGTTGAGGAAGAGACTGCTAAAGTGCAAAAGGAAACCTTAGATCTAGATAAGGACTCTTCTATTGGTGTCACTTCTGAGGAAGACACAACTGCACAAGTTCCCTTGGTTTCACATGTAGTTCCACCTCTACCTCTACCTATGCATTCAACTTCACTTCCACCTCCACATCAAAAACCACCTACCACTCCACTTCCCCCTCTGGTCCTAACCACTCCATTGCCCTAGCAGCCTCTACCATCTCATGTCCCCATGCCAACTCCACCTCTACCTCAAATGCCTTCACCCACTCCCTTTATTTTCCCTACTCCACCTCTTGTCTAAGATGAATCAGTGCCTCAAAGCTCGCAAGAGCCTGAGAAAGAGATAGAGGCATCTGGTGAGGAGAAAGAACAAGAACATGTAGGATCTAAGGAGCCAACAAATATAGAAGAGCCACTAGATGAGGAAGAGAAATAGGTTGTTGATGAACAGGAAATAGATGAAGGAGAAAAAATAGTCGATGAAGAGCAAGTAGCCAAGGAGGGTGAGTTGAATGCAATGGATGAACAAGAAATAGATAAAGGAGAAGAGAGTTATGAAGAAATGGAGATAGAACATCCAACAACTTCTTCCACTCTTGCAACTTTGTATAAACCATTGAATGATTTCTCTAAGCCAACCTAGTTTACCAAGGAAATTCAGCTGAGGGTTAGGGTCTACACAGATGATGAGGCTGATATGGCTACACTAGGGTAGGCCTTACATCAAATTCCATCTAGCACCTGAGCAAGAACACTGTCATATGTGACATAAGATCAAGTGGGTAGATGCAAGGAACATGTGGCTATTACCACAATGAGTGTTAGTATAGCTATGATCACTCCTGATGACTATGTGTTAGAGGAGGTAGATTTGGGAGAGCCAACCAGAGAGGGGAGAAAAACTTTGGCTGCCCTCAGATTGAGACATGCCCTCAGATTCATGGACAAGAATGAGGAGATAATAAAGGCTCTGATGGAGCAAAATGAAGCTATGAAAAGATTCATCCTCAAGATAGCAGGTCCTATTGACCCTGATAACCCTAAGGCCTCATTATAGGCCATTTTGAAGAAGAAGGGTGAAATAAACATAGATATTCCACATTCTTTTATATAGGCCTATGTAGATTGGAAGGAGGATTTTGAGCAGTTTGCAAATCTATCCCTCAAAAATATTATGAGGCCTCTTAGAGGCATTATGGTAGGAATAACCTCCTTGGTTGAAATCATGAGTGAAGAAGACATGAAGGAAAAGATTTTGAAATGGCAAAAGATGCTTGATGACCTCATGGTAATAAGGAAGAAATGCTTCTAGGTTTTGGTAAAAGTTTATGAAGGCTCAGAGTTGGACAATTTTGATCAATGGATCTAGGATATAATAGGTGCATTGACCATCTTTGAAAAGGTTCATAAAAGAATGGATAAGAGATGGGATAACAGTATACTTTTTGTAAAAGAATTGCATAAGTTCTTTGAGGGTTTGGACTTGGATCTATATGATGAGGGTGATGAAAAGACCATGCATTCAATGAACATCATAGTCAATTAGTACTTATAAATATTCAAGGGAGTCAAGACCAAAGAGGACCTTCAACAAATGTTTTATTAGAAGAAAGAGATTTAGAATGTGTTATCTCAGGAAGAAGAAATACAAACTTTTGCAGAAGAACTGATCGCCTTCCAAGATAGATAGCTAGAAATCCTTGAAGGGGTTAAGATTCCTAATTTTGAAGAAGTACTGGAGATTGTGGTGAGGTTTTGAAAAGCACATCCAAGAGTACTCCTCAGTCAATAAGCAGTTAATCCAGAGATAGCCAAATTTTGTATAGAGAAAGGCAATTTTTGTACTTAACCATTTTTGCAGTGCCTATTTTTTGGCCTTTTGGCCCTAGAGAACTTTTGGCCTCCAAAAGTCCTAAGTCTGAAATTGGGAATGAAGGACTTGACACTTAGTCATTTTTGGGACTTGATTTTTTCGTACCAATTGTCAGGATTTGGGCATTTTTTGGCACGTCTGAAGTTCAACTCCAGTTATCTTAGAGTTGATTTTCCAGTCAACTGGGCTTCTTTTTGGGGGTCATTTCTACATGATTTTGGGATCTCTTCTAGTTGAATCCATGTGGAGAAACCACAACCAAGGATCAAGGGCAGAATCATGAAGATTATCAAGAGCATGCACGAGTTCCAACTCTATTTTTGAGATTTTTAATACATGATTTACTCAATGTTTTGTAATGCACGAGGTTTAATTCTGTGCTAGGGTAGTTTAAATAAGCTTTAGAAGTAGTTTCCTTTATGTAATCTCTAGTTTAGTTTCATTTTCAAGTTTTAGAGGCAGCCAAACCCTAGCTACGAAAATAAGAGCATGGCTCTATAAATTGTAATAAAATGATGTAATGAGGGTCAATTTAATCATTAATGCAATACATACAATTGGTGCTTCATTCATGGTGTGATATTTTCTTCTATCTATGCAAAATTTGTGAATGTGTGATTTTCTCATTCTTTATTTCAAAGAGCCAATTGATTATTTAATGATTTTAAGTATGTGATTCTTAGTTTGGTGTTTGCTGGTATTACATTGCTGTGTTGTGATGAATTTTCGAGAATATTATTCTTTGGTGCTTGAAGATTAACTTGTCTCACATGTGTGCACATCTGTGGTGGCTTTGTGATCTGATGAGTTTTGGCTTATCATGCATCTATGTTTGTTTCATTCCACTGATGATTGCATTCATATAGCTAAAGATTGTGATATAATCTGATATTTGTTTTGTGGGTTTCTTCATCTTCTCAATCTTTTAATTCGCATATTGGTGTGATGCTAGTTTATGTCCATTAGTTTCCTTTTCAGCAATTTCATTCAATTTCTTGTTACCCTACTACTTCTTACCCTCTTTGCAAATCATTTTCAGTAGGCTAATTAGTTTATCATTACTTTCATCTCTAAATCAAAAAATCCAAAAAAGAGAAACATTGTGGTATTCTAAAGTTTGTTTTGTAGTTTTCCTTGAGAGAAGAACCAACAAAGGCCTCCTTGTTAATAGATTCACATCTATCTTCCATTAAGCTATCCAAGTGATTCAGACCCAGCCATAAGGAACCTTGAGATTGATTCCATCAATCTTCCAAGAGGGGAATTTTCTCGCGTAAATTCCTAGCCATTGTCTTCATGTAAAAATGACGCTCAACAGGTTTCTTGACCAAAGGTATTTTGTAGGTTTTCTTGAGTTCTATACCTTTCTTGTTACTTTAGACTTCACTTCAGCTTCAACTTCCTTGTCTTTACCCTTGGTGTTCTGATTTGAACTCTCACTAGATAAACCTAGTCCTTTCTTATCTTTGTGACTCTTTAGCAGGGAAAAAAGTTGATCTAGAATAATGCTACTTTCATATTCTCTTGCTTCTAATCTCAAATTCCTTAACTCTTGATCCAACTTTTCATTTTATTCTATTTTATGTTTGACATTGTCTTTAAAATTTTCTTCAGTCTTCTTCGATTCTTCCATTTTTTGTTTCATGGTGTCTTTGATAAATTATTTAGTCTTCTTGCATTCATCCAATTGTAGTTTCAAATTTTCAACATTTTCCTTTGATTTCTTTTGCTTCTAGTTGACCTATTTGTATCTTTCCTTGAATTTTCATATTTTCTCCCTTAGCTTGGAGATACAAATAGTTTTCCACCTTGATGTTTTCTTTCAATTCCCCATTTTCAAATTATGTGAATTTCATGTCATCCAAGATTATCTTTAGTCCTTCATCAAAGTAATAATCTCCTACCATCTATTCAAACTACCAAGATCTCCCTCACGCGGTGAAGATCTATCTGCAAGGGACCAAGCTTTGATACCAATTGTTGAACAATCAAGATAACTAAGGGGGGGGTGAATCAATTATCATAAAATATTATTTTTCTTAATTAATCTGAAGCAATATAAAATTAATCAGATAGATACAATGGATATGAACATGAAAGAACATAAACACCATACACCATGAACACCAAAATTTTTGTGGAAACCCAAGATGAGAAAAACCACAGAGAAGATAATACTCATGAATGTAAATACCAATTAAGGTGACACTAGTTAAGGTAATTTTTACAAGGGGCTCACTGTCAAAATGCTCACTGCAGGTAAGACTCACTGTCGGTGAGCTAACTACCCTTATCCAAAAATAAATGATTATAAAATAGTCTCATAGATAAAAGTGAACTAATAATGCTACAACTACATATGCATGAATCCAATTCTGGTTAAGAGCATAATATCAACTGTTTGTAGTAGATCTAGCTAGGAATCTTTTTCCAACCTTCAATAACTTGTGCAATACTAAATACTTATTCCTGTCACTTGTCTTCCACTTGATTTTCTAATCCTTGTTGCATTACATCAAAAACCTTTGCACACCATTCTCTATTTTCACCCACACACCTTCACATTCATACATACATGCAGATCCAAAAACATGTTCTATATACATTATATATATATATATAGAAATACAAATAAGTCGGCCTAGCAAAATATGTTGGTATCTACACAAAAAATCAATCTTGAAATACTCAATAAGACTCCATGCTAGCACAACACACTAGCATTGGACCCAAAAGATATGTCACATAAGGAATCTCTCTACCATGTAACCATAGGACCCATAGGTCATACATAAGATAAGCATGTTACATAACACAGTTACTGAAAGATAAAGATATTTGAACATCACAAAATACATTTCAAAGGTGATGGGAATGCAACAACCAAGACCAAATCTTGATCACCACAAAATTCAACATCAACCAAAGGATAGTACGGTAGTACCGAATAAAAAATATCATAAAATAGATATAAGTGACTATTTAGGGTGGAAATGACATCAATTAGTCTAACAATACAAGTTATGTATATCAAGTTTAACACATTCTCCTTAAGTCATTCAATACAAGAGAAAGAGGGGATTCTAAGCATAACTCTCAATACAACCTAGGTTAGATTAGAAAAACCCAAAGGTGATAAGGTATGCCCATGATAAACCTAAGTTATATCAAGGAAGCACACTAGAAATGCCTCTTTCATGTAATGTAATTTGATTATAGATATATAATAAAAATGACAAGATTGAACTAAATGATTAAGAAAAAAGTGTAAGATGAGTCTAGGAAAGAAGTATATGCAATCAACCCCATTAAGATAAAAAAAAATCTATTCTAACAAATGAAAAAAATGATAAGGTACTTACCTCAAAATATGCAATGGAATATGGATTTTTACTTTAAAAATTGTAGATTTGAGACTGTGGTAGGACTTTCGAATGCAGATTTACGATCACAACAACAAACCCATAAAATATTGTTTTTCTCAGACCTCCAGGAATAGGTCGACATGGTGCAACATGTTCCAGACACTTTTCCATGAAGTCACCATGTTCTTGAGACACTCTAGAAAAGCTGACCTAACTTCTTTGAAAAGGTCTTGAGGAGTAGATTCCAGATCTGTGGTCGCCAAATTGATAACCTACAAGTCTATTACAAAATTGGTGTGTGTGGGTGGCTATAAAGGGGTTTTCCTTAGTCAACCCCCCATTTTGGTGATTTCCACTTCCATGAATAGTCGTTAGAAAAGATGTTGTGTGTGTATGTAGTGCTCATGAATCCTAGATTGTAGATCTAGAATGTAAAAGAACTAGCAAATTATAAGAATCTACTCTATGAGTGAAAACCTAGCATGTAAGTGTACTTGTAAATGTAAATGTGTGAAAAATATGAAGAGACAAAGATCATACCTGAATATAGCACATTAATCATACCAAGCCCCCAAGGATAAAGTACTCTAACCATCTTCATGATCCCCTTGCATCGCCATGATGTCATGTAATGCTTGAATGCTTGAATTGAAGAAATATAAATGAAGGCCTCACTTTGAAATGAAAGAGTTAGATTGATCCCTTAGCTTCCACCTTGAAATTTCTCTATGTTAGATTTGGGTGTCCAGGTGATCTTATACCTTGCTTCTATCATCATTCATCATGAGGAAAATGAGGAATTGAATGTCTTTTTATAGTAAATTTCTAAAATCACCCTCACAGGAGCCAATTGCAGTGAGTGGGAAATAATGGAACTTTGAAATAGGACTAGGCCCAACACTTTCCAACCACCAGGGGATAGGTCAACTTTGTCGACATGTTTTGGAATAGGTAGACTAGGTTGACCTATTCCCTAGGAGGCTAGAGTCTTGGGTTTGTAAGCCAGGCTTCTAAAACTACAGAGGATCCAGGTGTAATGTGTATCAATGAATGATAAATCAAGGCTAGATTCAAGAAAATTGGGCCTAGAAAGAGGAGGATGCATAGAAATTAGATCCTACCTCAGCTTATGAGTGAGAGAAAGGGAAATCAAGGAGGAAGCATTAAATCCTACCTCAATTTCACTTAGGAGAGAGAGAGAGAGAGAGAGAGAGAGAGAGAGAGAGAGAAATAATAAAGTGTGTCTCCAAGTGCAAATATGCAATGCAAACACACTAAAGAGGAGCTAAAAGGTCATAAATCAAAGTGCATCCAATTTAAAATGGTACAATGACATAACAAATTTTTTTGACATACTGCATGAATGTTTGGATAGAAAAGCTATCAAGAATGAGCTATGAACAAAATAATCAATATCAAACCTTTGATCATCATTATTATTCACTGACTAGCTTCCACATTTGTCCCAAAAAGGATTTACTATCATTTTTAAAATAAGGATAATCAACATAACTCATCACCATAACATATTGCATATGATAGATCAATATTGTACCTCATTTGGAGCACAACCATTATAACCACAAATTTTGACATCCATGACAATAATTCCAACTCAACAACTTCTCAATAATTACTAGTATATTTTATATCATGTCAAGGGATTTTCTATGATCGAATGGGCTCTTCTACCTTCACTACTAGATTTCATCCTCAACATGGAATTTCTCATACTTTCACTACTAGATCTCATCCTCGATATGGAATTGTTGGTTGTCGATTTGTAGTATTTGGATCTTGATCTCAATAAAATTCCATTGAAACACTATGGATCTATATATTAAAATGTAGGATACACTATTGACACTAGACTCAGATGTGTTAACCCAAAGCCTACTCAATATTCCTTTGTCTCTCTTGAAATTAATATCCTCCCATCTATCCTCTAGGATAATTATGGCTATGACCTCTTGATCTAAATCTATAAAAATATTGTTGGAATTTTATCTACATTGTATGGATTTGGAATAGGATCTCATGCCTTTTCTCATTTCCTACCCCAATCCCCCTCCCTTGCTACCTTTTCCTCTCTTATTTCAACCCACTTTCCACCCCTACTCCTCATGTAGTCTCTACACATGCATATACTAAATTTCTTATAGGTTTGATGTAAGCAATGATAGGTTATTCTCTTAGGTCCTACCCACCACTTTAATTTCTTCCAACTCAACACCAACTCTTCCACCTACCCACCCCTAGATTGAATTCACTATGCTTGGATCTCTAATAGATAGTATTGTCTTGGCTCTTCTGTTACTACTTCTACCTATGTATTAGATCATACATTTTCCCCAAGAACCTCTATTGCCTCCGCCCTTGGATATGGATATGCTACTATAAACTTCACCATTGATGATATGATTGCTACTGGCTTAGATATTCCTATATAACTAATTTTTTCTAAGTCAACTAATGAAATTGCATTTGTGTCTACTTTAATAGGTTCCATGCCCCCTACTATCTAGCTTGGTCCATAAGATAGTCCTACCTCTCCTCTTCCCTATAGTTATGGGAAGGGGGTTTAATTATAGTCATTGTGAATTACCCACTTTTTTTAATGGGATATCAAACAATACATCGATGTATAAATAATTTTGTAGACTTTTCCACTTGAATTTTTAAGTGTTATTCCAACATTTAATAATGATTTAGTTTGAAGAGTTCATACTAGTTTACCTACAACTTATGGTTATAGTAAAATGAGATAGATAGAGATAACTAATTACTTATGACTTGGTTGATGAATCAGTGGAGTTGATACCTGTAGACATGCAAAATTGGACAAAGTGCTTTTAAATTGCAAAAATCAATAAAATGGCTCAAAATCATCAAAATGCATTAATTCAATCAAAAAGAGATCAAATCAATTAAAAGGGACATAATTAAATAAAGTTGGACAAAAATCAATAAAAGAAAAGGAAAAATCAAGTAATGATGTTAAATAATTAAATCAAAGCTTAAAGGGGCCAAAAACACTATATAATTGATTTTAATCAATTAAGTGTATAGTTGTTTAAATAAAAAATCAAAATGAACCTATTACCCTGATATGGCTAAATTTAATTAATTAATTGAATTTAATAATTCCTAATTTCTTTCAACAAAATTGAGCAACCAATGAAAATTGAGGACAAAAAGACATAAATCACTCAAAAAGGATTAATCTCAATCACTCATTTGAAAGTTTCAATCTCAACCACTCAATCTTGTCCTTTTGTCCAAAGCTTTGAGGCAAACCTTTAAATTGTCCCCCCATTTATGAACTAAGCAAAGTATTTGACTCAACCTAAGGTAAATCATGATTAATTCACTCCACCCCCTACCCTTGGGAATTTACTATAAATATGAAGCATTTTGAGAGCAATTGATATCTTAGAAATTCATTTGCAAAGCATTGTTACTATAGGCAATTAAGAGAAATTTAGAGTAATTTGCATTATATCTTGTCAATTTGAGCTAGAACTATCATTGTAGAAGCATTATAGAAGCATAGCAGCATACATTCTCATTTTAGAAGTGTCACTAGTGGAGATTTGAGCTGAGAGCTTCACTTACCACCTCTTTCTAGAGAGCCATGAGATGCTATAGATCTTAGTTTCAATTTTAATTAGATTTGCATTGTATTTACTTTAGAATTGTTGCTATTAGATCTTAATTTCATGAAGGTGATAATCATCATCACACAAATGGCACCCACCGTGGGGCCCTAGGCCTCATTTCATCATAATTTGCATGCTTGTAGTTTCTATTTTCCATAAATATTTTGTAGGAAATTGGTGAAGTCACGCTTATAGGAGATTCGTTCATGCCTGGAATCATTTTACTGTCACTTACAATCTCTGTCCTGACGCCTGTTATCTAAAGATTCCTATCTGGCATGCAAATTCTACATGGTTTTGAGAACTCACCAGTCACCTACAAATCATTTACTCACACCTGTGAGATAAATGCATTCAGCCTTTGGTGCTTAAAGTCATGCCTGTGACTCAGGGAGTATCACTTTGACGCAATCTGTTATCGCTTACCTTCATGCTTTGCTTCACCATTTTAAATAACAGTCATGCTTATAATCTTTCAATTCACGCTTACTATTATTAAACTATCACTTAGCATAAATCATTTTCCCCAAATTTAAGTTATGTTCACACTTTGTGATAAATTGTTCAGGCCTGTGTAATTTTTAGTATCGCCTGTGTCACTGTAAAGTGTCACTGGCTATCAGTAAAAATATGTCTGCTAACAATTTGTTCACACCTAATAGCTGGACAATGTCACCTGCTACCTATTGTCTATATTTACTGTTAAATTGATCAAATCATTTGTCTAACTCCCTGTTTATATGATTTAACATTAAATGAGCAACCATAGGAAAGTACAGAAGTCGAAAAGTAGATTTAACCAAGAAGGAAAGGCTCTAGCAAAGAAGATTAAGAAGGAGAACTTTGAGCACATTAAGGCTATTCTTGAGACTACACAAGAGGAGGACAATCAAGTATTTCAAAATTACCTTGCAATTGTTCAAGCATATAAATCAAAGTTTGTCTCTCTAAATTGGATTTTTAGTCCTTAGGTCAAGTTTTCTTTGGAAATTTGCAGATAAGCTCTATAAAATTCATACATAAGTGTTGCTCCTTTAATTTTTGATTTTGGTTTCCCCTCATAGTGTTTGTTGGTGTTGACTAACTTGTTGGTGGACAAGCACATTTGGAGGAGGCTATTGCCAAGGTGAGTTGAAAAACAATGGCAAAACCTTTCAAAAATGCCCCTAGCTTAGGCTAGCTACAAAGGAAAGGTATTCTTCTATTCAAGCTTGCACTTGATTAAATTGCGGCATTATTTTTGAACATAGCTTAATTAAAACAAGGAATTTGACCAAACACTTCCATTTCTAAGAATCTCTTTGTTACGAGATTGAAAAAGAACCTTATTTCTTGTGTGTTTGAGGAACTAAAGGGAAAGTTAGGGATATGCTCTTCACCTTTTAGGTGAACCAAATTCCCAAAATCTTAACCTTAATTCCATTTTCCTTTCTTTATATGAACATGCTAGTTAAAATAGAGATTTAGTGGGCTCGCCTCCCAAGTTGTGCCTTAACAAGGCCGGTGAGAGGGACAACCCAAAGTGGGATACACTTGCTTTTACCGTGAGAATTTGACCCACTATAAAATGAAATGCATGCATCCTTAATGGGGTGTGTGACAAATGGATCTTAAATTTTTTGAATTTCCTCTAGTAGTCTTCACGGATTGCGCAAAATTGTACCTTGGTGCGTGTGGGAAATCCCTTAACATACTTGGGGGATGAAAATTTAAGATTTATTTGAACGGAATCCACAATAAATCTTGGATAAAGTAGCAGGCCTACCTTTTAGAGCCATGTTAAGAGCCAAAATTTGACTTTAGGTAAGCTGCTTGGAATTCTTTCTTGTGTTATACTTGTAGAAACGATAAAAAATATACACATTAGATTATTTTAGGGACATTGATGTGTGTGTTGCATTTTTTTTTAATTTTCAAATAAGAAAATTTCAAAAGACCTGATCTTAAATGTTTAAACAAATCAAAATCTTACAACCTGGTTAGAGAAGTGCCGCCTATGTAAAAAATAATCCCACCTATTAGAGGTTTAGTCACGCGTGTGACTTTTATGAAAACACGTGTTAACAAGAAAGTCACACCTAGAACATATTGAATCACGCCTACTAAAACTAGAAAATTGCCTATCAATAGGAAAGTGCCACATGCATCCCTACAGAGTGCCGCCTAACAATATACCAATACACGCGTATGCAAAATTCAGTCACGCCTACACTCAGTTCAGTGGTGCCCAAAAATCTAAAAGGGAAAATAGAGAGTATTTGCAAGGGAGGTCAAAAAAATTTAATCACATATTTGAGTACCCTTTTCCGTGTTCTTACTGTTCCAACCTTTAGTCCAGTCAAAAATCTTGTTCTACACCATTTTTGAAAATTTTACAAAGGATTAGACCATGGGTAATATTGACTCTTATTCTCCAAGGTTCATGCCTGCTTTTACTAGATCCTACTACATCAAGAAAACCTTGCAAGAAGATGGAACTTATTTGAGTCAAGAACTCCCTTACCTAGGAGACAAGTCTACCACTCCAAGAATACCCAAAAAATCACCTGAATAAGAAGGGGAAGACAACATGATGTACTATGGTAGTTTGGGTAACAAAAGCAATAGTGGTATCGACCCCAATAACCAAGGTGATGCAAATAATGGGGGTATTGACATAAATAACCAAGGCAATACCAATAGTGGAGGGGCAGATCAAAATACTCAAGGAATTGATACCACTCACCAAAGAACTAACACCGAACCAACAACTGATGATGCCACTGATGACAGAGTTGACGAAGCTGTTCAATGCCCCTATATCTTAAGACTCATGGAAAAGGAAATGGAAAGAGATAAAGAGAAGTATTTCATGGACCTAGCCTGACCAAGTCTCAAACTTCCATGAGATTATGATGTAAATCAACTAAAACCACCCCAAGTTGAAGAAAGTGCCATAGACATTATGAACAAACAGTTTAAGATATTTCAAATGCAACTGGATACAATCAAGCAAAGCAGGGATCCTAAACCCTTTTCCATCGAAGCATTGTGCCCATTCCCATTTGATAGAAGTATAGTAATGGCACCATTCCCGATCAATGTACTGTTCCACAAATATGACAAGTATGAAGGAATGTCAGATCCACAAGATCACCTACATGAGTTTTGTGCATTGAGCTTAGAGTTCATGCATGATACAACCTATTTAATGAGACTATTCCCAAGAAGCTTAGGAGGAATGGCTATGGAGTGGTTTTCTAAGTTACCCTCTTGCATAAAAACCTTCAAAGAATTAGCTTCAAAATTCATGGCCCATTACTCATATAACATCAAGCATGAGATCACAATGATAACATTATGTAAAAATAAACAAAAATATGGAGAGGCATTCCTCACTTTCTTACAAAGGTGGAGGACAATATTTGCGAGGTATCCTAGGAGTGTCCCCTAGAAAGAAAAAATGGATAAATTCATTAATAGTTTGAGTACCGAGATGAACTACCGATTGAGAATACAATGTCCCAAGACATTCCAATACCTCATAGAAAATGGAGTAACAATAGAAGAAGTGTTGGTTAAGAGTGGAGAACTAAAATTGTATAAAGATAACAAGAACAACAATAACAACAATAACTCCAACAATGGCACCAATCAAAATAAGAATTGGTTCAATAGCAATAGTCGGTATAAAAACAACAATAAGGGAATAGTCAATGATGGGGTTGTTGACTCTAGCAACTTGAAGATAACTCCCTTTATGCTTACAAGAACACCTAACTAGGTGAATAATTCCAACCAGACCTCCAATGCCCCTTCCAACAACAATAGCAATAATGGAAACCAATGAAATAATTCAAGGAGTAATAAATTTGATAAATATTTGGTGCCAACTCAAAGGAATTTTACACCCTTGGGTGAACCCCTTGAAAAGGCACTAAAGACCCTCATGGCTAATAATATCATTACTTTACTCAGCATTAAGCCTTATGAGCCACACAACAAGCCTAGTTGGTGGAGTGCCAATAGCCATTGTGAGTACCATAGGATTCGAGGGCACACAACAAATGAATGCTTGCAACTAAAGAATATAGTGCAAGATTTAATTGATAATGGCATGATCACCATTGATGGACCTCAAAGCAATGAAGACCATACAACATTCAAACAACCCTTCTACAAACATGACAAAGGGGAGTCATCTAATGGAAAGAAACAAAGCAACAATAAAATTAACTTTGTGCCACCTTATGATAACATTGTGATTGCTATAATAATCAAGGAACAGCCCCAAAAAGAGACATCAAATGTTATTACAAGAGGGAAAACTTCAAAGATTACCTTACAAGGGGTTTCTCCCAAAGTTATTAGTACTCCACAGTCCAACATTGTGATCAAACAATCTTCTACAATAGCAAAACCATATAGCTTGGTAGATCAGTTGCAAAGAACTCCAGCACAAATCTCTATCTTGGAGCTATTGAAGCTATCCCCTAATCATAAGGAAATTTTAGAAAAAGCTCTAGTAGAGACAAATGTTCCTACTAACTTAGAAGAGGGAAAGTTCCAAAACATGGTAGGTCATCTCATAGCACCTCATTGCTTGTCATTCTCTGACCAAGATGACATGTTTATCACTCATCCTCAAAAGCTACCATTGCATATAGAGGTTTTGATTGAATTCCATAGAGTAAAAAGAGCTCTCATTGATAGAGGAGCTAGCCTTAACATTTGTACATTAAGTCTTGTTAAATCCTTAGGGTTGTCCGAGTCTTGCATTGACCCTACAAAAAAAATCACCATAAAGGCTTATGATGAAACTGAAAGGGCCTCTAAAGGCATGATTGTATTTCCCATTCAAGTGGACCTATCAAGAAGGACACCAATTGCCAAGTATTGGACATGAAGTTAACTTATAATATTTTTTGGGGAAGACCATGAAATTTCTATACATGGGTGAAGAAATCATAGTTGGAGGTGACTCAAACCCATTCCAATATTTCAATGCACTCAAACCCCTTCATGAGCTATTTATTCCGCATAACTGGGAAGGAATCATTCAAAGAGCCACCATTGAAGATACCAAAATGGATGATCCTATCATAACATTAAATTCTACTCAAAACCCTCCTCAAGCTAGCTTAACGACATCGACTAAGGGAAAGGAAAAGATGAGCTATGAGGGTCCAATTACAAATGAGGGTTCAAATCAAGCACCTAAATCAAAGATAGTGCCCTACAAACCCACTAGAGAAGAAAAAGATAAAGCTAAAAGGAAAATTACAAGAAAATGGATGAGATGATGGATGCATTTGATAAACAATGCAAAATTAGTTCAAAAGGAGTAGGGGAATACTCTGTTTCCCTATTCGACATGCCCATATCTCCAAGAACACATCAAAAACCATCAAAAGAACACTTGAATCATAAATACAACTCTTACTTCATAAGAGAAAGTGACAAAGTAGCATTCAACAAGGAAGAGAATGAAGTCCTTCAATGGCTTTATCATGATGAAGAGGACACCACAAACACTCCCATGGAAAGAATCCAGCATGTTAATATAAAAATCAAGCAATATGGGAAAGAGTTTGAGATAATGCAGAAGATGGGATACAAGGGAAGAGGACCCTTAGGCCAAAGGAATAGAGGTTTACTAGAACCCATTGAGCCTACTTGGAGGGAAAAACAAGAAAGATTCAGAGTAGGCTACTAATATAAAGGCAAAAGCTCCAGCCCAATGCAAGATTTCTATCCTCAAGTAAATGCCTTAGAATCTGATGGAGATAGTGATGACTCCTAGGATTATGAGTGGGACATCCTATCTGATGAATCATGTCAAGATAAAGAAGTAGTCACAGTACACATGTATGTAAAGATACCAAGGCAAGAAACTCAAGTCAATGAAGAGCCTAATATACAAGGTCTTAACATAGGACAAGCATATACAAGTCCACCATGGATAGATACATTTTGGATGCCTTCGAAGGAAGGAGATTCAAATATTAGTTTTAATCCATTCATTGCTTTTCCCACTCTATTTCCTGTAGAAGTCGATGAGGACTCAAGTGAAGGGGATTTTGACCCTTCTTCCATGGACCATCTTGAGGAAGTGCATGTCATAGATCTAAATGATACAATGTACAAACCCTCAAATGAATTCATGTCCATAAACAAAATTGATGAAAACTTTCCTAATGACACCTTATCCTTAATAAATTCACATCTTATTGATTGGGACCAAACCAAGCCAAGTGACTTGCTTTACTTCCCGAATGACCAAGCAGCAAACCAATACCTTAATCCAGTTGAGCCCTCTTTCACCAATGAATTCAAACTGAACATGATAGAAGTAGTGAGGGTTCAATCTCTTAGTCAAAAGAAAAAAATGAAAAAAATAAGAAAAAGAAAAGTTCTAGTGTTGAAAACCATTATGTGGCAGCATTAGAACCCAAAAAAGTAAAGATAAAAGATGTTTCCTTTGGTGAAAACCCAATTGTGGCATCAAAGGAAGAGAGATTGGATACTCTACCAGAGCATGAGGAAGAAAGGTTGCCTATACTCATTGAGCCAATAGAAAAAGTTAACATTGGGATGGAAGTGGATCCAAAATTTATACACTTGGCAGAATCTCTTACACCTCTAGAAAGAGAGGACTTCATCAAGTTTTTCCAAGAAAAACAAGTAAAATTTGCATGGTCATATGCTAACATGCTTGGCTTAGATCCTAACTTTATAATGCATCATCTGAATGTTAGACTAGGGGTTAAGCCCGTTAAGAAAAAGTTGAGGAAAATACACCCACACATAGCTCTTTTAGTCAAGGCAAAATTAGAAAAATTGTTGAAGGTGGGATTCATAAGGGCAATAGCTTATGCTGAATGGATATCTAACATTGTACCAGTCACAAAACATGACAAATCCATTTGAGTATGCATGAATTTTTGAGACCTAAATCTTTCTTGTTATAAGGATGATTTCCCACTTCTGAGCATTGATGCAATAGTCGACTTGATAGTGGGTCATTCCATGTACTCTCTAATGGATGGTTTCAATGGGTATAATCAGATTAAAATTGCACCTGAAGACTAGGAGAAGACTACCTTTACTTGCCCTTGGGGCGCTTTTTGTTGGAATGTCATGCCCTTCAGCATTAAAAATGTCGGAGCCACATATCAAAGGGCCATGACAAGTATCTTCCATGACATGATGCATACATTTTTAGAGGATTATGTGGATGATATATTGGCAAAATCCCACAAAGAGAAGAACACCTCAAAATTTTGAAAAAGATATTCATTCGGTTGGAGCAATTCAAAGTCAGATTAAACCCAAAGAAATGTGCCTTTGGTGTCCAATCCGGCAAGTTATTAGGCTATATAGTTTTTGCCAAAGGAATTGAAGTGGACCCGGAGAAAGTACAAGCCACAATGGATATGGAGATACTAAAGTACATTAGCCAAATGAGATCCTTACAAGGCAAAATACAATCCATAAGAAGGTTTATTTCTCAATTGGCTGAAAAATGTCATTCCTTCACCAGGTTGCTACATAAGGATACTATATTCATGTGGGATGAGGAATGTGATCAAGCTTTCACATTATTGAAGACCTATTTGATAAATCCACCTATTCTCATGCCACCAATCAAGGGAAAAGCATTGATTTTATACATATCTGCTACCGAAAGATCCCTAGGAGTGCTTTTGGTGCAAGAAGATGAACAAGGAAAGGAAAGAGTTATCTACTATTTGAGCAGGACATTGATCAAATACGAATTTAACTACACATTCATGGAAAGGGCTTGCCTGGAAATTGTGTTTGCATCTCAAAAATTGAGACATTATATGTTGATGCATAAGGTCAAGTTAATTGCCAAAATTGATCCTCTCAAGTATTTGTTAAGTAAAACTGCCTTAAGAGGTAGGATAGCAAAGTGGGTTATGATATTGAGTGAATTTGACACTAAGTATGTGGATAGAAAGATAATAAAAGGGAAAGTGATAGTAGATCACTTAGCTGAAAACCCCATGACTTTTACACAAACTATCGAAGTGGAATTTCCAGATTCCACCATTGTAAACATAGAAGCAAAAACATGGAAGTTATACTTTGATGGCTCCTATACTCAAGGAGGTTCTAGGGCTGGCATACTATTGGTCACTCCTTAAGGTTACACCATTCCTAAGTCCTGTTAGCCCATTTTCATGTCACAACCAAATCCCTTGGAAAATTGTCTACCCCTACAAAAATTTTCATGGCCCTAGCATGTTTCTCCTAGTCCCTGTAGTCATCTTTGTATCCCTGGCTTTGAAACCCTTAGTTCAAATTTTTAAAAAACTAGCCATTGGTAAGAAAAGCCTTGGTCTTGTTCTAATTCTTCATTACCTTTTTAGGCCACTTAAGTCTTGTTAAATGCATGTGCACTTTTCTTTTCCCCGTTGGTCACTTATTCATTTAATCCTCAAGTAATTAGTCTTTTTGTTCGGTGATTTAGTGAATGCATGTTTGTCATTGGTTTGCTTGGTTTCCAAACGGTTATCTTTTTCTTCCAGTGATTGGGTGAACATAGTGTTTGCATTTTCTCCTATTCCTGGTGGCTTATCTCCTAACAGTTAGCGACTTGGCATGGTGGTTTCTTTTCTTTAGTCACGTGTTCACATGGTCTCCAGGCCCAAGCTTTCTGACACCATCTTGATCTAACGGTGGTCGTATGTTCTCATGAGATATGTCAAAGCTATGCAATCTTATGATGGTTGTTGATTTTCTTTATGACACAAAGCTTCAAAACAAGTGGGTCCAAAGTGACACATATGCACAAATGGTGGATTCTCATTGGTCCATGTATTAATGCATTGGCAGTTGACAGTGGGACCTAAATTTTAGCTTGTTAGAGGGTCCTATCATTGTCAGATAATCAACAATAGGTGCGTGATCTTATGAGATGTGTCAGAGGCTTAAGATCATGCACCATCCGTCGATTCTACCTTTTCCAAAGGGGATAAAATGTGGTGGGTCCACATGCCAGGTGTGCTGATTTGGTGGTTTTTTCTTGGCCATGTAGTGTGACTGGGCATGTTGTCAGTGGGGCTAAGGATTTCCAAATTTTAGTGGGTTCTGACAGCGATAAAGCATTAATGGTCGGTGTGTAATCTGATGGGTTTTTTTTGACACTTGCGAACTTAAGACAACCATTGATCTCTCTCGGTGTCAGAAGGTTGTCAGAGTAGGGTAAGATTCTTCATCTGATGGTTGTCTTATGATTTGATGGAATCTTGGAGGTCTATGCGAGGATGAGACAACCGTTGATTTTCTTGATGCAGGCCCAGTAAGATTTCCTCAATCTTTTGGTGGTTGGGATAAAGTTTTGGCAGTCCAACAAATGTTCAAGGGTTTTCGCTTGTTCATGAAATGAGGTAGCGGTATTCTAAAGTGACTGGCGATTTAGTGAGTGTGTATTCACATAATCACTAAAATATCTAGTGGTAGTATAAAGTATTCCACGAATGGCCAATTCCCTTCAGTCGCCAGTTCGCCAGATGTTGCTAAGATAGGTTAGGTTTCCTTTGTTTGCTAAGTCACAAATTTAAAGGTGGGTTAGTTTTTTCACTTCGCAAATATGAAATGCCTTGTCGCATGTTCGCTAAGAGGTAAACCCAGGGTATCTAGTTGAGTTAAAGACATAAAGCTTGGGAAATAAAGAGATCTAACAGTCATGACTTAAAGATAGATTAGATTTAAATTATGACTGCCAATATACTGCTAGCACTTGGATGTGACCGTTAAAGTTTAAATTCAAATTTTTTGAGGGTTTCTCAGCGACATAAAGGACTAAAATTCAATGCAGAAGCAACTAGAGATGGTAAGAGATGATTTGTTTGCCATTGTAGTGTGGTCCAGGGTGTGATGATCAATTGTAGAGATCTATACCGTGCAAGGAATGAGATGAATGGCTTGAGGTGTGTTGCAGGTGGTTGAATAGACTATTTTCATGGTGGATTTATGATCTTCTATACACTGTTCTAAGAATTATCATAATTGGAGATCAATTTTAGATCTATTCTTCACCAGGTTGCTTGTTTTTCCATCCAATGTATTGAATTCTGATCTTTTGAATTGTTTTGGTGGGTGGAAACCCTAACCCTTACCATGGTTATCTGTAGCTTGTTGCATCCTAACTTGTGTAGGATTCCAAGATAACCAGGGGTATAAATGGTTGTATTTTTTACTGTGTAAGGGTTCTGAAATCCTAGTTCCCAAGGGTTCCTTTTTAGTTCCATGAAGGGTCCTTTTCCTATAGATTTTATCTACTTCTCTGCATATAGGGTGTTCTTTCTTCCTTTTTTGGCTTAGAGAATATGATATGTATTGTAATTGATTTGTCTTATGTATGAGGATTCAATCTACTCTTGCTGTTACCAAGCTATCTCCATTTGAATTTTGAATTCATTAATCATACATCAAGGGTGTTTGATTTTTCTATTTGCATTTCCCATGTGTTTGCAAGTGGAGTTGTCTTCATAGAGATAACTAGTTTAGGATTAGTTTTCATGTATGTATGAGCTGAGGTGTCAAAGATATGTCATGCTTATCTTCCAGTGGATGCTGGTTAATGTATTATCTATTTATAGGTCTCTTCTAAGGGGAGGGTTAAAATCCTTTGGATGGGTAATAACATACTTGAATACACAGGTGGGTTGTTGAAGTGAGGTTTGGTCATGGTGTGTGATTGATGTTAGGCATCAACACATTGAGTATTTTGATTTCTTGTTTCATAGTTGTCTATTGCAATAGGTTATTTGACTTTGTGGCCCATTGGACAAGGCACTGGTCTATGAGAGACTTAGTGTATCTTAGGGGTCTCTTCAATCCAACATTAAGATCATTCAAATCAAATAAATTTCCCTTTCATGTTGGTAGTAGTAGTAGGAGGTCCTCTCTAGTCTTCAAGACCCATTCTATGCAAATAGGGCTATTGTATAATAATTATTTTCACTGGGGTACAAGATACCCAAAAGGGTTTGAAGACTATTCCATAATAATTATATCTGCAGGCCTATTGTTTATCATGAGGTGTCTTGAGCATGTGGAGCTCAAAGAAGAAGGAGGATTCCTTTCAATCCTCATTAATTGGACTATTTTCTTGTCAAAATTGAGTGCCTACCCTGAGAATCAAGCCCATCTATTGATTCAAGTTTGGTCCTGCAAGGAAAAGCTCCAACAAGTCCTACAAGCTCTTGTTTCCATGCACAAATAATATAGTGGAATATGAGGCACTAGTCATAGGCATCAAAATGGCCTTAGAGTGGAACATCATGAAGCTACAAATTTATGGAGATTCTCAACTCATCATCAATCAAGTCAACAATGAATATAACACTAAAGATGAAAAGTTGATGCCATATAAGACCATGATTGATGGATGGAAGAAGTAATTTTCCTTGATCACTTTTGAGCTAATTCCTAGAGAGAAAAATAGAGCAGCTGACGCCATGGCCACCTTGGCTTCGTTGTTACAAAAACTTGATCAAAATGAGAAGTACGAGTTCTTGGTGGAAGAGTTGGTGAAACTAACATTCAACCTTCCTGAAACCCAAATTTTTGCCCTATCACATGGACATGACTCCCCTTGGTATGGCCCTATATATACATATCTCAAAGACCAAGTGCTACCTTTAGACCAAACCCGAGCTCAAAAACAAAACTTTATACACAAATCAGCCCGTTACATAATCCTCTCAAAAACATTGTATCATAAGGGTCTCAACAAGACATTACTTAGGTGTCTAGAGGAGGAAGAGTCTAGATTAGCTTTGCATGAAGTTCATGAAGGCATTTGCGGGTCACACGCAAGCGGGTTAAATCTAGCTAAGAAAATCCTTCACTTAGGGTATTTTTGGAAGACATTAGAAAAAGATGCTTGCCACTTTGTCAGGATATGCAACAAATGTCAATATCATGGTGACATGATACATGCACTAGAATAAGAATTACACCCATTTGTTACACCTTGGCCTTTCAATCAATGGGGGTTTGATTTAATTGGAATCATATACCCACCTTCTTCAAATGGTCACAAATATATCATAACAGCAACAGAGTATTTCACTAAGTGGGTCAAAGTGGCTCCTTTGATCATGGCCATGGGTAAGAAAATTTCCATGTTCATCTTGAACCACATCATTTTCAGATATGGCATTCCTCATGCCATAATAATAGATAATGGAAAAAAATTTAAAAACAAGGATGTGGATGAACTTTGTGCTACATTTCATATCACTCACCACTCCTCATCAATCTATTACCCTCGGGGAAATGGGCAAGCCAAAGCCACAAATAAGAATATCTTAAAAATCTTGAAAAGGTCGGTCAATAAATCAGGATGGGATTGGCATGTGCAAATTAATCCAGCATTATGGGCCTATAGAATGAGCATTTGGACACCTACGGAAGCCACACCATTTTCATTAGTCTATGGGGCCGAAGTAGTTCTACCATTAGAGGTTGAAATCCCATCTCTACAAGTTTCATTACAAGGATTGATCACAGATGAGGACTATAGAGTCGCTAGACTTCAACAATTGGAGTTACTTGAAGAACACCAAACATGAGCTTATGAGCACCTGAAAGTGTACCAAAATAGAATCTCGAGAAACTATAATAAACATATCAAACCGAGAGTCTTTCAGGTAGGAGACTTAGTGTTGAGAGAGAATCCAAAGAATCGGGTTGAAAGAGAGAAGAAAGGCAAATGGGAGGCTAATTGGCTTGGCCCATTCATCATAGTGTCTTCAAAAGGTTCTACACATGAGGGAGATGAAAGAGTATAAAGAGTATCAAATGAAGAGCATCATATTTATTGCACATAGCAAAAGAGATCTTGAAAATACAAAAAAAATTGAAAAAGAAAAAAATACAAAAAAAAAAGGAAAAAAGAAAAAAGTGCCTTGGTGAAAACCTAGCAATAGGCGCCTTGGTAGAAAAAAAAGAAAAAGATCCAGAAGGTGAAAACTTGGTAAACAAGTGCCTTTTGTTCCCTTAAGTTTGTCTTTCCTAGTCACATATGTCCATATTGCATTTCCAACATCCCATTTGTACAACTGCCATTGCATTCGTCATTTGTACATGGTCATAATAAAGTCATTCAGTTGCATTGTTGCATTGCCTATCAGCCCTAAGTTTTTTGACCAATCACATTTATCACTTGGGGGTAGAGGAGGATTGGAAATTTGGTACCAAATGGATTCAATAAGTGCTACAATCAATCATGTCAGAGAGAGATTTATCAGAGTTTCAAAAAGGTGGAAATTTTATTGAACCTTTGATGGATATCATTGTTCAAAAGCCTAAGTATTTGATCCTACAACATGATCCTTGAGCCTTCATTGACTTTATAATTTAGGATTAAAAATTGACAAAACACCTTAAAGATTAGAAGGCTTGGAAATACTTTTTGAAAATCAAGAAACATTGCAAAACACTAGAAATTTTCTTTTTGATAAATCTTTAGGAAATTGACTTTTATCATGTCTTTTGAGCTATTTGATGATGTTTCAACTAGATTAGTCATGAGAAAGATGTGATATTTTATTTCCTTTGAGTGATTGTTTTTGAGGAAGATTCATCAACTTATGAGAGTTCATCTAACGACATGGTCATCAAAGAACCATCAAGGACTATCTCATAAGAGGATGGATTGACCTTTTCTTGTTTACACAAATGGTCCCTTGGCTATTTAGATCTTCTATACCTTAATACCAAAAATGCACTTGCAACATTGAATCCATTGACACTGGTATTCAGACTCCCATAGTTTGGTCATCCAACTAGTGAGGGTTGTACTTGGTTCAAAAGGAGGTTACCAAAAAGCGATAAAAAGTGGTATTCATATCATCATGATGTGGTCAGTGATGATTGTACTAGCTTTCTAGTCCCAAAATGCTCAATGATGAAAATTTATTTCCATGGCATTTCTTTGCTAAAAAAAAGCTAGTGACACTTAGGTAGCATTGCATAATCATGTTAGATTAATTGCATTGCATTGCTTTATCCTGTTAGATTTTATTATCATGTTAGATTAATTGCATTACATTATCATGTTAGATTAATTGCATTTGTTTTCGGTTAATATTCCAAGGGAAAAGGGGGTACATCAATAATCTTGGTTAGTCAAAACACTAAAGAAATGAGGGATTCCATCAAACGTCTTACTCTTGATTAGATCAATCAAACTAAAATAAAATGAGATTATCTTTTGCATTCATGCATAGCATTAATCATTATACATTATCCATACACCAGAAAAAGAGAAAAACATCCATACATCATTTGCATACATGTAGTTAAGGATAAAATTGCATTGCATACATTCACAAAATTCAAAAAAAAAGTGACATTTCCATATGAATTTTCATAAAACATTTTATGTTCATACATTGAGAAAAGAGAAAACCATGTCATAAATCTATACATCATTGCATCATTTATCTATATCATAAAATAAGATAACTGCATCCATAGCATAAATCAAAGTAAATGTATAACACATCATATAGCTGCATAAAAGATAATCTCATAAATAACTCATCAAGGAGAACCAAGGAGTATCTCATCATATATCATCAAAAAAGTGTTCATTAGTGATCCATTAACTCAGTATATCAAGCTACAATGTCATACAAAGGGGTACATCAAATGGTCCAATCAATCAAAAAACATGGCATGTCATACAAGTACATCAACCATGAGTGAATCTGTCATCAAAGAAATCAAGATCCTGTAGGACCCGATCCATCTGGACCTCTACCATCTTGTGGAGGAGGAGCCTAGGAAGTGCTCGCTCCACTCTGTCTCTGCACCATAGGTGACATAAACTACTGCATCAAGGTGGAAACTTGATCTAAATGCCCAAAAATGGTGGACATATATGTCCTCAGAGACTGAACCTCTTATACTACAACACCTATAGTAGGAACATCCTGTGAATCTTGTCCCTGATCATGTGGATACTGATCTTGTCTAGGCACCTGCTATGCCAGAACCTAATCCTACTGTGCTACATCATCATCCTGTTGAGCCAAGGCTACCCTCTGCAAGTGAACCAAAGGATCTAACCCACCAGGAATCTGCCTAGTAGCATCAACATGAGCCTATCACTCCTATATCTGATGTCTATGAGCTCTCTGCTGTCTATCTACTCTAGGCTATCTATCATGTGCATCATCATGACCTCTAGCACGATCTCTATCTCTCACATGAACATCTCTCACTTATCCTCTATCAATAATAATAGGAGGATCTCTCTGCCCTCCTTATCTTCATCATCTACCACCACCACCTCCATCACCCCAACTTGGGATAGGCTTTGTTAGATCAATAAAATGAATAAAAATATTATGAGCCCACCAATTGGCAAACTCACGAGACATCCCTGCATCTGCTACACCAAAAAGCATCTCCCATCTGCAATAAGCCATACCAGCAATCTAATCTAAGGAAAACTGATAATCAATAAGAGGACCCCACATAGATCTCTCTGCCTGTACCTAAGCATATAATACTATACCCTGTGGCATATCCTATGTTTGACCATACTATCTAGAAACTTTTCCAAAATAGAAGTTCTCAATAGTGGTAGTAGTGTGACCAATCATCCAGTGAGGGGAAAACATATATGGTAACTCATCATCATCCTCCCTCCATAGCTCGTAACCCCTATATGGTCTCCATAGAACCTGATCTAGATCATCTATCTATTGTCGCCATAAATCCAAATGACCCAAATGATGTTTTATAACCATCCCAGTGTATAGAAAAGCATAGAGAAAACCATGAGGTTGAACCCTATCAGAAATGGGCCTAGTGACGGGAAGATGCTCCCATATCCACAACTGAAGAACCATTGCACCAGCTGACAAGGATGCACTCACTCGATAGACTACCTCATGCAAATCATGATATAATTGTGCAAGGATGCAGGACCCCCAATCAAAATGTCAAGGATGAGCAAGCAAATCCTCCAATATCCTACCCTATCTGACTGAAAAACTAGGACCTCTCTAGTCGGGAAGAAGTAAACCACCAATCAATGCACCAAGTACTGCTAGCAAGGTAGGAAAGGAAGAAAACTAAGGCCAAGTGATCATATCACCATCATCAATAGAATTGTCCCCGAACACTCATCGACAGATAGTAGAATCATAAATAGAATCATAATACACCACCTCTCCCCTGCATGGGATCCATAGTAATCGATACACATCCTCAGGCATGATCGTCGTCTCTCCATAAGGAAAATGAAATGTGTTGTGGTCGGAGTGCCATAACTCTACCACTACAGTAAGTAAACCATGGTTCAACTGGAACCATGGAAGATCAAGGAGAAAACTCAAACCACACAACTCAATCACGTAGAACTCAGCATGTGTAAGAGTCTAGCCCAAATCTAACCCAAGAAGCCACTATCTGGATGTATAAAGTAGGA
This sequence comes from Chamaecyparis obtusa, assembly GCA_027943335.1. Classification (NCBI taxonomy): domain Eukaryota; kingdom Viridiplantae; phylum Streptophyta; class Pinopsida; order Cupressales; family Cupressaceae; genus Chamaecyparis; species Chamaecyparis obtusa. The sequence goes on along the minus strand of BSBK01002404.1, from coordinate 2,490,920 downwards.
AAGTTTTCCTGTTGGCAAAGAAAAGGAATCATATTAGTATACCATATCAAGGAATTATCTCACATCAATCAAATTCTATCAAAAGTATCAAGCAATCACACCAAGTACCCTTTGTTCATTTCTTTGTGTCCTAAGAACGAAGCAACAGTATCAAATCATATCAGTTTTCACACTGATTGATTTATCCTATCAATATCCTATCCTAATCAGATTGACACTTCACATTCATTGGTAACACTATCCTGATATCCTAATCCATTTTTTTGTTGAAAGAAATAGACCTAATCTAATCATTTGACTCGAGCATTGGAAGTCATCAAATTTTTCATCAGACACAATCAAAGTACAAGTGTGAAAAAAGTATAGAATTTTTTTTCAAAACTCTACAGGTGTGATTTTAATCATCCCAGGTGACATTCATCCTAAGTGACAAAATTTTTTTGGGAAGTGACATTATTCAAGTGTTAGGAAATAGTTTTCATGCTACGCGACACTGAATCATGATAGGCAACAACAAAAGGTGGCCTAGGCAACAGTTAAATCGCTAGGGTTTCCTAAGTGATAGCATATATGAAAAGGGGCATTTTGACCTAGCTGTAGGTGTGAGTACCCTATTCATAGGCGAGGATAAAATTTTCTTAAGCGGCATTAAACTACATGGAAGCATGAGAGAAAAGCATGGATGCGATAGTTAAAGGGTCTAGGCGATAGTAAAATGATCCTAGGCAAGAATTTGCAGATTAAACGCAACGATGAAATAAGAAATTGCAATAAATGAAAATAAAAGGTTTGAAATAACTTACTGGAGGTCCATACTCAGGTGGCCTCACATATCTCTGACACCTCTCGAATCGATGCTCTCAAATAGGGACAACCATCTTGAAATTCACCATAGGATCAAAGCAAAATCACCAAAGATAAAAGTAAAAATGAATAGAAAAACAAGGTTTTTCAACCTATTTAAGCTATTTTGACCTAATTTTGGAGGTGAAATTTGGTTTAGACCCTATATATTGACCTATCAAACCAATCGGGGCATCATTTAATGCATAGCATATCATCAAATTTTCATAAATGAAAACATATTCAATGAATCAAACATCATCTAATCTTTCAAAACAAGAAATTAATATGTTTTAATTTTTGAGGGAGCATCAAGGTATCGAATTGGAATTGAAATCAAACATCATTGGAATCAGTGGGGCATCAAAAAAAATTTGTATCATCAAAGGCAACAATCAATATCATATCAAGGGTAGCAATCAATCAGTATCAGAGGCATATCAGTGAATCAACAATCAAGACCTAAAAGTGATCAGCACTCAAAAGAATCTTTGAATCAATGTTCTTCATACATCAATTCAAAGAGGGGCATTTGTAGAAACGCAAAATTGAACAAAGTGCTTTTAAATTGAAAAAATCAATAAAATGGTTTAAAATCATCAAAATGCATTAATTCAATCAAAAAGAGATCAAATCAATTAAAAGGGACATAATTAAATAAAGTTGGACAAAAATCAATAAAAGCAAAGGAAAAATCAAATAATGTTGTTAAATAATTAAATCAAAGCTTAAAGGGGCCAAAAATACTACATAATTGATTTTAATCAATTAAGTGTATAGTTGTTTAAATAAAAAATCAAAATGAACCTATTACCCTTATATGGCTAAATTTAATTAATTAATTGAATTTAATAATTCCTAATTTATTTCAACAAAATTGAGCAACCAATGAAAATTGAGGACAAAAAGACATAAATCACTCAAAAAGGATTAATCTCAATCACTCATTTGAAAGTTTCAATCTCAACCACTCAATCTTGTCCTTTTATCCAAAGCTTTGAGGAAAACCTTTAAATTGTACCCCCATTTATGAACAAAGAAAAGTATTTGACTCAACCTAAGGTAAATCATGATTACTTCACTCCACCCCCTACCCTTGGAAATTTACTATAAATATGAAGCATTTTGAGAGCAATTGATATCTTAGAAATTCATTTGCAAAGCATTGTTACTGTAGGCAATTAAGAGCATTCTAAGAGCAATGTAGAGTAATTTGCATTATATCTTGTCAATTTGAGCTAGAACTATCATTGTAGAAGCATTATAGAAGCATAGCAACATACATTCTCATTTTAGAAGTGTCACTAGTGGAGATTTGAGCTGAGAGCTTCACTTACCACCTCTTTCTAGAGAGCCATGAGATGCTATAGATCTTAGTTTTGATTTTAATTAGATTTTCATTGTATTTACTTTAGAATTGTTGCTATTAGATCTTAATTTCATGAAGGTGATAATCATCATCACACAATACCGTACTTGCAAAGGTAGAGGCAAGTGCAAGAAAATAAGTGGTGGATTCTTCTACAAGGCTATGAATTTCATCCACTGTATGAGTAGGTAAGTCAGACCTTAATCAACCTACTTTAAGTAGATCAATTGAAAGAAACGCATAATCAAAAAATTCTATAAAGATTAACCCATTTATTATATAGGCTACAATACCCATAAATGGTTTTAAAAATGTGCTAGTACCTCCACATTTGTCACTAATGTTGCCACTATATTTTCTTTTGGTGTTCCCACCCATGCACATACCATCCTAGCTCCTCATGCCTTTACTCTTATTATGGATTGAACAAAGTGTTGTTTTTGTGTCAACCTCTACCTCAACATTGGGTGCTACCATTTCTTCAATAAGAGGCTCATTGCTAACATTCAATCCTTTGGGACTTGAGAGAGATCATTGAGATTGATGATTTTGAAAGAATTTGAGTTGGTAGCATCTAGAGTTGAAAGTTGACTATTTGTCTTTCCCAAAATTATGCATCTCAACAAGATAAAAAAACCCTCTCAATAGATATATTAGTACATTTAGTATGGGATGAGAAGGAGGTTATGTATATTGTGGGATGGTAGATTAATTTAAGGAAGCCACCCTATCTCCACCAACCCACCCCTACCCATAATTGGAAACCTTATTGTGGATAATCATGAGTGGTCTCAAATCAAGAGAATTTGCTAAATTAATTCCCTTTGAAGTGGGTTGGTGGATATTGATTAGGTTATCTAGGTGGGAGGGGATTATTTATTACCAGGAAATTTTGAGTCCTATTATTCATGTGCATGAGGGAAATTCCCCATAGAATTGTAGGGGCCCATCCATATAATAAATATTACCTCCCACCCTAAAAATATAATATCCCCTGGGTGGGGAGGGGTGGGAAAGAGGGGGGGTGAGGTATATTAACTAGGTAAGATCACTAGGTAGTAGGGGGAGGTTAAGTCCATAAACTTCATGAAAGTTGACGTTATAGGTTGACAATATAATTCTTAGAACAACTAATCTACCTCAACTGTAACTCCTTATTCTAGTAAGTTTCTTAATGATAGTGAGAGGGAACCTATAATTATATGGTAGTTCTCCCATGCGATGGGTGAATGGATGGTAGGAAGACCCCTAAAATTTAGCAAGTAGTCGATAGATGTCATTGAAGTGGTGGTAGGATGATTAATTAACCCTATAATTGAGTTAACTCTATAATAATATACTTCTTGGCACCCTTTTGTGTACTAAAATGTTGACACACTTCTATGAGTCATTAAATCCAAGATTTCTCAAGAATGAGGTCTCAAATGGCGACTCATAACTCTCTATTAATGGAGTGCAAGGGTTTATGATAGAGGCCCTCATATTAGAACTAGTTTGTGCCCATGCAAGTACACCATAAAATGAGAGATTCAAAGAAGAAAAGAAAGAATGCTAGTCTCCATGATCATCAAGTATGCATGCAAATGAAAATGAAAGCTATTCTATATGATAACAATGCATGAAAGAAAACTAATCTATGAAAGAAAATGCTTATGCAAGATTATTTTATGAAAGGAAATATGAATCTAATCTAATATGCAAGTGAAATATTAATCTAAATGGGTTGCCATGGAGCATGAGAGAAGAAGAAAAGAAAAGAGAAGTTGCAATGTTCAAGCTCAAGTGCTCAAATTCTCCTCCAAAATCGCTCTCCAAACTTGCATAACAATAACATAAATCTTGATCTCTAAAATCTCCATGCCTAAATGGGAAGGAGAGGACTCCTTATAAAAGATTTTAGAAATGAATAGACAATCAAGATTAAGAGGAAAAAAGAAATGAGCAATGGTGGAGATTAAATCTTGGTTGATCCATGTGCTCAAGATTCTCAAGAGGCAAAATCAATGAACATGGTTAAGAGGAAAAAAGATGTGTGGAAGAGATTAAGAGGCAAAAGGAGATTCCACTCATCTTGGAAAGTGTGCATTCAATGTGTAGACAAAAAGTATTTTTCTTTTTCTTTTTATTTTATTATTTATTTATTATTTTTAGAAAAGTGGTTTCCATTATTTAATTTAAAAGTGAATAGGTGGAAATAGTATTCACCCTAAAATGTATGGGGAAATATGAGATCTACCTCTAAATCCAAATTCCCAAAGGAGAGATCCAAATTGATCAACCAAAAGGCTAATGCACAATTGAATCAATCTATGGAGAATATGAATAAAGGAGAAAACCTTATATTTCCCTATGGATAATATATGTTTAAAATCTAAAATAATTGAAAGGAGGGTACTAACCTCAAAATAGGGCAAATCTAGAAAATGCTAATTTCTGATGTCTATGTGTAGTTTCGGGCAATTCTAAAACTTGTTTCAAATTGAAAATGTTGAGACGAAGAAAACCCAGAAAACTTTTAACTTTCTAATGTAATACCCCAAAAATGGGCTATAGGTTCATTAATCTCCTACATCTTCAATTCGAACAAAATTGACATTGAAGTCCTAACCTAAGGCACATCTGCACATTATTGAATCCTAATTGATTTTATCCTAATTCTACATCAGGGAATATTCCTAGAAATATTCCTAATTTATCCTAATTATCTTTGATTTAATAATTGTTTGGCGATAAATGTCATTATTTATCCTAAAGTTTGATTAATTGAATATTCTAAATATTTAATTAATCAGATTTAATACTGCCATTTAATTATTTAATTAAATTTATTCCTAAATTGTATTATTTAATTTTGACAATAAGTAAAAAATCTTATGACTAATTGGTTAATTCTTATTTAATTAATTCATGTCAGTTGTCAATATTTAACAATATAGTTTAAGAATAAAGTTTGATTTAATAATTGATTAACCCATAAATCCATTGTTTTAATTCAAAAATCAGTTAAGTTGAGAATAAATCACTTTATTTATTAAATTAATTTATAATTAAATCACGCATAATCAGAAAAGCAGGCAACTAGAAATTAACAATCAATTTTAAAATTGAAACTCAACATCTGATGATGAGTTGAAATTTGATTTGAGTAAAACTCTGCTTTTGCATGATTTTTGTGAGTTAATTATCTCTAATTTCCTAATAACTCAAAAATCAACCTGAGTTTATCAAGAGTGATTTATGGCTTTTCTCTTGCATCCTCAAAGCCCTAGATTTCTATAAAGTCAAGGCTCAACTCTTCATTTTTATGAACACTCAAATTTGCACAATTACTCTAGCGAATTGGTGATTGAAGGATTGAGCACTTGCGATAGGCGATTTGTGAGATCTTTCATAGTTTTTACATAGTTTCATATCATAGATTTCATATCATTCATAGCACTCTTAGATTAAATCTTCATTCACTCTCAATTTCATTCATATTAGCTTAGATTCATACAGTTTTTCATTCTTATTGCATAGAAAATCCAAAAACTATAGCTTAATCTGCATTCATAGTCTTTCATATTTTGCATTCAAATCCTTCATTTAGGTGTTGCATTGTCACTGATCTTGGTTTGATCTGAGAGTATCATACTCACATCTACTAGAAGGAAGTAAATCACCTAGTTAGCATAGTTTCAATTACTTGCAGATTTTGGTTTTTGCTAACCTCTAATGTTTTACTAAAGTGTTATGTCTACAGCTAGGTACAAAATTCACACACACATTTGTGGTGCCCACCGTGGGGCCTTGAAATAGGTTTCCATTCAATTTCTATCAATTTCTTGTCATTTTCTGGTTCAAACTGTGATCTTTTATTTTCTATCCATACATTTTTCGTACGACTTTTTTCAGAAAGTCGTATCAGGAGATACCCACTATCATACAACATTTGATTTTATCGAGGCTCATATCAGAAGCTAAACTTTGTCATTTGGAAGTTTGATTGTCGTATGAGAAGACACCCACTATCGTACAAGTTTCCCGATAGTTGTTTGGAAGGTAACCCACTATCGTACGAGTTTTGACACCAGAATTAAATTTTTGTTTCAGAATTTTTGGTAGCTTTTCAGATTTGGACTAACAGGTAACCCTAACAATTGAAATCTTCTATTTTTTACTAATATTTGCTGAATCTGATTGGAAAAAATGCAACCAAATTGCTAAAATAGGTAAAATCTACTAAGCGCGTTGTGAGGAATTTAGGTATTCTTCTCCAGCTAATAAAATTTCAATTTGGATTAAAATGAACTCTTACGTGTCAAGCTTGTGTGACTTTTCTTGCTTTCATATCATAGACTTCATTTTGGGCTATAAAACAAACATAGATTTTCTTTCTACATATCTGTTACACATAGTAAATAGGCCCAATGAACACTATTTGTGGATGATGTCAAGAGAGTGGGCTTCTTCTGCTTGTTCATGCATGTGAAGCTCTTCTTGATGAAGGATCCCCTTGTAGGTAGGGAGGTTACTGAGAGAGTCTCACGTTCTACTAGATTTGTGTGTCTTCAATTTTTGATTGATACATTCTCTCTCTGGAGGAGTTGATAGATCATAAGCAGTTGACATCATAGATCTTTGTGAGATAATCTTGGTCTTAGCATGTCAGATTAATCTATCTGCTTTATTTTTGTTAAAAGTGAAAAGGCTAGAGGATTATGCTGTACTCCCTTTTTAGGTAGTATCAAAAACTTAGATCCTTGAATCTGGAACCAGTCTCCATGTGGTATCTTTTGTGAGTCACCTTTAGAGAGGGTTAACCATAGTGGACATTCCCTTAATTGGGTCAACCACGTGGATGGAACCTCAAGCGGTAATAGCCATTTTCATCATGGTAGCAGCAACTGCTATATAAATGTCCTTGTGGAGGAAATCTTCATAGGTGTGGTCTCTTGTTGGGCTATCAGATCTCCCTAGCAGCTCCTGATTGATTAATTTCTTGGACTGTGTCAAAACCCCGGTGCACTTGGATTGGAATTCGCCCTCTTGAGATCACAAAAGTTACGGAGTCAAACCATTACTACAAACCCTAGTGAGGCCAAACTTTCATTTTTTTAGGAATATGTGCATTATTGAAATTTTTTTTGGAACATACACAATTAGCACTCCTAGGGATTAACACATTTAGTCACTTGATTATTCATTCACAGGGTTGCTTTGTCCCCTGTTCATTATTTTCAGACGTGCTTGGAATCACTTGCTTGTTATTTTGTGTGCTTGTTTATCTATTTGGTTACTAAAAATGAATCATCCTAGAATAATCTTCAAACCTAAACAAACAAATTTGTGAACAATTTGAAAATGAAAACCAAAAAATTGCAAAATCTGAAGTAAAATTCCTTTCTGGAGTCAAAAGTCATCCCACAAGGTCAAAAAGTCATACAAGTTTTGGCAATTGTCATTTCAAAACCCCTGTATTGTCGTATGACAACTTGTATAGTGTCATACAAGTTTTGTCACTAGTCAAAAGAAAAAAGTCAAAATCCTACTATCAACTATTGTGTGAGCTTTGCAATTGTCGTACGAGTTTTGTCAACTGTCATTTCAAAGAATACCCACTATCATACGATCCTACAAAAAGTCAATTGAGAAATTTGGAAAAATTGCTAGAAAGTGGTCAAAATTATCAAAGATTCAATTTTTATAGCCTATTTCCAAAATCTATCGAACAAATCACTGTGTCAAGAACACAGCAAAAACTAGAACAAATTCATTCATTTTCCCCAAGTGAGTTCTTAAGTCTGATTTTGCCTTTTGATTTATCAATTTGAGTCGTGTTCATCTTGTGTCAAAACCTTGTCAAAATTATAGTCAAATTTAGTCTTCTTGCTAAAATGGCTAAGTGTTGTGAGCTCATGCTTGCCATCTATTGGGCATCTACCCACACTTCTATGGCATAGTATCCTTCATTTATGTCTGATATAACCTTTAATCAATTCAATCTTGACAAGGTTGCATCATTCGATCTTATTGAATCAAGTCATTCTTCAGTTGTCTTCATCTTTCTTTCTTGCTTCACCCAAGGTTAATGGTGGAAACTAGACTTCCTCACATAAGAAATCTAGAGAAGCACTTAACACCGCAACTTTTTCTACTCACATAGGTCCAACTCTTGAGCAACTCTACAATTTTGGTCTTTACGAAGATGATGGTCTTGGCAATTTTTGATTGAAAATTGGTTATATACCCCCTCCATCAACTCATGGAGGTATTCAACAAACTCCACCTCAATCTAATCTAAGGAGTCCTAAAAATCCTAACATGTCTCATAGAGGAACACATCATGGGTCTCAAGGACATCACTCTCAACACGGTATGGATCAAGAACCTACACCTTCTGAAATTGCTCAATATCAAAATGATGATGACTTCAAGAAAATGATGAGGCATTTCTTGAAAGAAGATAGAGAGGCATATTTTCTAGAATTAGCTCATCAAGGAGATAAACTTCCTCCCAACTTTAATGTTGCAGATATCATTACGCATGAGAAAGAAACTCCAATCATAGCTATGATGAAACAATTAATGCATGCCATCCAAGTCAAACTTAACAAACTAGAAAAAGAAAAGGAGCCTAAGGAGTTCTCCATGGAGGCCCTATGCCCTTTTCCATTCGATAAAGACTTGTACATGCCACCATTCCCTAAAAGAGTGGAGATGCCTAAATATGATAAGTATGATGGAAACTCTGATCCTCAAGATCATGTCAAAGAATTTTGTACTCAATCTATGGAGTTCATGCACAAACCAACTTACTTAATGTGTCTTTTCCCTTGATCTCTGGGAGGGACAGCCATTCATTGGTTCTCTAGAATGCCTCCTACTATCAAAAATTTTGAGGAGTTAATCAAACTATTTTATCAACAATACTCCTACAATATTCAACATTCGATCACCATGATCGAGATTTGTAATCTGAAACAATATCCAGGTGAGCCATTCCTAACATTTCTCAAGAGATGGAGGAAGAAATTTTCTCTATATGCTAGACCCATTCCAGAAATCGAGAAGTTGGAAATATTCATCAATAATCTTGTTCCAGAAATCAACTATCCTTTACAAATGCAAAATCATACATCTTTTGATAAGATGGTAGATAATGCAATCAAAATTGAGAAAGTACTTGTGAAAAAAGGATACATCACACTTCAAAAGGACAAGTATGAATCTGGATCTAGTTATAAGGACAAGAATAAAAACTGGAACAAGAATAAAGGCATTGTCACAAATGGCATTATTGATAATATCTGTGCCCCATCTAAGGCACCCACTTTCAATCTCACTGTTGGTACCCAATCCATCAAAGCTTCCAAAGCTAAAGCAACAAAGTCCAACAAAAAGTCATCTAATTATAAACCTTGGGTTACATATCCTAATAAAAAATTCACTCTTCTTGGAGAATCCTTGGAATCTACCATGAAAAATCTATTGGCGAACAAAATCATCTACTTGCCTGAGATAAAAGTCTTTGATCCTGAACCTAAATTGAAATGGTGGAGAGAGAATTATTTCTATGAATTCCATCACAATAAAGGTCATAAGACTAATAACTACGTTCACTTGAAGCACATCATACAAGATAAAATTGATAATGGAGAAAACATGATTGACAATCATAAGAGCAATAATGATCATACAACATTCACAGAACCATTTCCTAAACATGGTAAAGAAGATTCTTCTTCTCAGCCTAATATGGGTGCTAAATTCAATTATGCCTACTTTGGAAACAATGCTTTCATCAATATGGTTGAACCATGTCTACCTGAGTGTTGCAATGTTATCATAATTGTAAGAAAAGATAGAGAAAATCAATTAGCTAATGCAGTTACTCGATCACAAGCTCAGGCACACCTACAAGGACAAATACCAGATTCATCCAATGTCCCTAAGGTGCCTTTCAATCTTTCATTTTCTTCTAAATAGAAGGCTACATCTAAATCTTCAAATCCTAAAGACACAAGGCCTACTTCATATAGTATTATCCAACAACTCTAGCACACAAATGCAAAAATCTCCATGTTTGAGTTGCTTCGGATATCTCCAGCTCATAGAACCATTCTAGACAAGGCTCTTCTTGGATCCAATGTTCCTGATAACCTTGATTTAGATAGATTCTAGACTATGGTTGGTCATCTTACATCTCCACAGTATATTTCCTTTTCAGAGGAAGATGATAATTCCTTGAGTCATCCACATAACCAGCCCTTGCATATTGAAGTCTTGATCCAAAATTGTCATGTCAAACATGTGTTGATAGATGGGGCACTGGTCTAAACATTTGTTCTTTCAGCTTGATTACAAAATTAGGATTTTTAGAAATGGCCATTGATCCTAGAAAGAAGATAACTATCAAAACATATGATGAGCAAGAAATATCTTCCAAAGGAACAATTGTGTTACCTATCAGAGTAGGTCCTGTCATCAGAGATACTATATGTCAAGTTCTTGATCAACTTTTGGCTTACAATATACTTCTAGGGAGACCCTGGATACATGAGATGAAAGCTATTCCTTCTACATATCATCAATGTTTGAAATTTCCTTATGAAGGAGTAGAGGTGATGATTCCAGCTGATCTATATACAACTTGCAATGCATTGAAGGAAAGCATTGATAAACTTGTTCCTAATAATAGAGAATCTTCCACTAAGCAGCTAGATGTTGCTTCAACATCCAAGATGGAAGACATTGCTAAAGAGGTTAAGATCAAAGAAAATGGTATGGGAGAATATACTATAGAGACAGTCTTATATTTGACATCTCTCCCTATCTTGCCTAAGTCTTATGGAAAAACTCTGAAACAGTCCAAAATAGAGTCTAAAGAACCTCTTGAGGCATATAAAGGAAATTTTGTTGTAGAACAAGTATCCAAACAAGAGTTTGAATAAGATGAAGCTATGATTACATGGCTATACAAAGATGAACCTAAATCTCAAGTTGTTCAAAAATGTAATGTTGAAGCTCCTAAGATCCCTTCTAAGTCATATGGCCCATGGGACAAATTGATCACAAAAATGGGATATAAAGGAAAAGGACCACTAGGACTACAGGGTAAAGGTCTTCTATCACCTCTTGACCATCATGGTCAAACCAACAAGAATACAACAAGTCTAGGATATAAGAAGATGCCTTTTTATCTTAGCAAGAACTCCCCACATGTCTTAGAAAAGATTGATCCATCCACAACAAATCAACTAAAGGGAGAAACAATAGAACAATTTGATAGTGATGATTCAAACACCACTGAAGATCTTATTCCTTATGAATGTTTTCCTAAAGAAATTAAAGACCTTCTTGAAGCAGAGGATGATCCAATCAAAAGGATTAATGTAGTAGAAACACAAGAACCTACTATAGAACAAGAGACAACTACACCAAAAGAACCAGCTGATCTCAAAGATAATCAAACAGACAAAGAAGAAGGTGGTAGCTATTCTGAGACAAATTCTCATGAGTATGAATTCAAATCAGAATCTAAGGGTAACCCTTCTTGGGGTATTCATCCTAACTTTACTCATGCTCTTAGATTTTTTAGAGGCATAGATGAAGAATCTAATGACTATGAATGGGGAGCCATTCCAGAGGAAGATGAGCTTATTATAGAGAAACATGTTGATATTATTCACCAATATGCATCTAAACCCAACGTAAGTCTAGATCAAAATGATGAACTTATCAAGTCTAATCCACTGATGGCTAAAATGGACTTCCACAATGATATTGAGCCTATTCATGAATTGAATGTCTTAAGTTGTAATATCACCTTTGAAATCGAGCGTCAGGTTAGGACCACTAATGATAGATCTATATCCGTAAACACTATTTCCCAATCTTTTACCACTTTGACTATCCAACATCCTAACCTTCTTGACCAAACTTCCATGAATCCAAGCCAAGGTATCATTACTTTCCCTAATGACTATGCCCTTGCTTGCTACCTAAATGCAGTTGAGCCTATGAAGACTTCCATCAGTGAACCAAGCATCAGCATGATGGAGTTAGACATCAAGTATCTTAGTCAAAAAAATAAGAATAAAAATAAAAAGAAAAGGAGTTCTGAGGGTGAAAACCACTTTGTGGTAGTTTCAGAACCTACAAAAGTAAAAATAAAAGACGTATCTGAAGGTGAAAACCTCTCTAAGGCACCTAAGGATGAGATATTTGATGTCCTTCCAAGTCATTTATAGGATAGATCTCTAGTTCTAATTGAGCCCACTCAATCTATCAACTTGGGAACAACAGAGGAACCACAATTGATCCATGTAGCACAATCCTTATCAGAAGAAGAAAAGAAAAAATTTACATCATTCTTAACAGAAAATAAGATCAACTTTGCATGGAAATATTCAGATATGCCAGGGTTCGATCCTGATCTTATAATGCGCCATTTATCTATAGCTCCAAACGAAAAACTTGTTAAGAAAAAATTGAGAAAGATGCATCCTCATGTTGCACTCTTGGTAAAAGTTGAATTAGAGAAGATACTAAAAGCTGGATTCATTTGAGTTATTGACTATGTTGAATGGATCTCTAATATTGTACCTATTTCTAAACCAGATAAATCTATAAGAGTATCCACAGATTTTAGAGATGTAAACAAAGCATGCCCTAAGGATGATTTTCCACTACCTAACATTGATATGATAGTGGACATGACTGCAAGTTTTGAGATGTATTCTTTAATGGATGGTTTTTCTAGATATAATCAAATAAAAATTTCTCCAGAGGATCAAGAGAAAACTACTTTTACATGTGTGTGGGGTACCTTCTGTTGGAATGTCATGTCATTTGGGCTTAAGAATGCTGGTGCTACATATTAGAGAGCTATGACATCTATTTTTCATGACATGATTCATTGAACCATGGAGGATTATGTTGATGATACTTTAGCAAAATCTATGATTAGAGCTGAAAATCTAAATGACTTGAGCAAGATACTAGACAGAATGGAAAAAATTAGTCTCAGACTAAATCCTAAGAAGTGTACTTTTGGTGTCACTTTTGGAAAGCTCTTAGGATACATAGTTTCAAAGAAGGGCATTGAAGTTGATCCAGGTAAAGTAAAGGCTATCATGGAGATGCAAGCCCCGAAGAATATTAGTCAAATGAGAACATTGCAAGGGAGAGTTCAATCTATTAGATGCTTCATATCTCAGCTAGTGGACATATCACAACCTTTTACAAAGACATTACATAAAGGTGTGACCTTTGCATGGAGTGAGGAATGTGAAAATAATTTTAATCATATCAAGAAATATCTATAAAATCCTCCTATCTTGATGCCTCCCATTTAAGGGAAGCCTTTGATCTTATATGTCTCTGCTACAGATACATCACTGGGGGCATTGCTAGCACAACATGATGAGAATAAAAAGGAAAGGGCTATATATTATATCAGTAGAACATTGGTTTCATATGAAAAGAACTATTCTATGATTGAAAAGGCTTGTCTAGCTATGATCTTTGTGTCATAGAAACTAAGACATTATATGTTGGCTCATACCACACATTTAGTAGCTAAGATTGATCCACTAAAGTACCTCCTAAGAAAAGATTCCCTCACAGGTACATTAGCTAAATGGGTCATGCTCTTAAGTGAATTTGATATTGAATATAAAGCTATTAAAGGCAAAGTTATTGCTGATCAGTTAGCAAATGCACCTATGTTTGATGATACACTAATGCAAATGGAATTTCTAGATTCCTCTATCATGAATCTTTCTTCTAGAGAATGGAAATTATTCTTTGATGACTTCTATACACAGAATGGATCCAGAGCAGGCATATTGTTTATCACACCTCAAGGATACTCCATACCTAAGGCATTAAGAATCAAATTTCCTTGTACAAATAATATTGCTGAATATGAAGCCCTTTTAAATGGTATCAAAATAGCAATTGAGTGGAGAGTAACAGAATTACACATTCATGGAGACTCACAACTTGTAATCCATCAAGTCAATGATGTGTACCAAATGAAAGATGAAAATCTCATTCCATACAAAAGAATGGTAGATGATTTATAGAAATATTTCATAGCTATCACATTTGAGAAAATTCCTAGAACAAAGAACAAGGCTACCGATGCAATGGCAATGCTATCTACTTTATTATAGTAGCCTAAACATGAGCTATGCTACGAGTTCCTGGTGGAAGCACTATCTTATCTTGCATATGATTCCCTTGAAACTCGCATGATTTGTACTATTGTAGGTCATGATTCCTCCAGATATAAAAACCAATTCTCTTATCTCAAAGACCAGATCATTCCTGGTACCTTTAACCACCATGCAAAGAGATACCTTATCTAAAATGCCTCTTGATATGTCATCATTGGTCACGATCTGTACAAACAAGGTCTGGATGGTATGCTACTTAGATGTTTAGAATGGGAAGAGTCTCAACATGTGTTAGAGGAAGTCCATGATGGTATTTGTGGGTCACACTTGAATAGTTTAATACTAGCTCAAAAAATTATTAGGGATGGGTACTATTGGCTAGAAATGGAGAAAGAGTCTATCAAGTTTGCTAAGAACTGTCAAAAGTGCCAAGTACATGGTAACTTAATTCATGCACTAGGGAGAGATCTAATTCCCTTTACTACATAATGGCCTTTCCACCAATGGGCATTTGATCTTATAGGAGCCATACATCCTCATTCTTCTAATGGACATACACATATAATCACAGCTACAGATTATTTCACAAAATGGGTAGAAGCAATTTGATAGAAAATGGGCAGTCAGAAGCCTGAAATAGTGAGAAATTGGCAAGAATTGGGTACCAAGTACACCAAACTATGAATGGTAAAGTTCCCTACACTTATCCCAAGTGTATAATGAACAATAAATGAGGTTATCACAACCCCAAAACCCAAGGGTAACCTAATCACTAGGTTCCACAAAGTTCTAGACACCAATGACCAAGGGTTACTAAGGAGTTTCCTTAACCCAATAAACAACAAAACCCTATGAAATGACTCACAAGACCAAGGATAGCCTAAAATCACTATTTTGGCCTATTTAGGTCCTATTTTTTTAGTTCAAATGGTTCTTTCACTTACAAGAAACCCATACATACTAGTTACTTCACAAACCAAGGACTAGGCTTGTAGCCTTTCCTAGAAGGAGTTTTGATCATAAGTCAAAATAATTTTATATGAGGGATGAACTAGGTTGGAGATTCTAACACCCTTTTGGGCTTTACAAAACATATCCAAACACCAAGATGTGAAGTCCAAAGAATGAGACTGAAACATCTAAACTAGACCGTCTATTAGGCCTAATTAGGACTCCAATTGCACTATGGGTTCTCTTTCTCCCAAGCCAATGCCTGAACCAATTATAGGATCATGTGATGATATGTAAAATAACTTAGAATCCATATTTTGGAGCCTTGATGAATCCCCAAATGAGATTTATGGTGACAGTTCTAAGTCACAGACTGGTGCACACATAGAGATGTACACCTAGGGCATAACGACAAATCCACTCCCCTACAAATCCACACTTCTAACCTTAAGAATATGAAAATAAATTTAAAAAGGTTGAATTTCACCAAGGGGCATCAATTTCCCATGGTGGAATTGGTCTAAACAACCAAGCCCTATTGGAAACCCTAGTTTTAAGCCTTCAATCCAGGCAGTCTCACTAAAAACTAGATATCTTACAAATTAGGAAAGATTAGAACATGAGACTAGTTGAAAATGAAATTATATTAAAGGATCCAAATTTTGGTTTCAAAATTTCATTCCCTCCTATTTGTACCCATCCATACACTTCAATTATCCTCAAAATTTGCAAAGAAATGTTGATATTTTATTGATTCAAATTGCCAGATTACACATTGTTACCTTCCACCCACATGAAATGGCTTATGAAGGCTTCCCCCATTAGTTAAAACTTAATTTCAAACCATATGACCATTGGGGGCTTTGGTTACAACTTTTGGAAAAAGTTGTCAAAGTTGTTAAGCAACTTTTACAACAGTTTTGCAATTTTTGCATACTAGGAGACCAAACTTGGTCTAGACCTAATCTATTGATCCAACATGGATCTAGAGTATTAAAGACATGAAAATAAAAAAAAATCCTAAGTCTCTAGGCATTTGACCACCTTTGACCATAGTTGACCAAGGGCTTATAGTTATGCCAATCTTGGAACTAGGTCTTACAACTTGGTCTATATGCCTAGATGGAAGATCTAACCTAACTAGATGTCCTTAGGACTTTGATGACCATTATTTTTTAAGTTTATAGTGGGTGCTCTTGCACCATACTCCCCTTGAGTTTTATAACTCAAGTTCCTACTTGAGGTTAACTATTCCACTGAAGTCCCATGTTGTTTGATTTGGTCTTCAGTCAGCCAAGTTGCATCTATGTTGGGAAGCCCTTTCCATTTGACTAAATATTGCATATACTTCTTGGTTCTAGTATGCTTTAGAAACTTGGTGTCCAATATGTCTTCCAACTCTATTGGTTTTCTTTCAGGAAGATTAGTGGCATAGTCTTCATCATTGATGTTTGTTTCCTCACCTTGTTCACTTGTTGAACCTATTGTAGCTTTGTAGGGAGTGAGGTCTGCAACATTGAATATTGGAGAGATTGTCAAGGTTGGGGGAAGAGAAATCTCATAAACATTCTCACCCATTTTATTGAGTATGCTATAGGGTCAAACTTTCTTCATATGAAGTTTAGAGTATCTACCCTTAGGTAGTCTCTCTTTCCTCAGAAATGCCCAAACCTTGTCTCCCACTTTGAAGTGGATCTCCCTTCTTCTCTTGTCAGCATGTTCCTTGTACTTCAAACTAGATCTTTGCAATGCTTCTTTAACCTCATGTTGCACCTTTGTAATGAGTTCTATCAATTCTTGTCCTTGAGCACTGACCTTGAAGTTAGATGGTAGTTCTATTAGGTCTAATGGTCCTTTGGGATGAAGACCATACACTACTTGGAATGGTGTTTTGCTGGTTGACCTGTTCATGGAATCATTAAATGCAAACTCTTCCTAGGTAGGAGTGTATCCCAACTCTGAGCATATTGTTTGGTTAGGCATCTTAGGAGATTTCCTAGGGATCTATTTACTACCTCAGTCTTCCCATCTATTTGTGGGTGATAGGAAGAGCTATAGGTAAGATTTTTTCCCAATTTCTTGAAGTGTCCTCCAAAAATGGCCTTGGAACTTTACATCCCTATCAGATACAATTGATTGAGGTAGACCATGGATCCTAAATACCTCTTTGAAGAAAAGATGTGCAATGTGGGAAGCATCATTTGTGCTTTTACATGGTACAAAATGGACCATTTTGCTAAATCTATCCACTATTACAAAAATGTTGTCAAAGCCTTGCTTTGTTTTAGGCAACCCCATTACAAAATCCATTGAGATGGACTCCCATGGTCTAGAAGGGATTGGTAAGGGTTGATATAGTCCTTGATTAGTTGACACACCTTTATCTTGCTGACATATTGTGCAAGTTTCTATGAGCTTCTTAACATCATTGTTCATTTTAGGCCAAAAATAACTTCTCATTACCATGTTTGTTGTCTTATCAATGCCAAAGTGGCCTCCTAGGCCACCACAGTGCTTTTCCCTAATTATGTTTTTCCTCATTGAACATTTGGTATACATAGTTGAGCTCCTTTGAATAGGAGTCCATTCTAAATCAGATATTCATAAAAGTCAGTATGCTATCTTCCAACCATCTTTGTACAAATTTGATATATCTCTGCAAAATTAGAGTCATCAGGGTATATGTGCTTGAGAGACTCAACTCCCACACTTTGTAGTTGTATTTCTTCAATCAGACCAACCCTCCTACTAAGGGCATCAACAACTTTGTTTGTTACACCCTTCTTATGCTTAATGTTGAAGGTGTAGGCCTGCAACTGTTCTACCCATTTCAGATGTCTGACAGAGATTTTTTCTTGTGAATTAAGGAAACTTAATGCATGGTTATCAGTGTATACCACAAATTCCTTTGGGATCAAATAGTGCCTCCATTTCTTGAGGGCTTGGACCATGGCATAAAGCTCTAGGTCATATGTAGAGTATTTCCTTTTGGCCTCATTTAGTGTCTCTAAGAAAAAGGCAACTGCTTTACCTTCCTGACTTAGGGTTGTGCCTATAGCCAAATTGCTAGCATCTATCTCCATAGTGAAGACTTTGTTGAAATCAGGGAGGACCAAGATAGGATATTGGGAAACCCTATTCTTCAAGTATTGGAATGCATCATTTTCTTCTTTTGTCTAAGTAAACTTAGTTTAGTTTTCTTTCCTCCTTTAATGGTTTCAAGCATTGGTGCACACACATGACTAAAATTTTTGATGAACTTTCTATAGAAAGTTACAAGTCGATGGAAGCTTCTTACATCACCTTGGTTCTTTGGAGGAGGCCTATTGATGATTGCTTCTACCTTCTCAGGGTCCATCTTGAGAGTACCTTGTGAGATCACAAATCCTAGGAACACAAGTTCCTTCCTCATAAACATGCACTTCTCCAAGTTGATTACCAACTTGTGTTGATGAAGTCTTCTTAATACCTATTCCACATGATCAAGATGGTCTTCCTTGCTATGACTGAATATTAGTATGTCATCAAGGTAAACAACAACAAATTTTCCAATAAAATAAATGAATATCTCATTCATAAGCCTCATAAAAGTGCTAGGGGCATTGCTTAAGCCAAAGGGCATTACTAACCACTCAAACAAACCTTTAGTAGTCTTGAATGTTGTTTTCCATTCATCTCTTGGTTGATTCTAGTTTGATGATAACCAAACTTAAAGTCTATCTTGGTGAAGTAGAAAGCACCACCTAGTTGATCCAATAGATCCTCAATCCTTGGCATGAGGAATCTATACCTTATGGTGATCTTATTGATAGCCCTACTGTCAGTACATAACCTCCATTTTCCATCCTTTTTAGGGGCTAGAACTGATGGTACTGCACATGGACTGAGACTCTTTTGAATAAGTCCTCTTTCTAGTAGTTCTCCAACTTGCTTTGCAATCTCTCCATGCTACAATGGTGTCATTATATATGGGGCCTTGTTAGGTAGAGAGGAACCAAGTATCAAGTCAATTTGGTGACTAATATCTCTTAAGGGAGGGAGGCTTGTGGGTAGGTCACTAGCAGTGACATCTCTATATTTTTCTAGTAGTATCATAGCTTCTTTTGGTATAGGATCTTTTTTATTAGACTTCATGTTGACTTTGGGTTTGGATATTAGGAAAAAAGCTTTAGTATTAGGTTCCTTCAATGTTTTTAACATTTCTTTCTCTTCCATGATGATGGTAGTAGGTTCTTTTTCAGACTTTCTATCAGGCAGGGGCTTCATGGTAAAAGTTTTCCCATCCTTGGTGATGGAGTAGGTGTTCTTCCTAAAATTGTGTATGGCATCTAAATAAAATTTCCAAGGCTTGCCTAGAAGGATGTGTGAGGCATCCATTTCAACCACATCACAAAGAACTTTGTCCTTAAAGTCTACAATTGAGAACACTATCCATGCTTGTTCTGTTACTAGAGTTTGTTGGCCTTTTGTTAGCCATTAGATATGATAGGGGCAAGGGTGTGGCTTCTTAGGGAGGTTTAACTTTTGAACCATTTCACAAGATACAAGATTTTTCAGTTGAACCAGAATCTATAAGTAGATTACATACCTTTCCATGACATTTGATCTTTGTCCTGAAGAGGTTCTTTCTTTGTGGAGGCTCTTGGTTTTGTGGCACTTGAAGGAAGACCTACCTCATCATCAAACATACTCCTTCCTCTAGTTCCAAGTCTCTAGTGTTAGCATTTTCTTCTTGTTTATCTTCTTGGATAAGTTGTGCTCTCCTCTCACCTTGATTTTTTTTATTCCTCTTCTCAGGGCACCTTCCTACATGATGTCCCATCTAATTGCAATAGAAACATTTCAATGGTCCATTACCTCCTCTAGGGTTTGTTCTTCTTCTATTGAAGGGCCTTCTTCCTCTATAGTTTCCTCTAAAGTTTGAGTCACTATTTTCTTTGTCTCCTTGGTTAGGGGTCCTTCTGTTGCTGCCACCATTCTATCCCTTGTTCCAAGAGTTTCCTTTGCCTCTAAAGTTCTTCCCATTATCATTACTATTCCCTTTGCCAAATTCCTATTTTATTTTCCATTTCTCCTCTACCTTGAGTGCCATTTGATAGCACTTATTGACTGTGGTAGGGCAGTGTAGGCTTAATTCCTCTTGAATGGATACCGTCAAACCATTCATGTATCTTGCTAGCTTTTCTTCCTCATCTTCTGCCACATTTGTCTTCATACATAATTTTAGGAACTCCTCGGTGTATGAGCCTACATCCATGTCTTTTTATTTCAAAGTTTTCTTCCTCCTATGGAGTTGTACCCCATAGTCTTCATCCACATATGTCTCCTTAATCAATGCTATCATCTTGTTCCATGAATTGATCATGCTCCTTGCATTCTTCACCCTCTTTGTTTGAATGAAGTTCCACCAAGTTAGGGCTGCTCCCTTCAACTTGGATCTTGCTATCTTTACCCTTTTATTTTAAGGGATGTCCTTACATTCAAAGAATGTTGTCAAAGCCTCTACCCAATCCAAGGCTAAATCTGCATTCATCTTGCCATTGAAGACCGACAAGTCTATCTTTTCCTCCATGGTTCTTCTCCCCATGGAATTTAAGGCATCAATGAGGGCCTTTGGTCTATAGGGATGTACTAGTTAGGATTATCTTCCTCCTCTTCACTCCCCTCTTCATTTTCAGACCCATCTTCCTTATCCTTGTCTAGCTTCTTTTCAAGTTCTTGAAGCCTCTTAGTTAAGGTTGTGTTTGCAGCCCTTTGTTCTCTCGCCATCTTTTCTAACTACCTATTTGTGACCCTTGTAGGGATCTCTTCATCCTCAGGAGTAGACATAGCTCTAATACCACTTGATGCAAAGTGGGCAATCAGA
Organism: Chamaecyparis obtusa; assembly: GCA_027943335.1. Taxonomy (NCBI): domain Eukaryota; kingdom Viridiplantae; phylum Streptophyta; class Pinopsida; order Cupressales; family Cupressaceae; genus Chamaecyparis; species Chamaecyparis obtusa. The sequence continues at coordinate 2,469,727 of BSBK01002404.1, read as the reverse complement.
AGCCTGAAACAGTGAGCAATTGGCAAGAATTGGGTACCAAGTACACTAAAATATGAATGGTCAAGTGCCCCACACTTATCCCAAGTTTATAATGAACAATAAATGAGGTTATCACAACCCCAAGACCCAAGGGTAACTAATCACTAGGTTCCACAAAGTTCTAGACACCAATGACCAAGGGTTACTAAGCAGTTTCCTTAACCCAATAAACAACCAAACACTATGAAATGACTCACAAGACCAAGGGTAGCCTACAAAAACTATTCTGGCCTATTTAGGTCCTATTTTTTTAGTTCCAATGGTTCTTTCACTTACAAGAAACCCATACATACTAGTTGCTTCACAAACCAAGGACTAGGCTTGTAGCCTTTCCTAGAAGGAGTTTTGATCATAAGTCAAAATACTTTTATATGAGGGATGAACTAGGTTGGAGATTCTGACACCCTTTTGGTCTTTACAAAACATATCCAAACACCAAGATGTGAAGTCCAATGAATGAGACTGAAACATCTAAACTAGACTGGCTATTAGGCCTAATTAGGACTCCAATTGCACTATGGGTGCTCTTTCTCCCAAGCTAACACCTGAACCAATTATGGGAGCATGTGAGGATATGTAAAAGAACTTAGAATCCATATTTTGGAGCCTTGATGAATCTCCAACCGAGAGTTATGGTGACTATTCTAAGTCATAGATTGGTGCACACATAGAGATGTACACCTAGGGCATAATGAAAAATCCACTCCCCTGCAAATCCACACTTCTAACCTGTAGAATATGATAATACATTGACAAAGGTAAAAATCCACCAAAGGGCATCAATTTCCCATGATGTAATTGTTCCAAACAACCAAGCCCTATTGGAAACCCTAGTTTTAAGCCTTCAATCCAGACAGTCTCACTAAAAACTATATATCTTACAAATTAGGAAAGATTAGAACATGAGACCAGTTGCAAATGAAATTAGATTTAGGGATCCAACTTTTGGTTTCACAATTTCATGCCCTCCTATCTATACCTATCCATACACTTCAATTCTCCTCAGAATTTATAGAGAAATGTTGATATTTTATTGATTCAAATTGCCAAATTACACATTGTTACCTTCCACCCACATGAAAGGGCTTATGAAGGCTTCCCCCATTATTTAAAACTTAATTTCAAACCATATGACCATTGGGGGCTTTGGTTACAACTTTTGGCAAAAGTTGTCAAAGTTGTTAAGCAACTTTTACAACATTTTTGCAATTTTTGCATACTAGGAGACCAAACTTGGTCTAGACCTAATCTAATAATCCAAAATGGATCTAAAGTATTAAAGACATGAAAAAATAAATCCTAAGTCTCTAGGCCATTTGACCACCTTTGACCATAGTTGACTAAGGGCTTATAGTTATGCCAATCTTGGAACTAGGTCTTACAACTTGGTTTATATGCCTAGATGGAAGATCTAACCTAACTAGATGTCCTTAGGACATTGATGACCATTATTTGTTAAGTTTATAGTGGGTGCTCTTGCACCACATTCTCTTTGACACAAGCAACTGGAAAGAAAATTTCAATTTTCATACTGAATTACATCATTTGCAGATATGGTATTTCTCATTCTATAGTCACAGATAATGGGGGATAATTCAAGAATAGAGACTTAGATGATCTATGTGCCAAATTCAAGATTACACAACATTGGTCATCTATCTACTATCCTCAAGGGAATGGACAAGTAGAGGCTTCTAAAAAGAATCTATTGAAAATCTTGCACCATACAGTTAATAAGACAGGAAGAGACTGGTATCTCATGATCAATCTAGCTCTCTGGGCCTACAGAACAAGTATCAGAACACTCACTGGGGCTACACCATTCACTTTAGTTTATGGGTCTAAAGTGGTACTGCCTATTGAGGTTAAAATCCCATCACTAAGAATCATAATGCATGGTCTAGTAATTGATGATGACTATAGAGTTTCTAGGTTGCAAGAACTTGAACTACTAGATGAGCGTAGACAAGTAGCATATGATCATCTCAAAGTGTATCAGAAAAGAATGTCTAGAGGCTACAACAAGAAAGTCAGACACAGAGAATTTTAGGTTGGTGATCTAGTCTTGAGAGAGAATCCTAAAAATCAATCACATAGAGAGTGCAAGGGGAAGTTTGAACCCAATTGGCTAGGTCCTTTTGTTATTACTACTACTTTTGGCTCTGGAGCCTATCAACTCTTAATGACTAAAGGAGAACAGCTCCGAGAACCAATCAACATTCTCTATCTAAAGAAATTCTATGCCTAAGGCATTTAGTGTATGGTAAAATGTCCTGAAAAAATCTTTAAAATCTGAAAAAGTCCTGAAAAAATGAACATCTTGGTGAAAACCTAGCAATAGGCGCCTTGATGATTCACAAAAAAAAATCAAAAAATGAAAAATATCAAAAAAATTGGAAAAATGAAAAATACAAAAAATGAGAAAAAGAAAAAGTGCCTTGGTGAAAACCTGGAAACAAGCGCCATGGTAGCAAAAATAGAATCTCTACCAAGATGATGAAAACTCGGCAAATGGGTGCCACTTGTTCAAAACACTCCATCTATCAGTGCAATCTTGGTCTTTCCCAACTTTTAGTCTTGCTTTAGTTTGTACATATCTCTTGGTTTGTTTGCCCATTCCTATTTTCAATAAGTCAGTTGGTACACCAATTGGCTCACACGTCTGTATCCTATCAATGCCTAACACTTGGGGGCAATCAATGTCATATCCTATGGCCTCAAGTACATCTTAGATGGGTCATATCTAGTCAGAGTCCTTTGAAGCTTCATCTGAGTCAGTCAGTCAGTCTCCTCTCCAGAAAGGATTTTGCATCTACAACAACACAATCAAACATCAACACAAACTGAAAACAATCTATGCTTTTTACATGCTTTTATCTACTTATATGCTTACTGATTTGCATTGAGATTTTTGCATATTGTGTCCTTTGAGCTCTTTGATGATGTCCTTTACAAGATTTAGAGAGTGATGACTGGGGGCATAATCTTTTCTTTGTCTTCTACTTGTATGTGAAAATCTAACAACTTTGGAAATTTTGGATTGAAATGGTGTCCATCTATAAGAGTCTCTATCTCGAATTGGATGGCCATGAGTACCTCGACCGTTGATACCCAGAAAATTCAAGGAAGTTTGATCTAACTATTGTCTTTTTGAGTGAGTTCTTTCTCCTACTATGAAGCGTGATCTTGCCTAAGGATGTGAACGATAAAGGGTCACTATGGGTAATTCACACTGGATTTAGAATGATCTCTTGACTATTTAATGTGTTTTAATGCAAGGTGTATTCAGGTCATCATGATGTTTATGTTCTGATGCTCATAAAAATTGCTATATCAAAATGGACATGATATTCAGGTCATCCTGGCATTTATGTCTTGGTGCTTATATCTAATCTGACATTCCAAAAACAAAATCAATATTTATATGTCCATGGTTTTCTAACCAATGGGCGTTATATTGATTCTTGAGCATACAAATCAATATTCATATGTCTATGGTTTCATAACTAGTGGACATTGTATTGATTTATCCGGTTACCTAAAAATTCAATGATGACAAATGACCGCCACATGACTAGTGACTAGGTCCTAGGTCTTAGGTTGCATTTCATTTTGCATGTCATTTTACACTTTGCACTTTGCGTGATCTCACAAGTTGCTTGAAAATCTTCAATAATTCTTCTAAAAGCTATACTTAAACTAAAAATGAAGAGCTGAATCTCATACGAGGGTCTCCTCACAGAACCACAAGCAATTACTATCCTAGGTTAGACATCCTTTTTGACATAAGATTGAGTACTTGTCTTCATCAATACCTAAAAAACATATCATGTGTATCATTGCACTTACATTATATATTCATAATCAATCATTCCATCTGTTGCATTACATTACATTCATGTGCATTATATACATTTCCATATATACACTTTCCATAATCAATCACATTTGCACAACATTCATACATTTAAAAAAAACCATTGCATTGCATAAATCCATACATACATTCTACTCTACTCATGGGATTTACATCACATGATATCATCATAAATAAAAAACATGACAAGTACACATGAAGTCACAACCAAAAATCTTGATCTAATATATATCATAAACCTCAAAATAGTCAGGGGTGCACTACTGGCACAGTGTACAAAAGAATGAGCTCATGTGAGCTATCAGAAGTTAGAATAGTATCAAAATCAAAAGAGCAAAAATATCAAAATATATCAACAAATTAGCTATCTGCATGCTCCTCTACATCTGGTGGAGGTGGTGGTGGTGCATCTGGCACTACCTCGGCTCCAGATGCCCTAGCTCCCTCCAATACTAACATATACTGAGAGTACGAAGGAACTCACTAAGAAAATGGGACAACAGTATAGTAAGCAAACACATAATATGCAGCCCAAGAGGTCTGATGAATAATCTTTGCCTATAATCTCTGAACCTCACCACAAAGCTCAGCACATTGTCTATCTACCTTAAGAAACCTCTCCTTCTAGCGAGCACTGCGCACCTTCAGGTCCCTAACCTGTAATCTGAGTCTCCTAATGACCTCCTATGGAGTAAGTGGTACACTAGGATCAGTATCGGCTGTCGGCATCTTAGTATTAATAGCTGGCTACTTTGTGGTCTCTTCCCTCTACTCCTTATGGTGTCTCACCTCAGCACCTAAATCAAAACTATTATCCTCCTGTAATGGATCAGGACCATCACCACCAACAACCTACTTAGCTGCAAGTACATCATCCATTGTGCCCACACTACCCAAAGTTCCACTTTCTCCTCTAGTATGTCTCCTCAAAGTACCTGTAGGTCTTCCTACTGAAGAACTAGTAGGATGAGGAGGTATTCTAGCATGTCTAGCTGGTCTTTGTGGTGTCACCACTACTCTCAGCCTAGGAGTTGTAGGCTAGGGTATCTATGCCTATGTACGCCTCTATCCTTGACCTGCCGGGGCACCTGTAATATCCATGGCCTCCTCCATGGAAGGAATCAAATCTGTCAGATCTAAGAACCTATAAATCGAGTTCTCTGCAAGCCATCTAATGAAACCATCTGTGACACCAGCATCAGCCACATCTTCTCTATAATCCTAGTTTTTGCCAACTATACCACTATACTCTTGTGTGCATAGAGCATATGAAAGTTGAGGACCCCATCCTAATTTGAGCTCTCTCAGAATCCATGCATAGGTAGCATGCTCCTATGGTGCATCCTAGATGATGCCATATTGCCTCCATACCCTAGTAATAAGAAAGCACTCTATGATAGATGTGGATCATCCAATCAATACACGGCTCTGAAAAAAATAACTAAACTACTCTCTGGCAGTAAGCTAGGCCTCTATAAGCAAATATGGTCTCCATACCAAAAATGTCATATCATCAAAGCACCATCTAAAGTACTATGTGTGGCCCATGCAGACCTGTGTAACATAACTTTAATAAGTATAAATCACAAGCTCTTATGGCTGGTGTTGTGACTAACAAACTGGTCTACACACTCGGATGTGCTCCTAGGCCCATATCTGAAGAACTAAAGCACCAGAAGAAAAAGACTTGCCCTCCTGATACACAATCTTGTACATCTCAGAGAATATATGTGCTAGCATGCACTGACCCCAAGCTAACTCAGAAGGAGTAGCCATCAACTGTGCCACCATCGGGGCCCAACCCATCAATAGACCATTCTACTAATGGTTAGACATAATGATGCCTCCTATCATCCCAGTAATAATGCACTCTAGTTTATGGGTCTACCCATAGTGTTGTACCAAGGTCTCCCAAGAAATAGAAGCAATCAACTAAGTTTCATCTCTGAAAAGACATCTAAATGCTAGTAGACCCGAGTTCCCCGAACTCACATAATCAGGACACTGACCATGGAATGGTATGCGCAGAATCTTGTACACATCCTTGGGTGTGATAGTAATCTCTCCAGTCAGCAAGTGGAAATTTTGGGTCTTAGAATGAAACCTCTCTATCAAGGTAGTCAATAGTTCATGGTTTACCCTAATCTTGGGTAATTGGATCAGATACTCAAAATCGCAAGAAGCAAGATGTACCCTCATAGGGTTAGGCAGTGATACACAAAGTCTCTGAGTAGCAGGATGAGAAATGCACACATGAACATCAGGATATATAACCTACACAACATAGAAACAAGGAATCCTATCAGTAATTTGGTTGAAAAATAGGCTAACATTACAAAAATTGAACAGTGCACTATCTTAGAAGGTACATTCAAAGCTCAGCAATTGGCCTAAGAAATCAGAAAATCAAAAATTTTGACCTAAGATGGAGGTTTAAGCTCACTGTTTCCCATATGAAAATTTAGATTGGCATTGAAACTCATATGAGTTTCTACATGGTATCATACAACAAAACATAGTGATACGAGTTTCTAAGGTTTCCCGTATGATAGAGGAGGGACTTGACAAAATGTCATACGACTCTTGGGTCCCTCTCATACGAGGCTTGGGGGGTTCTCATATGACAAAGGAAATTAAATTGGAAAGTCGTACGAGTCATGCAGGATAGTCGTACGAGCTTTCATGCATGCAAAAATTCAAAATTACAAACATACGAAAAATGACCTAAACATGCTAAAAACATGCAAAAATGGAATTTTCAGAGAGGCACAGTAGTCCACCTACCGAATGTCCATACTATCGAGGTCTCTGATGTCTATGGCTATACTCAAATAGATGGGAACTGACAAGTACCTTCATTTCTACCATTTTCTCACTCAGAGGATTCCACAAGGTTTTCAAAAGTCAATGGTGAAAATGAATTGAAAATGACCCTTCCGACCTTTATATAGCTTTTGACCTAATTTTCAAAAGTGCTCCGTTTTTCACAAAAATTGCACCCCTGGCTAATTTTGACATTCTGAACCCATTTTTGGGATCAAAATTGAAATCTGAGATCATTTACTATGTCAAATTCATGATTTTAAAATTTTTCAGACCCAAGATGTCTGACTGCTTGCATAATCAACCTTCAATCATCATAGAACTCTAGTTTTCAACTTAACTGGTTATCTTACATCAAACTATCAAAATTTTAACTTGGTCAACTATGGTAAACTCATGGTTTAACCTAGTCAAACTTGGTCTCTAGGACCTCTAAATGATGTAGAACATGTATAACCACTTCTTAAATCAATTAACATACTTCTAAACCATTCAACACTAAATTTTCTTGTCAGATTTCAATTTTCATCCCGAAGGGGGCATGGTATTGCACATCATTTAAGTCTGTAACTCAAGTTTGTCAATCACATCTTTCCTTAGTATTTAAGACAACAACCACATCTAGTTGCTGATTCATCTAAAGTCCTTGTCACTTGGGTAAAATCTAGTGATTCTTGGGGCATATCAGATTCATCGAGATCCAAATCAATCTGGTATCCTAAATCTATCTTGTAAACTGTATCATCTTTTCGTAACTATCAGTTCATTAACATCATTTCATTATTTCTTCATAACTGATGGGTTCAAGATGTGATACCAATATGATTCATACAAGGACATTGAGGTCTGGAATCAGTCACTCACTTCTTCACAATCATAAGGTTCAAAATCAGGTGTTTTGGCACTTTTTTGTAATCATTGGTTCATTTTTGCTATAGTTGACATTATCTTTGGTCACTCAGGACCTAAATCTTAAATCTTGAATCTTTAAATCTTTCAATCGATTTCTATCTCAGAATCGGTTAATCTTTCAAATCTTTCAAATTAGTTTCATACATCTTTATCATACATAGACTATTCTTCAAACCACTACACTTTCCACAGTGATTCAAAGAGGGGCAAAATGTAATACCCCAAAAATGGGCTATACGTTCATTAATCTCCTACATCTTCAATTCGAATGAAATCGACATCGAAGTCCTAACCTAAGGCACATCTGCAAATTATCGAATCCTAATTGATTTTATCCTAATTCTACATCAGAGAATATTCTTAGAAATATTCCTAATTTATCCTAATTATCTTTGATTTAATAATTGTTTGGCGATAAATGTCATTATTTATCCCAAAGTTTGATTAATTAAATCTTCTGAATATTTAATTAATCAGATTTAATACTGCCACTTAATTATTTAATTAAATTTATTCCTAAATTGTATTATTTAGTTTTGACAATAAATCAAAAATCTTATGACTAATTGATTAAATTCTTATTTAATTAATTCATGTTAGTTGTCAATATTTAACAATATAGTTTTAGAATAAAGTTTGATTTAATAATTGATTAACCCATAAATCAATATCATTTATTTATTAAATTAATTTATAATTAAATCATGCACAATCAGAAAAGCAGGCAACTAGAAATTAACAATCAATTTTAAAATTGAAACTCAACATCTGATGATGAGTTGAAATTTGATTTTGAGTAAAACTCTACTTTTGCATGATTTTTGTGAGTTAATTATCTCTAATTTCCTGATAACTCAAAAATCAACCTGAGTTTATCAAGAGTGATTTATGGCTTTTCTCTTGCATCCTCAAAGCCCTAGATTTTTATAAAGTCAAGGCTCAACTCTTCATTTTTATGAACACTCAAATTTGCACAATTACTCTGGCGAATTGGCAATTGAAGGATTGAGCACTTGCGACAGGCAATTTGTGAGATCTTTCATAGTTGATCATAATCTTTCATAGTTTTTGCATAGTTTCATATCATAGATTTCATATCATTCATAGCACTCTTAGATTGAATCTACATTCACTCTCAATTTCATTCATATTAGCTTAGATTCATATAGTTTTTCATTTGTATTGCATAGAAAATCCAAAAAATATAGCTTAATCTACATTCATAGTCTTTCATATTTTGCATTCAAATCCTTCATTTAGGTGTTGTATTGTCACTGATCTCGGTCTGATCTGAGAGTATCATACTCACAACTATTAGAAGGCAGTAAATCACCTGGTTAGCATAGTTTCAATTACTTCCAGATTTTGGTTTTTGCTAACCTCTAATGTTTTACTGAAGTGTTGTATCTATAGCTAGGTACAAAATTCACACACATCTAATAGTAGGTAGTCTTTGACCCCGATAAAAGGTCAAAGACCACTTTAATATTTTGAAGGGCCTCCTTGACTTTGTCACAAATCTCAGAAGTTCACCGAAAAGGGTATCCAAATCCAAGCTTAGATCTGCAGTTCCGCACCTGTACCTACAAGAAAAAGAGAGTTTCTGTTGTTTGTGTGGGGGGTTTGCCTTGGTCAAACCCCAATTTAATAATTAACCTTGAAATTGAATTAAAATTGTATTGTGCATAAACAAAGTAAATGAAACAATTCACCTTGCTTATATTGAAGTCCTTGTAGAGGATTCAAATCCTCAAATCCACAAGTAGGGATGCTCCAATGGATGTAGAATGAATGTAGGATGTCTCAAATCAATGGCATTTTATTTTCAACATCAATCTTGAATGGATCTTTGCATATGAGGAGGCTTGGATGAATGTGGATGGAGAAATCTTCAAGGGGGCTCCAAAGAGATTGAATCATTCAATGGCTAACAATGGATCTCCTTGATGAATTCTTGAATGCTTGAATGCTTGTCTTGAAGATGAATGATTGTTTGCTTGCTTTCCTTCTCCTTCTTGCTTACTTTCACTTGAGAGCTTGATTGCAAAAGTGATGTGAATAATGGATTGCAAAACTTGATGGAGAAAATGAGAGAAGAAGGCTTCCTTTTATAGTGATCTAGGGCACAAACCTCTAGAGAAGACCAACATTGGAGAATTAAATCCCAATTAACCTTAACCCCTAGAAATGGACCCATATTAAATTAAATTTAAGGATTTACCATTCCGAAACCTAAAATGGCCAACTCGGAAGCAGGAAAATTAATATTTTTGAAACCTGACACCCGAAAATCATGGGAACCTGAAATTTGAAATATGGGTCAAGGATGAGGTAGACCCCACCCTAGGTCAAGGTTGAGGTCATTTTAATGAACTAGGTTAGGTTTGAGGTCATGTTTGACCCTCAAGGTCATCTTTGACCTTGAGGTCAAAAACCTTAGGACCTCAATCCGAAGTGTTGAGAAATGTAGAAATAAAGTGGAAAATAGGTGCAGAGAGAAGCAAAGTGGAGGGAGAGAACCAGATACATGCAAATACTTGATCAAGGTGCTTAACATGACCCCAACAACTTACTCAGAGGGATAAACAATCTTATCATAGAAGTGCTTCCATTTTAAGATGATACATTAAGCCCCCACTTTAGCAAGAGTATGGACTCGATGCAAACTCTTGGTAAAGGAGATCAAAATGAAAAGATAATCTTATCATAATCAAAGGGAAAAAGAGAAACCTCAAGCCCCCAAGGACTCAAGTCTTTGTCAACTCCAAGATCACAATAAGAGACATCTCTATAGAGAGAGAGAGGGTGTGATTATCTCACCCAATGAGAACTTATGTCCTATTGTGAACCACACAAGAAAATGATGCAACTGGAAAGATGGAATCAAACTGCCTAGTGAATATGGCTACTCACTAGTCAACCCATTAAGGATTTACCCTTAGGAATATTCTATTCCATAAGAATAAAACCAAAAATAAAAGAGATCCAATCTTAAGGACACCTCCAACCTTAAGGGATCAAAAATATATATATTTGAAACTGGAGGGATCAAGAGATCCTAAAATATAAATCCATGCTTTAAGGATTAGTTACTAATCCAAAAAGGGAGAAAAGTTATCTTGAAAAATAGTATATGCATATCAAAAAGTGCATGTGTGCAACAAGTGAGTAGAGCATATGCCCCCACGTTAAAGTCATTTCTAACACTTTAACAAAAGCAATGACTTTAACAAAAACATAAACAACTCCACTGATTACGTTTCCACATCGAGATGCCCCCAAATGAAGACAAATCAAGGGAAATATCATAGAAACATATAGAGAACACAAAAGGGATCTACCTACCATGGGGTTAGTATGATCATAAGATTATATATATATATATATATATATATATATATATATATATATATATATATATATATATATATATATATATATATATATATATATATTATTGCAAATGAATTGACATCATTCCCCAAAGAAAGTAGAACTACAATCACAAAGGAGGAAAGATCACATAAGATATACGAAGAAGAATCTTTTCAGACCATGACATGGAGACCAAAAAGAATCAGTGCCACAATGTCTCAAATCTAAGCAGATTACACAAGGAAATATTTACGAACAATAGCACATTTATGACATAACATGAAACAACACATAGAAGAATAGAGATACATACAGAGGAATAGTACAATAGTTTTGATTCCATTATCACCTTGCACCAACTGAGTAACAAGGGTCGTATAAAATAATCTAACAACATTTAGCAAACATATCACGGGAGAAGCATAGTACAACATGCAAACACACAATAAAGCTACTATAAAGGACAAGCTAATCAAGTGTCCTACCTACTCTCCCCATCTCATTATATATCATTTAGGGAAGGTGGGTAACTCACAAGAGGGATGATATCCAACATAGTAGGAATGATAGCCAATTCCAAACAAGGATCCTCTTGAGAATCACAATGTTCGACACTAGGTGTAAGAGATAATTGTGATGAAAGCATATTAGGTAAATCAATGTCAATGTCAATAATCTCGTATTCATCATTAACATCATTAGTATCATCAAGAGTATCTTCTTCATCCAAATTAATCAAGATAGGATCTAAGAAACAAATAGAATCATCATAATCATGCATCTTAACATCATTATTAGTAACAACATCATGTATAATCTTATCCGAAGAAGGTAGATATCTTTAAAGAATAGAATTATGAGCTTTAGCATGAGCATGATGCTTCTTACGACATTCATTAGCAGATCGATTATATTTTTATTTACTTTAAATAGGGGGAGAACTGTATGCACCCTAAAATGGTCGCCTAGACTTTGGGCCCCCATTCAACAATTTATCAAATCCCTGAATCAATATTTTCAAAAATCAACATTTTATCAATTATATCAATTTCCTTGATCAAATCCTATTTTATCATTTTTTGATTATTTGTCTTGGGCTAACCATTTTATCCTAAAGTCTTTATTTATTTAAAAGGAATATTTCCTCCCCTTTTAATAAATAAAAAGCCCCCACTTTTCCTCTTATCCTAAGTTGCACAAATAAAATATTATTCTTATTTTATAAAAAGGAAAAAGTACTTTTTGTCTTATATGGACACAAAAGTCAACTCTTATTTTCTCATTGGAAGATATTTGTGCACATGGATTGCTCTTCTTTGATGCTCCACCATTGATTAAATCTTTTGCCTCTTAATCTCCATGGTCCATTCTTTTTTATTTCCTATAAAAGAAGAGCTCTCTTCCTCATTTTTCATATGCAATTTTGAATACTAATGTTATGCTATAGATTTTTTAGGTCATTTGGAGCTCTTTGAAGACATTCTTGCATTCAAGCTTCGAAGACATTGTTATTACATTTCATTTAGTTTGCTTTCATAGTTGCATAATCATGGCATTCTTAGTATAGATTTCTTTTATACAATAGATTAATCTCACATAGTTTAATTAGGAGGGATTGTAAGACTTGTACTTTCCTTTCATAGTCTAGTTTGCACTTTCCTTTCATAGATTAGATTTCATTTCAATCATTACATTGTTATCATTTAGTTTAGCTTGCATTTTCATTCTTAGTTTGCTTGCATTGCATTGCATTTCATCTTGATTTCATTGGGGATATTGGCACTCTTGCCCTTGTCTTCACTTGAATCTCTCATTGTGTGGTTGACTAGCAAGGTCATTAGCTTCATAGCTCTAGCTAAGAGCAATTTTACAATCTTGCAACTCCATACATAGAGTGCTATGGATCGATTTGTGAGGGCTCATTCTTGAGTTTCCTTGCATGTAAGGATTCATAGAAGTGTGACATTTCTTAAAAATGTCTTACATTTCCTTGCATGAGATGTCTTACCCACTAGTCTAAGTATGATGTGATATTTCTTACTAAGCAAATTTGATGCTCAAAGTTTGACTCTATGACCAACACACATGCACTTAAACGCTTGATTTGCTAAGATTTGTTTGGCTTTATTTTTCTTTGTGTGTTGTCTATGAGGATTTCTTTGATGAGTGTTCTCTCCCTATGATAGTTTTTGATGATGCATAGCTAGAAGACTGAGGGTATAAGAACATGTTTTATTTCTTTATCTGCTTGTGGGTATATTTTGTTGATCCTAACTGTCATGAGCATTTATGCTGGTCTTACTTGACACTAGGGATTGACAAGGTATTATCCTTGACTATTTTGCAAGTGCATACTTATAGTCATCTTGACTTTCTTGTGTCTCAATGTGAGTATAATCTTTCCATATCAAACTTAGGGAACTTCACTGCACTAGTCATCTTAACCTACATGTCTTTGGTGCCTAGGTGGGATTCCCACATTCTTATCTGATATAGATCATATTCATATACCCATAGTCATACTAGTGTGTATTGTATGATCTTATGATGCTACCAATAACGCTCGATGATGATAATTAGATGTCTATAAGCGTTGTGACCTTGCAAGTCAACCACTTTTCATAGTAGCTTGCATTTTTAGGGTCATGTTAGATTAGTTTTGCATCTTGCATATGGAGAGAGCTCTTCTTTTATCTTTATGTTAGCTTGTGGTGACTAATCAAGATAGTACTATCCAGGAAAGTACTGTACACTTTTCCCCCCGACCTTGTGATTTTTTTTGAGGCTGACTACTTTTCAATTATTTGGGCCGACATGTTATAATTCATTCTAACCCTAAAACAGCAAAAATATTGTATAATATGGCTTAGGGTTAGGGATTTTTTGAATGTATGATTTTAGTACTTGCGGTGGAATTGAGCTGTAATGGATTACGGATTGTAATCAGGTTGTAATCACTGGATAATAATAATATTGGACTCGTTGTTGGTGGATGTAGCCCAGGGATTGGGTGAACCACGTTAAATCTTTATGTCTTGTGTTCTCTTCTGTGTGTTTATTGTTTTTCTAATATTAGTTATATTTGCACATAATTGTTATTTCTGCCTTGTTAATCCTAACAAGTGGTATCACAGTGAGGTTATTTCATTTGTTCTTTCATCTATTCTCTAAAGCAGGTCTCACGAGTTAGTGGGAGAGTCTCTCGGTTAAGTGGGAGAAATGGTAGATGAGGGTAGGCTAAAGGTTGATAAGTTTAATGGGTAGAACTTCCAGTTATGGAAGATGCAAATGGAGGACTATCTCTATTAGAAGGATCTATGGCGGCCATTAGAGGGAATAGCCAAGAAAGATCCAGAAATGTCTCAAGAAGATTGGGATATTTTGGATAGGAAGGCACTGGGGAGTATTCGTCTATGCCTAGCACAATCGGTGGCATTCAATATTACTGGAGCAATGAAAGCTAAAGATCTGATGGACACCCTAGCGAAGTTGTATGAAAAGCCTTCAGCTTCAAACAAGGTATTTCTTATGAAGTGTTTATTTAATATGAAAATGGTAGAAGGTGGATCAGTCGCTGATCATTTGAATGAGTTTAATATAGTTACAAGTCAATTAACCTCAGTTAAAATTACTTTCGATGATGAGGTTAGGGCTCTCTTGATTTTGTGTTCTTTGCCAAAAAGCTGGAATGGCTTGGTAATGGCTGTTAGTAATTCTATTTCTGGTTCAAATACCCTAAATTTTGATGATGTTGTTGGTGTTATATTGAGTGAGGAAATTCGTAGGAAAAGCTCAGGGGCATCCACATCGGGTAGTGTATTGAACGCAGAAAGCAGAGGCAAAATAAGAGATAGAGGAAACAACTCTGGAAATCATGGGAAATCAAGAGGAAAATCAAAGGGAAAAAGGTCTGAATCCAAAGGGCCAAATGATTGCTGGTACTGTGGAAAACCAGGTCATAAGAAGAAAGATTGTTGGTCTTGAAAGAAAGATCAAGGAGACAAAAATGATGGAAATAAGGAGGCAAATGTGGTAAGTAACAAATCTGAAGAGGATGCTTTGCTTTTGTCTTTAGAAAATGTTGATGATTCATGGGTGTTAGATTCGGGGGCTTCATTTCATGCTACACCCCATAGAAGTTATTTTGTTGATTATGTCTAAGGGGATTTTGGGCTAGTTTATTTGGGAGATAATGAACCCTGTCAAATTGTTGGAAAAGGAAAAATCAAGATTAAGTTGCAGAATGGGAATCATTGGCTACTACAAGAGGTAAGACATGTTCCAAGGTTGAGTAGAAATTTAATTTTAGCAGGGCAATTGGGTGATGAGGGTTTCACAGTTACTTTTAATGATAAAAATTGGAAGGTTTCAAAATGTTCCTTAGTAGTAGAAAAAGTTGTGAAAGTAGGCACCTTATATCTTTGTACAGGTCATACTGTTCCTTCTACTTTAATTGTTTCAGAAGAAAATGAATGTTCAGGAATAGTGGCTGTAGTTGAGCAGGAAGAACATCAGATCGTTGTTGTAGATTCTGACATAGCATTGTGGCACAACAGACTCAAGCACATGAGTGAAAAAGGTATGAAATTACTTCATTCAAAGAAAGTTTTACCTGGTTTGAAATGTGTCAATATGGATTTCTGTGAAAGTTGTGTCTATGGAAAACAAAAAAGAGTTAGTTTTGTGAAGAATGGGAAGGAAAAGGGTAAAAGCACAATCGAGTGTCACCTTTTGGGCTAACTCAAATCACTCGGCCCAGTTAGACTTGACCAAGTTATACTCAGGTGAGTCTAACATGGCCGAGTACACGTAGGTGCCACACAGTACTGAATGGCATCTACGTGGCCCATTAGACTAGGCCGAGTGGTACTCGGCTGAGTAGGACTCGGCCAAGTCAAAATAATATTTTTAATATAAAAAAATATCACAAACCACTCATTTGCACAGTATTAGGCTATTTGAGTGGGGCTGACCCCTAGGGGGACTCGGCCGAGTCAAACTCGGCCCAGTCAGACTCGGCCCAGTTGGACTCGGCCCAGTCTACTTAGGTGGCATGCCATGTTGGCAGCCAAACCACCAAAAATACAAAAAAACTAGAATTTTGCACTTCTGTTGTTCCTTTCTTAGATCAAAATAGAAAATGTTAAAAAACTAAAAGTACCCTTTTCTAGATCTCGAAAGTATGATTTTGGACATATAAATTTTATATTGTTTCATGTACAAAATGTTAAACAAATTTGCTAAAAACTACATGTAGGTATATTAAACTTTGAGAAGACATTGATTCCGAAAATATAGAAAAATACTAAATCAATTCAAAAAAAATTTAAAATTATATAGGGCACTAGAGAAGAGAGTCCTCTTCAAGAATATATAATTTATTTGGTTTTTGGTATTTTTTTTATAGGGTAAAAGTGACGGGAGACAAAAACTATTGATTTCAGGTAAGGTCAACTTTCAATACTTATAACGGGTAAACTATAGATCAAAAAAACTTCTTTCTTTTTTCTTGCACTAGATATACATGTGATCTAAAACATATTATGAAATTGGAGGGAAAAAAAATATTTTACTTATAATTATTTGACGGGAAGTGAACTCGCTTATTTGTAGTATTTTTAGGATATGAAAAATAGACCCAAAAAATTAAAAAAATATATTAACTTTTGCTCAAATTAATTTTTAAAAATTATAGGTATAAAATTCATCCTATTTTACACATTTCATCAGTTTACATCATCTTCAAATTCTCAACAGAAATGTGACTTTTATGCCCTTGAAGTTTTTCAATTTTTGTGTTGTTAGCCTCTTCCTTTGTAAAAGGGTGACAACTTATTGTGCTTTTACCCAAAAGAAAAATGAGAGATTGGAGCTTGTGCATACAAATGTATGGGGACCAGCTAAGGTATCTTCCCTTGGTGGCTCTCTATATTATGTTACATTTATAGATGATGCAACAAGAAAAGTATGGATTTATTTCCTTAGACAGAAATATGATGTATTTCAAACTTTTAAAAAATGGAAATGCTTGGTTGAGAATGAGACTGGTAAAAAGTTAAAATGTCTCAAATCTGATAATGGTGGTGAGTATTGCAGCATAGAATTTGAAGAATATTGTTTCTCTAATGGTATTCGTAGGTAGAAAACTGTACCAAGGACTCCACAAGAAAATGGAGTGGCTAAACGCATGAACAGGACAATAATAGAGCATGCAAGGAGTATGAGGTTGCATGCTAGGCTGCCCAAAAATATGTGGGCAGAGGCTGTGAACACTTCTATTTATTTAATCAATAGAGGCCCCTCTACTCCTTTGGACTATGGTATTCTAGAGGAAGCATGGAGTGGTAAGAAGGTGAGTTATTCTTTTCTCAAAACTTTTGGTTGTGAAGCCTTTGCACTTATAGATTTTGAAAATAGAACCAAGCTGGAAGCTAAGTCAAAGAAATGTGTATTTGTTGGATATGGCATTGATGAATTTGGTTATAGGCTTTGGGATTTTGAAAATTATAAAATTGTAAGAAGCAGGGATGTCATATTCAATGAGAATGTATTGTACAAAGATCTGCTGCAGCAGCATGAGAAGAAAGAAAATGATTATGTAGTACTGGATGATACTCCACAAGTTCATGTTCCAGTAGTTCCTTATGCTCTGCAACAATAGCAGCAACAAATACCACACACACCAGTGAATGTTAGATGATCAACAAGGCTAAGTAGACCTCCAAAAATATTTTCTCCATCTTTGTATTCTATTTTGTTAATAGATGCTAGTGAACTTGAATGTTATAATGAAGTTGTGTAGGTGGATACAAAGCTTCAGTGGGAGTCTGCAATGACAGATGAAATGGACTCTTTGCTGAAAAATCAAACATGGGATTTATGTAAGTTACCTGCAGGTAAAAGGGCTTTACAGAATAAATGGGTTTACCGGATAAAAGAAGAGGATGGAGGTAAGGAAAGATTTAAAGCCAGATTAGTCGTAAAAGGATTTGCACAAAAATATGGTATTGATTTTGATGAGATATTTTCTCTTGTTGTTAAAATGACTTCTATCCGTACTGTTTTAAGTATTGTGGCTAGTGAAGATTTGCATTTAGAGCAGCTTGATGTTAAAACAGCTTTTCTTCATGGTGATTTGGATGAAGAAATATATATGGTTCAGCCACAAGGTTTTGAGGTCAAGGGTAAGGAGAATTTGGTGTGCAGATTACAGAAAAGTTTATATGGCTTGAAGCAAGCACCTCGGCAATGGTATATTAAATTTGACACTTTTATGAATGAGCATGGATATAGTCAGTGTCATTCTAACCATTGTGTTTATTTTAAGAGGTTGGATGATGACAGCTACATTATTTTATGTTTATATGTTGATGATATGCTTGTAGCTAGGTCTAACATGGATCATATTCAGGGGTTGAAACAACAGTTAGCAAAATCTTTTGCTATGAAAGATTTGGGGGCAGCAAAACAAATCCTTGGTATGAAAATTTGCAGAGATAGGAAAAATAAGAAATTGTCTCTATCTCAGGCTGATTATATTGAGAAGGTGTTGCAACATTTCTCTATGGAAAATTCCAAAGTTGTCAGCACACCTTTGCCTGGTCATTTGAAATTGACTAAGGATATGTGTCCCAAGACACCAAAAGTAGAGACTAAAATGTCTAAGGTACCTTATGCTTCAGTTGTAGGGGGCTTAATGTATGCTATGGTATGTACTAGGCCAGATATTGCACATGCAGTGGGAGTCGTTAGCCGATATATGAGTAACCCTGGTATTGAGCATTGGAATGCAGTCAAATGGATTCTCTGATATTTGAGAGGTACATCCAATAAGTGTTTACACTTTGGGGGTTCTACTATGATTGTACAAGGCTATGTTGACTCAGATTTGGTAGGAGATATAGATAGCAGGACGAGTACTACAGGTTATATATTTACTATTGGTGGGACAACAGTGAGTTGGATTTCTCGACTACAAAAGGTGGTTGCTTTATCCACTACAGAGGCAGAGTATGTTGCTGCTATAGAGGCAGCCAAGGAGATGATATGGCTTCAATTCTTCATGGAAGAATTGGGACATCCACAAAAGGATAATTTTCTACATATAGATAGCCAAAGTGCCATTCATCTTGCAAAAAAATTTTCTTTGTACTCAAAGATAAAACACATATAGTTGTGGTACCATTTCATTCAGTCAGTTTTGGATGATGGAAAGTTAAGGCTGGAAAAGATTCATACTGATGATAATCCAGTAGATATGTTTACAAAGGTAGTAACAAGGGAGAAGTTGAACTCATGTTCAGCTTCAGTTGGTCTTCTAGACTAAACAAAATAAAGGAACAGTTGAGTCCAGGGTGGTTTGATCCAGTGGGAGCCTCATATGGTAGTGGTATTGCTACAGGATCAATCTCCAAGTGGGAGGTTTTTTTTTTGTATAGTGTGGATACTGATCAGTCACCAAGTGGGAAATTGTTAGCTTGTGGTGACTAATCAAGAAAGTACTATCCAGGAAAGTGTTGTACACTTTTTTTGAGGCCAACTACTTTTCAGTTATTTGGGCCGACATGTTATAATTCATTCTAACCCTAAAGCGGCAAAAATATTGTATAATATGGCTTAGGGTTAGGGATTTTTTCACTTTATGATTTTAGTACTTGCGATGGAATTGAGTTGTAATAAGTTACAGATTGTAATAAGGTTGTAATCACTGGATAATAATAATATTGGACTCGTTGTTGGTGGACGTAGCCCAGGGATTAGGTGAACCACGTTAAATCTTTGTGTCTTGTGTTCTCTTCTATGTGTTTATTGTTTTTCTGATATTAGTTATATTTGTACATAATTTTTATTTCTACCTTGTTAATCCTAACACTTTCATGGACTAGTTGGTCAACTGCACTCACCTTTCCTTTTCTCGATCATGTCTTTCGCTTCTTGTCTATAGCATTTTGACTTTTTGACCTAATTTCCAAAACACCTCAGAATTGCGCAAAAATTGCACCCCTAGCTAATTTTAGCATCCTCGATCTATTTTTGGACTCGAAATCAAAATTCAAGTTAATCTTGATAGTCAAAATTGCATTTCAAAATTTTCACCCTCTTCTACGCAATTGGTTGACCATTTGAGGCCTGATCCTTCGATCTTTGTTGGGGCATCTTCATTTCTTCACCCCCATCTCTTTCAAAACTCCTAGTCTATCATTCATTATCACTCACTTCATTTCTCTAAGGTTTGACTTAATTTTTATCCTATATCTTTCCCAGTCAAACCTAGTCAACCTGGGGCATGTTTTCACTACTTGATGGTTATCCTATTATCCTCATCTTCGATTATGATTTCTAGTGCTTTGATCAAGTTTATCAATTTCTTGTTCTCCTCTACCTAATTTTGATTTTGATTCCGAGGGGGTAGTACCTATCATCTTTAATCTTTGATTCAGCTTTATCATTCAGCTCAGCTTGAGATTCTTATTTGGAGACTTGATTATCACCTAGCAGCGATGGTGGTGATTTCATCTTTTGATTTTTATCTCCTATTTTTAAGACTTGATTATTTCCTAGCAGCGATAGCAATAGTTTTGTCTAAGACTTGATTTGCACCTAGCAGTGACGGTGTTGGTCTTGTCTTTCAGCTTTTGCTTATTTTTGTCCTAATGTGTTCCCAAAATGAACACACATCTAGGTTGTTTTGTGATCCCAAATCGATCTCACATTTCAATTTATTCTTTGACTGTGTGTTCCCAAAATGATCACACATTAGTCAAAGAGGGGAAAATGTATGCACCCTAAAATGGTCACCTAGACTTTGGGCCCCCATTCAGTAATTTATCAAATCCCTGAATTAATATTTTCAAAAATTAGCATTTTATCAATTATATCAATTTCCTTGATCAAATCCTATTTTATCATTTTTTGATTATTTGCCTTGGGCTAACCATTTTATCCTAAAGTCTTTATTTATTTAAAAAGAATATTTCCTCCCCTTTTAATAAATAAAAAGCCCCCACTTTTCCTCTTATCCTAAGTTGCACAAATAAAATATTATTCATATTTTATAAAAAGGGAAAAATCACTTTTTGTCTTATATGGACACAAAATTCAACTCTTATTTTCTCATTGGAAGATATTTGTGCATATGGATTGCTCTTCTTTCATGCTCCACCATTGATTAAATCTTTTGCCTCTTAATCTCCATGGTCCATTTCTTTTTATTTCTTATAAAAGAAGAGCTCCCTTCCTCATTTTTCATATGCAATTTTGAATACTAATGTTATGCTACAGGTTTTCTAGATCATTTGGAGCTCTTTGAAGACATTCTTGCATTCAAACTTTGAAGACATTGTTATTGCATTTCATTTAGTTTTCTTTCATAGTTGCATAATCATGGCATTCTTAGTATAGATTTCCTTTATGCAATAGATTAATTTCACATGGTTTAATTAGGAGGGATTGTAAGACTTGTACTTTCCTTTCATAGTCTAGTTTTCACTTTCCTTTCATAGATTATATTTTCTTTCAATCATTGCATTGTTATCATTTAGTTTAGCTTACATTTTCATTCTTAGTTTTCTTGAATTGCATTGCATTTCATCTTGATTTCATTGGGGATATTAGCACTCTTGCCCTTGTCTTCACTTGAATCTCTCATTGTGTGGTTGACTAGCAAGGTCATTAGCTTCATAGCTCTAGCTAAGAGAAATTTTACAATCTTGTAACTCCATACATAGAGAGCTATGGATCGATTTGTGAGGGCTCATTCTTGAGTTTCCTTGCATGTAAGGATTCATAGAAGTGTGGTCACTTTTTCACCATACAAGAACTAGGAGGAACAATCACAGGATCCTTCACATGTTCTCTAGGAAGATCAATAGAATTATCAACAATAGGAGGAACTTGATTGACAGAACTAGAAGCCATAGTTAAAGGAGGTATGGAAGGTGTAGGAAAAATACAACGATTAAGATCCATAGGAGGTATGCTTAATTCAAGAATCTTATGATGTTTATAAGCTTGATATGAATGAAAAAGATTATTAGGTCACGGAGGACATAAATTAGGTAATGAAGGCCAAAAGAAATAAAGAGAAGCATAGTCTCTAGGCCTAGAAGGTTGATATAAACTATGATTAACCATCTTTAATTCTTCATCATGAACAAATTTAAGACACTTATGGATAGGTGAAGCAACAACATGCATGGCATTCAACCAAGGCAAACCTAACTTAACTTGAAATTGATCAGAAGTAGGAATGACAACAAAGGTAGTGTTCACAATTTTTTCACAAAGTTCAACAGGTAAAGTAATAGAATCAAATGATGGATAAAGAAAACCATTGCAATTTTGAATCCACACATCTGATGTATCATAAGAATCAAGTTGTAATCTTTTCATAAAAATATTTTCTTCAGTAATAACATTGACTAAGGATGTAGGATCAACAAGACAACCACAAGTAGGTTTCTGAGAAATCCTAGCATATATATAAAGGGGACCATCAGGAGCTTTAATAGTCTCAGAGTCATCAAAGGTAATCAAAATCTCTTGAGGTCTTTTATTCTTAGGTTGTTGTCAAGGTTTAAGTTGATTTTTCAATTGAGGCTTAGGTTTTGGTTGAGGTTGAGATTGAACTTGAGGTTGAATATGAGATTGAGGTTGAGGTTGAGGTGGAGATACAGATTGACCAACATGCTCCACTTGATTAACAACATGATTGAGATCATCCATCTTTGAATCATACACAATTTCCATAGCAGATGGCTGAGCAATGGTATTAGTATCATGCGTAGGTAAAGGATTCGTCTAGATTTGAAGGTTTTTATTAGGAGAGATAGATTTGTTCCCACTACCATCAAGATTATCAACAAATAAAGCACTAGAATCAATTAAGTCTTGAACCTTATGTTTTAAAGAATAACACTTCTCAATATCATGACCATTCTAACGATGATATTGACAAAAATCTTTAGGATCAAAGGATTTAGATGCAATTGTAGCAGGTAAAAGAGGTCGAATAGGAGGTAAAGTAATCATATTACTAGTTAACAACCTATTCATAACAGAATGTAAAGATTCAAAAAGAGGAGTAAATGTACGATTTAATAGAAAAGCAATGGATGCAAAAGTGGCATTGTGAGATGCAAAAGCAACTTGATCAGCAACTGCGTTCACTTGTTTGTTTATCTTGACATAGTTGTTGAATTTTTTAAATTTGTTTGGATTAGGAGAAGCATCACTTTTATCAACTAGAACAGTAGCCATTGGAGTGGTGTTGTCAAATTGACTCACTTGTAATTGATAATGATGAAGCATTGCACAAAGTTGTTGAAAAGAGGTAAATTCAGTAAGTAGAATCTTATCTCTAATATCCTTTTGCAAATTTGAAATAAACATACATTGAATATCAATATCAGGAATAAGATAAGAAATATGAGCATACAAATGCTTAAATCTACCAATAAATTTAGTTAATTTTTCCTTAGCACTTTGTTTACAATGCATCAAATCAATCAAAGAAACTTGCAGGCTAATGTTGTTTTGAAATTGTTGAATAAAAGCATTGGCAAGTTGTGAAAAGGAATCAATAGAATAAGGAGGCAAGGAACAATACCATTATAAGGCCTTGTCATGGAAGGTTCTAGCAAACAGTTTGGCTAAAATCCTATGGTCATGAGCATAATCACTACAAAAAATTTGGAAAATTTTAACATGATGAATAGGATCTCCTTTTCCATTGTAATTCTCAAGATGAGGCATATCAACTTGTTGAGGAACAAGTGTATGAATGATGTCTCGGTACAAGGGACTTCCCATGTCACATGTAGGAACACTAAACTTGTTTTGAGTTAGAGAAGCAAGTTGTTATTGTAAGGATGACACTATTTGAGCCAAACTGATCATTGTTGAATCATTAGATGAAATAGGAGGAATAGCAACATTAGAAACACTAGGTACAATGTAAGAAGCTACAGGAATAGAAGACATAATTGGAGAAACACTAGGAACTATAGTTGGAAGCAGATTGGAATAAGTAAAAGGAACATTATGATATGAAGGTTTTGATCTAGGAAGGGACATAGGAGGAACACTCATAGGAATAGAGGGAACCATCATATTCACCAAAGAAGGAGTATAGGTAGGAATACTAGGTAAAGGATTAGAAGAGGTTTCTACACTAGTGATAGGAGAAATCTGTTATATAGCTAAACATGGACCTCTAATCTAGCTATAAACACAACATAGTCATTGCTTGATCATCGAATCATGAAATTGAGTATGAATTACCCATTCACATGATTCTATCGATTCGACCTATTGCCTTCTAATTAACTGGGGTGTTTGAATTACTCTCAGAATGAGAGCCAACAAACATAAGACCAAGCTAATACGAAGGATTTTCAAAGCTTGAAAGATGAACAATAATGAAATTAATCTAGAATGAGAGATGCAATTAATCTAATAGCTTGAAAGAAATATGAGGATGCCAATTAATCTAAATAACTTTGAAAGAAATATGAGATTAATCTAATAGCAATAAGCAAATTAATCTACTATGAAAATGCAATTGATACTAAATGAGAAATTAAGCTAATTGCAATTGAAAACTTGAAAATATGAAATTGAGACTAAAATTCTCTATAGTTTAATTACTCTCACAAATTTCCATTTTTTGAATGAAGGAGAAGGTTCATTAAATAGACAATCCTAGGAGAGGAATGAAGAGTTTCTTGAAAATGAACAGTTGACTCTTCATTCCCAATTGAGACAAATATTCATGAATTACTTATTAAAAGAATGAATTATTGCCACATATGGGTGACCATTTGAATATTTGAATTATTAAGTCCAAATAATATAATCCATTCAAATAACAAGTAATATTAATTCCTTTTATGTGTATTAGCTAGAGGGGTGAATTTTTAATTTAATTTAAAGCACTTAGGACTTTAGAATTAAATTAATTTATCATAGGGATTATTTAGCTAATAAAGTCTAATACTTAGGAATTAATTATAGTGTGAGATTAATGCAAATTAGAGTTTTTGCAATTGACATCAAGTCAAATAAAGTCAGGTAGGAGAGAGAAAATTCCCTAATAAAATAGGACTTTAATGATGAAATTGAAGAAAATGCACCAAAATTGATTGAAATTATATTAGGTGCCAATTTTGGGGTATTACATTTGCCCCTCTCTAAATTGTTGTGTGAGCAGTCCATTGATTCAAAGAATAGTCTGATGTGATAGATGAGATTTCAAGATTATCCCCAGAATGAAGCTTAACCCTAGGAAGTCAAGGTTAGGATGCCAAGACATTGAAATAGATCGAATTGCAAAACCACCTCTAGAACAAGACATGATTCTCCGAAGTCTAAGTTAGATTGCAAAGATAGCGGTCTAATGACAACTTGAGAAGAGATCAAAATTAGGGTTAGATTTCCCCAATGCGGATTGATCAAATGATGAAAGATGTAGATTTAAGACTAATCTCCAAAATCAGGGTTAGATTTCCCCAATACAAAGCTTAGCCCTCTAAGACCCAGGTTAGATGACCTAGATAACGGTCCAAAAGAGATTTCGAGAGCCATCTCCAGAACTAAGCTTGACTCCTAGGAATTAGGGTTAGATTGCCCCAATATCTAATAGATTTTGAGAACCATCTTCAGAACAAAGCTTGATGCTCAAGGATCCAAGTTAGATTGCTCAGATACCTAAAAGATAGATGACTAGATGACTACATGTGAGGCATGAAGATTCCCCTAGTGAAGAGATGCCCCAAGAGGTGAGGACTTTGATTTAGATCAAATTGGAAATGAGACTAGTTCGACAAGATTCAAATGATGCAATCATCCTAACCCCTCGGGAGTGAAATCGAAAGATGGCAGAGAACCCAAAACTTGCAAGATAACTAAAATAGCTCAAAAATAGCTCATTATCGAGTATAGGCAACAGTACAGTCACCAAAAATGTCGTGCGACACTTTTCCATATACGAGTGTGACACTTTATCTCTAGGCGACAGTTCACTCTATATGCAGGCGACAGAACTCCTCAAATAGTGCAACACTTTCTATCAAAGGGGGCGACACATTTAACTGATAAAGTGTCGTGCCGCTATACAAATAACTATTGCAGAACACTAGAAAAATGTCACGTGACACTCTGAGATAGAAAAACCAGAGACCAAAAATAAAGCCAAACATTGACAAAAATTTTGACAAAAAATGTAGAATTAAAAGATAAAGCAAATCTACTCTGCCCCACGGTGGGCACCAAAAATATGTGCTATAATTGTGTCACACTTCTATGAATCATTACATTCAAGAACACTCAAAAATGAGGTCTCAAAAATCGATCCATAGCTCCCTAGGCATGGAGTGCAAGGGTTTTAAGAATGCTCTCAGCTAGAGCTATCAAGCCAATAACCTTGCTAGTAAACCATGCAATGGGAGATTCAAATGAAGACAAGGGCAAGAATGCCAATATCCTCAAGAATCAAATGAAATGCAATGCAAGCTAGATTAAGATGAATATGCAAGCTAAACTATGGAAATGAAAGAACAAGTATTACAAAGCCTCCTAATTAAGCTAGATGAGATTAATATAAAGCATAAAGGAAATATATACTAAAAATGCCATGATTATGCAACTATGATGTAAGAAAACAAGCTAAATGAAATGCAACAACAATGTCTTCAAAGCTTGGATGCAAAAGTGTCTTCAAAGAAAGCTCCAAATAGACCTAGAAAACATGAAGCATAACATTAGCATAAAAAGTTGAGGATCTAGAATGAAGAAGAGAGCTCTTCTTTTAAAAGAAATGAGAAGGAATGGACCATGAAGATTAAGAGACAAAAGATTTAATCAAAAGTGGAGCTTAAAAGAGGAGCAATCCATGTGCACAAATATCCTCCAATGAGAAAATAAGAGTTGAATTTTGTGTCCATATGAGACAAAAATTTCTTTTTCCCTTTTTATAAAATAAGAATAATGCTTTATTTGTGCAACTTAGGATAAGAGGAAAAGTGGGGGCTTTTATTTATTAAAAGGGGAGGAAATTCCTTTTAAATAAATAAAAACTTAGGATAAAATGGTTAGCCCATAGAAAATAATCGAATAAATGATAGAACTAGGATTTGATCAAGAATAAGCAATTGATAATTTAGCAAAAGGGGCTAATAGTCTAGGTGACCATTTTTAGGTGTATACAAAACTAAGAACACATAAAGCATGAATATTTTTGTATTTTTGAAATCTAATTAGCATGCAAGATTTAACATAAAAGAGAAATCTAATACCAATAAGATAAAAGGAAATCTAACACCACAAAACATAATAAGGCATCTAATTCCACAAAAGAAAGGAGAGTAAGTATGTCGAGTTCACCAAAATGAATAGTGATGGTGAACACATAGGGTAAGACAAAGGGAAATCTAACACCAAAAAGAAAGAGAGTAAGCTCGTTGGGTTCACCAAAATGAATAGGTGGAAATAGTATTCACCCTAAAATGTATGGGGAAAATATGAGATCTACCTCTAAATCCAAATTCTCAAAGGAGAGATCCAAATTGATCAACCAAAAGGCTAATGCACAATTGAATCAATCTATGGAGAAGATGAATAAAGGAGAAAACCTTATATTTCCCTATGGATAATATATGCTTAAAATCTAAAATAATTGAAAGGCAAGTACTAACCTCAAAATAGGGCAGATCTAGAAAATGCTAATTTCTGAGGTATGTGTGCAGTTTCAGGCAATTCTACAACCTGTTTCGGACTAGAAATGCCAAGATGAAGAAAACCCATAAAACTTTTATCTTTCTGACAGTGGGTAGTCTTTGACCCTGATAAAAGGTCAAAGACTACTTTAATATTTTGAAGGTCATCCTTGACTTTGTTCATAGATCTCAAAAGTTTATGGAAAAGGGTATCCAAATACAAGCTCAGATCCACAGTTCCACATCTGTACCTATAAGAAAAAGAGGGTTTTTGTTATTTGTATGGGGGGTTTGCCTTGGTCAAACCCCAATTTAGGAATTAACCTTGAAATTTAATTGAAATTGTATTGTGCATAAAAAAAGTAAATGAAATAATTCACCTTGCTTATGTTGAAGTCCTTGTAGAGGATTCAAATCCACAAGTAGGGATGCTCCAATGGATGTAGAATGAATGTAGGATGTCTCAAATCAATGGCATTTGATCTTCAACACCAATCTTGAATGGATCTTTTCATATGAGGAGGCTTGGATGAATGTGGATGGAGAAATCTTCAAGGGGGCTCCAAAGAGATTGAATCCTTTAATGGCTAATAATGGATCTCCTTGATGAATGCTTGAATGCTTGAATGCTTGGCTCGAACATGAATGAATGCTTGCTTGCTTTCCTTCTCCTTCTTTCTTACTTTCACTTGAGAGCTTGATTGCAAAAGTGATGTGAATAATGGATTGCAAAACTTGATGGAGAAAATGAGAGAGGAAGGCTTCCTTTTATAGTGATCTAGGGCACAAACCTCTAGAGAAGGCCGACATTGGGAATTAAATCCCAATTAACCTTAACCCCTAGAAATGGACCCATATTAAATGCAATTTAAAGATTTACCATTTTGAAACCCAAAATGGCCAACCGTGAAGTGGGAAAACAAATATTTCTGAAACCCGACACCTAGAAATCATGAGAACCTAAAATTTGAATATGGGTCAACGATGAGGTCGACCCCACCCTAGGTCAGGGTTGAGGTCATACCTAAACTAGGTTAGGTTAAAGGTCATCTTTGACCCTCAAGCTCTTCTTTGACCTTGAGGTCAAAAACCTCAGGACCTCAATCCAAAGTGTTGAGAAATGCAGAAATAAAGTGGAAAACAGGTGCAGAGAGAAGTAAAATGGGGGGAGAAAGCCAGATACATGTAAAGACTTGATCAAGGTGCTTAACATGACCCCAAACCACTTACTCAGAGGGCTAAATTCTCTTATCATGGAAGTGCTTCCATTTTAAGACAATAAAAAAAGATTTTTTATTTATTTAAAAGAGATTTGTTCTTTTAATTAAATGTGGCTTAGGATAAAGTGATTTTATTATTTAATTAAAAGATTTTTTATTTAATTAAAAGGGAGCATGTTCTCTTAATTAAATAAAGCTTAGGATAAAATGATCAAACTTTAGGAAATATTAAAATAATTGAATTAATTACGATTTGATCAAAGAAATTGATTTAAATTGAAAATATTGCAAAGCATTGATTCAGGAAATGATAAATTGATGAATGGGGGCCCAAAGTCTAGGTGACCATTTTAGGGTGCATACATTTTCCCCTCTTTGACTACTGTGTGATCTTCATGGGAACACATGTAGTCAAAGAATGAAGTTGAAGTGTGAGATCAATTTGGGATCAAAAATCAACTTAGACGTGTAATCGACAGATGGGAACACATCTGGACAAAGATAAGCTGATTGAAAAAGACAAGGCCAACACCCCTGTAAATAGGTAATTGTCAAGTCTCAAGCAAGGTTTTCCAAAGCGAAGTAATTGATAGGATTGATAAAGCTAAATCAAGGATTGAAGTTTGATAGGCACTACCCCCTCATGATCGAAATTAAAATGAGATAGAGGAGAAACAATGAATTGATAAATTTGATCAAATCAAACTAAAGATAAGGTTATGTAGGATTTGAGAGATACAAATCCATAGAATGCCAAGAATACCTGCATGCAAATAACCTGTTACAGGAGAGGAGTAGAAAGAAGCAAAAGGCAAAACTCAAAAGTTACTCAAAATGTGAGAGAAAAATTATGATCCAAGTTAATGAAAAAAGAATTACAAGGTTCAACCTATAAAGGTGAAAAAAACCTTAAAGCCTAAAAAAGCTAGCTTGCACATTAATAATTAATAAAAGAATTAATTATTAATGCACCTAAGAGAAAGCTTAAGCACTAAAAAGTAATAACTTAACTAATTAAATCAATATGATTTAATTAGTAAGTAAACTAAATATTATTCTAACAGGTTCTTGATGTAAGATGAAAGATATAAGGATCACAAAACCAAGGTAGATCATAAAGCATGAAAGATTATGCCCCAAGGTTGAATTAGAATAAAAGAAGTGGGGTGAAAGCGAATGGAAGATAGAAGTTGGGAAGAGGTGGAAAGAAATGGAGAGAAGAAAGAGAATTTACCTCAAGAAAGAGAATGCCTCAAAATCAATCAATTGTTTAAGATAGAAAATTTTGATTAAGATCACGAAAGAAGATAAAGAAATGAAGATCAAAACATGACCACATTTAATTAAAAGTCCAAAAGAAAGATGAAGGAAAACCCGCTCAAACTCCTAATGCGGCCTAAAAATGCAAATTACCATGAAGTCTAACAATGCAAGCTACATGAAAATGCAAAGGTGTACTTGCAATAGAACAACTACATAACATAGGATTTTTGTGTTCATCATTCATTAGAGAATGTTAAGGAACTTATTTTCATCATTGGTCCATTATTAACGAACATCGTAAAATCACACAATCATCACTAGTCACAAGTGCAACTATGAAGATATGAACGTGATTTATATCGGATTAGAATGTGGAAAGATTCTAACATAAGCATCAAAGACATAAAGGTCAAGATGACTTCGATGTTAGCTTACCCAATTTAATATAGAAAAATTATGCTCGCATCAAGGCATAGATGCCAGGATGACCATAAGAACAGTTGTGCAAAAATAGTCAAGGATGTTGCCTCAAATCTCCTAAGTGTTTCAAGAGGACAACAAGAGACATTTTAGAGCTTCAAGACCACACCCACAAGTAGAAAGAAAATAAAAACATGCCCCATGTCCCAATTCCTCTAGCTATGCATCCCGAAGAGACTTATTAGACAAGGACACTCAACGAAAATCAATAACAGTCAGCACACAAAGAAAAGATTATGACATAGCTCAAGCATTAAGTTTTGTGTTTAAAAATTTAAGTGTGTTAAATGATATTGAGTTCTAAGGATAAAGATCAAATTCTTGCAAGCAGGTAAGATCACATGACAAAACTGGATAAGACCAAGCCGATAAGTGTTGAAAAACACTCAACGTCAGGGGTTGTATTGAAAAAATAGTTGGGGTGGTGTTAAAAACTCCATTTGCGAGGTGTCCTAAAGACT
The DNA here is from genome assembly GCA_027943335.1 of Chamaecyparis obtusa. Taxonomy (NCBI): domain Eukaryota; kingdom Viridiplantae; phylum Streptophyta; class Pinopsida; order Cupressales; family Cupressaceae; genus Chamaecyparis; species Chamaecyparis obtusa. The sequence continues at coordinate 2,438,565 of BSBK01002404.1, read as the reverse complement.
AACGCATCTAAGAGACCAAAGCTAACATAGTTATGCCCCCTATATAAAGACAAAGACCAATTGCAAACCAAGGCAACAAGGATAAGGCATGATGGAGAAAGGCTAAGTGTCAAGGATGTGTGCTAAGAAATGGGGGTGCAAAGGCCTCAACTAGCGCCTGTTTCCAAGTTTTCACCACTTGGATTTTATTGAAATTTTATTATTTTTATTATTATTATTTTCAGGACTTTTTATAATTTTTTTATCTTTTTGCTACCAAGGCGTCTGTTTCCAGGTTTTCACCAAGGCACTTTTTCTTTTTTTTTGAATTTTTGAATTTTTTTATTTTTTGGTATTTTTAGAATATATAATTATTTTTGGAGATACATCAAAGCGCCTATTAATGTTTTCACTAAGATAATCATTTTTTCAAGACATTTTCTAATTTTTAAAATTTTTTACGATGTATCATTTTTTGGATTTTTTCAGGATCAATAAGTATGTACAAAGGATACCCCTAGACAGAATGGGCATCAAACTCCCAAGCAAGATCACATCATGTAGTCCAAATTTCTAGAAAGGTGAAGATCAAGAGGGATTAGCAAGCTAGTGGAAGAGATGGAAGACAAGAGAATGAAGGAGAATGAAGGGAAGAAATCCTCAAGGTCAAACTCCTCAAGAGTACCCAAGCTAGGGAAAAATTGTCATGTAAAGCACATTTTGACAAGAAATGAAAGGCCAGCATAGGATAAGTCACAAAAGTGTAATGAAAAACAAGGAAAGGATGCAGTCCAAAGGAGTAGACATGTCAAGAGGCTTCATAGCAACATGTTTTACTCTTTTTTATTAGATCAAGACTAAAGGGGAAAATGATAGCGAAAGGCTAGAATGAATGGAGGAAAATAAATATTAAGGCTAAACATGAAAGCAAGGTCATCGTAAGATAGCTCACAAGATAGCCAAATGTTCGTGTATAGGTCAACATTGTCAAAATCAAAGAGGGAAGACATAATGGATGAAATATGTAGAACTACGCATGATGCCTAATTGCCAGGTTTTCATCATGGTACTTATCCAAGGCACCACAAGGGAGTGGTTTTCACCATAGGATGAATTTATTTCTCTTTAATTTTTCTACCAAGGCACCTAATTATAGGTTTCCACCAAGGCACATTTTCAATTTTTTTATTTTTTTTTTCTATTTTTTTAATTTATTTTTTTTGGAAGAAGGCAAGTTTTTTAGATAATACTCCTTGAAAGGATAAACCATGATATGTCAAGGATTAAAAATGATATACTCAAAGATGTTGATAGGGAAAAGAAGATGGAAGAGAAAAATGGAGGATAAGGTTTTATGTAAAGCAAGTGAGGTTGGAAAATGGGAGGAATAGGCAAATGAGGAAAAAGGATAGAAGGTAGAAGGATAATGAATGGAAGGATTGTGAAAGTATAGATGGAAAGGAAGGAAAGATCAACATCAATACACACCTTGAAGGGTGGCGAGAGGATGGAGGAAACGTAAATGAAGGAATACGTGAAGGAATATGGTGACTTGATAGCAGAGGTTGCGGTTTAGGCACATGGAATGGAAGAATGTTTTTGGAAGAAGATGAAGTGGAAGCCTTTGGAAGCTTGAATGTCAACTTCACTTATTTCTCAACATCAGACTCTTTCAAGAGAGACTTTGGAATCCATATAGTCATAGGCTTTTCATTTCTTTTTGATGATTTAGAGAGAATATCTTCAATGATGGACTTTGGAACCCATACTTATCTTGTAGTTTTCTTCTTAGATATCTCTTTTGACTTTATGCCTCCATGTCGATTAGAGGAGACATGGTGATCTTATTTTTTTATGGATTCTTGTATTGCTTCTTTTTCTTATATTGAACATTCAAGTTACTTCCAAAAGACTTGGGACTTGTGGAAGAAGAAGGAGGATATGACTGGTTTAGATGGATGGGTAGATGAAAAGGATTCAAGGGTATGCATCTATGTTGATCTTAAGAAAAGATAGGAGATGGAGGTACGTAAGGACCCAAGATGGATGATGAATTAGGAGAGTTGGGAGGGGAAATTGAAGGGACATAAGGGCCCAAGATGGAAGGAAGACATAAAGCCCTTAGTATTGGTGGAGGAGGTCCAAGGATGGACATGGAAGATATAAAAGGATAATCAATAAAGTCATCAACATCTATATGACAACCAAGGACATTAGCATCTTTAGAGTGAGCATTAGGATTTGCAATAGGATCATGAACATCTTGAATATGAGCAACTTCTTTGATAAGATTGTTCGGAGCTTGAAAAGACTTAGGAAGAGTAGAAAGTGGAAGTGAACATGGAGTGGTAGAACAAGAAGATGGAAGACTTTGATCTTGACAAGGAGCTTTGGATAGCATAAGCATATAATTTTTCTCTTGATTTTCAATAGGCTTAACATTGGGAGTAACGACACTATTTTTAATAACCTTAATGGAAGTATCATCTTTGGAAAGAACAGGTGTAGTAAGGTTATTTTGATTGTCAATAAGCTCAACAATGTAAGTAGTAGCTTGATCTTGCTTAGGAGAAGACTTAAGACATAGTGGAATGAATGAGAAAGGGCGTGTAGGATCAAAAGAACCATGAAATAGATAAGGGACATCATGAAAAGGATTGGATGACATGGAGGGTTCTTAATCTTGATCTTTCTTTATGTTCTTTTCTTTATCATTTTTAGAATCCTCTTGACATGGAGCCACTTCTAAGGACAAGGAAGCATGTTGGAATTGTATGGAAGACTTTGGAAGAGATGGTGAAGGACTAGCTGAAGTAAGAATTATAGCGTATAAAGGCTTAGGCTCTTTAGGTTTAGCATTATTGAAAGTATTTGTAGCCAAGTGAAGGTTAGCTTGAGTTTCTTTAAGAGGTAGCCCTTGAGGAAAACTATAGGGAACCACATGAAAAGTATTAGAACCTTTGTTGGATGAAGTATTTGTGAAAGATTTGAAAGACTTGGAAGCTTTAAGAAATGTATGGGTATTGGAGGAATTAGGGGATGGAAGGGAACCATCACAAGACAAAGGTCCATCATTAACATAATCTTGCTCGAGAGTGTAATCTTTATTTTCAGCATGAAATTTTTTAGAGGAGAGATTCTTATAGTATTTACATTTATAATCAGCATGGAAAGCTTTCTCTTCCTCAATAGAAGTAGATGTATCATCTAGGTATTGTTCACAAGAATCATCAAAGTCTGTTTCAAAATTAGAATCATATGGATCAACATCATGATCTATCCAATGCGACGACCCATTTCCAGTAAGCACAAGCACATGACTAGGAGGATTGTTAGGAATAAAGGTGTCATAGGTATCACTACATTGTCCATCATCATAGTCATCAAAGATGGGCATGTCACTATTCATGGAAGAGGTATCACAAGGATTGTCACGTTGCTCATTATGGTATGTCTTGAAGTAAGACTCTTGGGAGAAGTAGAAGAGGAACAAGATCATGAAGAAGAGGAAAGTGAAGACCTAGTGGAGGAAGAAGACTTGGATAATGAGGAATGTGAATAATGTCTAGAAGAGTCATGGTAAGACTTGTAAGATGGGGAAGGATGAGAAGACTTAGAAGATTAAAAATATTTCAAAGAAGGAGGTCGTGACAGGATCATGCATATGATCCTAAAAAAGGCATCTGATTCAATCAATTTTTCTTTTATTTTTGTCATAAATTTATTACCCATGCGATTTTTGGAGGAATAATACTCTTTGAATTGAGCAATGAGTTTGAGATCATCTATTTTCAAGAGAGGTCCCATAACAAGATAGTTGAAATTCATAGTTCTGGAAGAGGAGTAATCAAGCATGAAAGTGACAGAAGAGATGAATAGAAGAAGGTAGACTAGATAATAAGAGGAAAAGAATCAAGAAGATGTGAAGAGTTTAGAAAGAAGAGGAAGAAGCATGAAGGAAGAAGAGAAAGGATGGAAATTGTAGACTAGGAAGACATGGGAGATGTGGAAGAAAGAAGACCAAGAGTCATTTTGTGTAACTTGATACCATTTAAGTTCATTTGGATGTTGAGCAACATGTCATAGCATTTTTGGGGAGATCTTTGAAGTTTTTATCACTCGGGAACTCAGATTTGTTTGTTTAATGTGACCAACTAGATGCATTAATAGATTTGTTTGTTTAATGTGACTAATCATGCACACAAGACAGTAACCAAGGAGTTCAAGAAAAAAATTGTCTTCAAACAATGAGAAAGGGACAAAACAACCTTGCGCATGAACAAGAATAGTGACATAGTATTCTACTCCCTAAAGATGCTATTTGTTTATGTTCTTAAAATGTTTTTTAGTCATGCACATAGTCCTAGAAAGAAAAATTTGGTTGCACTATGGTTCCTAGTAATGGTCAACTCTACAAATTTTTCAATCTCAAGAGGGTGAACTCCAATCCAGGTGCATTGAGGTTTTGACACATTCTGATAATTTAATCAATCGAAGATGCTGAAGAGATCTGACAACCCAACAAGAAACTACACATGTGGAGATTTCTTCCACAAGGACATTTATATAGCAATTATTGCTACCATGGGGAAAATGGCTATTACCACTTGAGGTTCCATCCACATGATTGACCTAATAAAGGGAATGTCCACTGTGGTTAACCCTCTCTAAAAAGGTGACTCACAAAAAGGACCACATGGGGACTTAGTTCAGATTCAAATATTTGAGTTTCTGATGCTACCCAAAAAGGGAACAGAACATAATCCTCTAGCCTCTTCACTTCACCCAAACATAGAAAATAGATTCTTTGACATGCTAAGACTGAAACCACCTCACCAAGGTTTGTAATTTCAACAACAATGTCTACCGAGCTCTCTAAGTGGGACCAAGAGAGAACATACCGATCAAAGTTGAGGACTAAACCAAGTAAGACACTGAGATAATGACAGTATCCTCCCTCCCTACAAGGGGATCTATCTTTGAGAAGAGCTTCACATGTAAAACAAGTTAATGAAGCTCACTCTCTAAAGAAATCCATAAATAGTGTTCATAGGGCCTATTTACTATGTGAAACAGATATGCTAAAAGTGAATCTACGTTCTTTTTAGAGCCCAAAATTGAAGTGTGATTTATGAAAGAAAGAAACACTTAAGCTAGACACATGAGAGATTCATTTTATTCCCAAAGTCCAAATTTTATAAAGATGCAACAAAATACCTCAAATCCAAAGCAATGTGCTTAGTAGATTTTACCTTATTTTTAAGCAAGCCACGAACTCTCCAACAAGCAAACAAGCAAACAAGCAAATAAGATATGCAATATATATTCAACTTATGAAAACCCTAGGGATAGATCTAAAAATAAATTTTTAGGAGAAATAATAACCAGCAAATAATCCAACTAACAACTCATATCATGCATTGAGCCATGAAAAATAAGTGCATACTCATCACAAAAAAAAAAAAAATTGCATTTGACCTAGTCAACAAGATCTATTTTTTTTAATATGATTTAGGCTACAAAAATAGAAATGAAAAATATAGACCCCTGCTAAAAAATAGAGAGCTTTCCAAAAATATAAAAATTTTAAAAAAATCTCTTCATTTATGCCCTCGAGACCCATTTTACCAAAATAAGCTAGTTTTTGTAAATTGACTATTTGAGCTATGATATTGCATCTAAATTTAAAACAAAAAGAATGGACCTCCTGTATAATTTAAAGATCTTTCCAAAAATGTAAAAATTTCTAAAAAATATGCTGATTTGCGCCAAAAATTAATTTTTTTATGAAAAATAAAGAAAAAATTATTAAAAATCCAAAATATCTTGGAAAATTCTAAATATTTTACTGAAGCTTCTTTGATATGTCACTAACCTACAAAAAAAAATTTAGACCAAAACTCCAAGCCGTTTGGGTGATATGATCAAATCTTTGAAAATCTAGGGTTTTTATCTCCAAGCAAATATGCACAAGGGGGTTAGCTCCAAAAAATAACCAAAACCAACATTTAAAGGTGGGTTTCCCCATAGTGGGTGCCAAAAAATATGTGCTAAAATGTTGACACACTTTTATGAATCATTAAATCCAAGATTGCTTAAGAATGAGGTCTCAAATGGTGACTCATAGCTCTCTATTTATAGAGTGCAAGGGTCTAGTTTGTGCCCATGAAAGTACACCATAAAATGAGAGATTCAAAGAAGAAAATAAATAATTCTAATCTCCATGATCATCAAGTATGCATGCAAATGAAAATGGAAGCTATTCTATATGATAACAATGCATGAAAGAAAACTAATCTATTAAAGGAAATGCTTATGCAAGATTATTCTATGAAAGGAAATATGAATCTAATCTAATATGCAAGTGAAATATTAATCTAAATGGATTGCCATAGATCATGAGAGAAGAAGACAAGAAAAGAGAAGTTGCAATGTTCAAGCTCAAGTGCTCAAATTCTCTTCCAAAATCACTCTCTAAACCTGCAAAACAATAACATAAATCTTGATCTCTAAAATATCCATGCCTAAATGAGAAGGAGAGGGCTCCTTATAAAGGATTTTAGAAATGAATGGACAGTCAAGATTAAGAGGCAAAAAGAAATGAGCAATGGTGGAGATTAAATCTTGGTTGATCCATGTGCTCAAGATTCTCAAGAAGCAAAATCAATGAATGTGGTTAAGAGGCAAAAAGATGCGTGGAAGAGATTAAGAGGCAAAAGGAGATTCCACTCATCTTGGAAAGTGTACATTCAATGTGTAGACAAAAAGTCTTTTTCTTTTTCTTTTTCTTTTATTATTTATTTATTATTTTTAGCAAAATGGTTTCCATTATTTAATTTAAAAGATTTTTTATTTATTTAAAAGAAATTTGTTCTTTTAATTAAATGTGGCTTAGGATAAAGTGATTTTATTATTTAATTAAAAGATTTTTTTATTTAATTAAAAGGAAGCATGTTCTCTTAATTAAATAAAGCTTAGGATAAAATGATCAAACCTTAGGAAATATTAAAATAATTGAATTAATTATGATTTGATCAAGGAAATTGATTTAAATTAAAAATATTGCAAAGCATTGATTTAAGAAATGATAAATTGATGAATGGGGGCCCAAAGTCTAGGTGACCATTTTAGGGTGCATACACCTTTAATATAGGGTATTATATATTTTCCAAGGGTTTTCCCAATTAGTTTTAGGAGGCCACTCTACTTCAACAATTGTCCTTCTCTATAATTTTTGTTTGTGGGTGGGGGAGATATTTATCTCTCCATGCAACCCCACAAATAAGGCTTCCCACCCTCCCTTTCCCCCTAACCTCAACTAGAAATAAAAGCAGAGAAACATGGGGTCGTGGTTTAAAAGTCCAACCATTTCAATAACTTCATTGGTGATATAACGAAACAACCTATTCTGTGAGATAAAAAAAAAATTAATTGGGAAAATGCCTATAAAGAGCCATCTCTTTTAAAGTACTACTTTGTCATGTTCTAGTGTAGGGATTGATTCTTGAAGTTCCTTTCCTATTGAATTATATTTGATATTGCATCCAAGATGTAGTGATCTCTTTCAACTACTTGCACAATAGAATAGTAGGGGCCCAATTTGAACTGCATAAAAAGTTATTGATTTTGGAATTTCAAGAAAGAATAACCAATTTCCACTGAGGGAATTATCTCCCATGTACATCAATTATACTTTTAGTACCCAATAAACATCTCCTGATGGCCATCTTACCAGAGAGGGCTACAAATTGGAAATGTTAAGTGGGTGCACATATTGTTTTTTTGCTAACACTTGAACATGGTTTTTATTTGGTTGATGGTTTGAAAGGAGTAATTTTATTGATGGTCCTTATAGAAGGATACATTTTATCCTTTGGTTAAATGCTCTTGCATAATGACATCAAGTTTGATATTTGGAGAGTTTCGTTAGGGAAAAAACCTCTAGGTGTATTTTAATAACATTTTCACACTAACACCTTGGAAGTAGATGTTGATAGTATCTTAAGGAAAGACCACCCTAGTATATGTTATTAACATCATCCCTACATTCTTGAAGATGGGTGGTAATGACTATGTCAAAATACCCTCCCACCTAACTATATTCTCCACCAACTCTCCTTCCACCCAAACTAATATATTCCCAACCTAGTCATATCTCCCAACCACTTTGCATAGTTTCCTACCCGATTGGTGGAACTATACTATTCTCTCCCACCCAATTCTAGTTCCTCAAGAGGAGAGGAAACATTTTCATAGAAATAAATCTTGGGTTACATTGTGATGTATACGAGATAGGTCAAGAGATATATAAAAGATAGACCAAGATATAAGAGATGGATTGAGATCCAATGTCTATCCATTACTTGATTGTTAAATTGATAAGGAAGGCCCAAGCTATAAGTTTAGGGATAGGGAAATCAATTAATGTGCCTTTAGGAAATTCCCTATGAAAAATCATAATGTCTCATTTGAACTATTTTATTGGTTAACTTACCCTCTTCCATAATTTTGTGTAGCAATTTAGGTTATTTACCTATTACTCTAAAAATTGATCTCTCATATTGAGAGATTTATCTTAACAGTATCCAATCATAAATTCCTCTCACAACATAGGGAACTCATATTTGTTTTTCAATAGGAGGTGGTGGATATTGCAATGTTTTCAAAATTTTGTGAGCCTAGCACCTTTTATTTGAGAGTGTTTGAGTCACAATATCAAGGTCTAACCATATTGAGTCACAATAACAAGTTAAGGTGCTTCAAGTCTATGAGAATCACCTAGATGGAATGTGTGTTAAGTGTTAGATTCATTCTTATGAGATATGGGTTCTTGTGAACTGATACTCATGAAGCATAGGATAATAAGTTTGGCTCAAAAACTACATAGTTGAATCCTGATAGAAATATAAAAAGATGACCATGTGTGTGTCAATTAATTTAATGACACTCATACATATTCCATCTTGTTTGGTAGTCAATCAATAGGTCTAGAATAGGAGGAAACCATGGACATGAATGAAATATGTTTAAATATGACTAATTCCTAATATTGTGATCATAATACACCACTAATTTGTCAATCCAACTGAGTCATATTATTATTCTATTGAGCTTACCTTACTATGAGAAAGAACATGTGTAACAATAGACTACTAAAAGTTACTTTTCTCTAATAACTAGTTACATCATGACACCAACTTCTTAGATTGGTAAATGAATCTGTATCACAATTGCAAAAATAAAATGTACTAAGCATCAATACAATACCTTTGTAACCCTAACAAAACCATAGAGGTATTTAATAAGGGTTGGAATGGATGTGGGTGTTGGGGCGACATTGGGCACTGGGGGTTCATCGGCTGGTGCTTCTGTAGGAGGTCCGAAGGTCACTGGTGCTTCTGCTAGGGGCTTGAAGGTTGCTGCTGCTGGGGTGACATTGGTCATGGAGTTTCATTGGGTGCTAGAGGTCTGAAGGTCTCTGGTGCTTCTGCTGGGGGCTTAAAGGTCATTGGAGGTTTTTCAAGTGCTGGAGGTTCGAAGGTCATTGGTGCTTCTACTAGGGGCTTGAAGGTCGATGGTGTTGGGGTGATGGTGGTCATTGGAGGTTTGCCAGGTGCTGGAGGTCTGAAGGTCATTAGTGCTTCTACTAGGGGCTCAAAGGTCACTAGTGCTAGGGTGACACTGGTTACTGGAGGTTCTCCAGGCATTGGTGCTTGTGCTAGGGGTTTGTAGGTTATTGGTACTTCACTTTTTGCTGGTGGGTCGTCAGTTGTCTCGGCTAGGGTTTCATCTCCTGCTAGAGGTATCCCTGGGAAGTTGTAGGCCCCGAAGGTTGCTGCTAGCTCTAGGGTTCTGGATGCTAAGGAGATGCTGGTCATTGGGGGATCATCATTTGCTGGTTCTTTTGCTGGGGGTTTGTAGTTGGCTAGTATTTCTGGGGTGACACTGGTTGATCTAGCTAGGGCTTCTACGACAGTCAATGTTCAGGGGGTTGTTGCTGCTTAGAAGGCTACTGTTCCTCATAGTGCCTTTCCAGTCAGCCCCCATATTTTTATTGAGTTGGATTAGGATACTCTCTCTAAGATTGACGTGGCAACCTCTATTTTTTCTAAGCACGGGTTGATTTGCAGATTCAAGGGTTTCTGGCCCTCTTTGCCTGATCTTCATTCCTAGATTTCTAGTCATTGGGAACCTCTAATATCTGGTATAGTCCATATCTTCCCTATGGCTAAAGGATTTTTTGTGGCTAAATTTGATAATGCTAAGGATAGAAACATTATTTTGTGTGAAAATTTCTTTAGCTAGGAGGATCATTTCATGCTATTGTTGAAGCCATGGCATTCTAATTTTTCTCCATCTTCTGAATCATTTGATTTGCAACCTATCTGGGTTAGGCTTCCTAATCTTCCCCTCCATCTTTGGATTAACTCCATTCTGGATACTGTGGGGGATGCTTTAGGGGAAATGTTAATGGTGGATGAGAAATCTTTAGATTTATTCCACTCTACTTATGCTCGTATCCTGGTGGATATTGATACCTCTAAAGGCCTGCCTTCTGAGATAAAACTTTTTTCTCCCAAGGGTAGAAGTCAGATTCAACAACTGGACTATGAAGGCCTCCCCTTCAAATGTAGAAGATGCTTTAAGACTGGTCATGTTGCCTCTTAATGTGATCTTCAGAGACATAATAAGCCTGCTTCGTGGTGGAAGGGGGCCTCTTCTCAGCACTACACGGTGGAGATGTATGTGGTTGAATGTGGACCTCTAATCCAACTACACACACAACATAGTCATTACTCACACAATTTAATTATGAAAGAGAGTATTGATTACTCAATTCAAAATTTATGGTGAAGTGACCTGTTGCCTCCTATGTAGATGGGGTGTTTAATTACTCTCAGAACAAGAGCCAACAACCATAAGACCAATACTACAATGGAGGACTTGAAAGCTTATGAAGATAATCAAAATGAAATTAATCTAGAATGAAGTGAAATTAATCTAAGAGCTTGAAAATAAAGATGAAATGCAGATTTACTCTAAAGAACTTGAAATAAAGATGTAAACTAAGCTAAGAACAAATAAGAAAAATTAATCTATTATGAAATGCTATTACACTAAATGAAGATTAATCTAATAATGCAATAAAATCTTGAAAGATATGAATAAAAGTGAGATAGAATTTCACTATAGTTTATGTGCTCTCAAAATTGCTCTCTTTTTAATGAAGAATGAGGTTCATTAAATAGACAAGCCTGGGGAGAGAATGAAGAGGTACTTGATTTGAAACTCCTAACTCTTCATTCCCATTTGAGACAAAAAGACATGAATTACTTAATTAAAAGAATGTTTATTGCCACATAAGGGTGACCGTTTGAATAATTTGAATTATTAATTCAAATAAAGGTGTCCATTCAAATAACAAGTAATATTAATTCTTTTTTATGTATATTAGCCAAATGGGGTGGGTTTAATTTAATTTAAAGCACTTAGGACTTTAGAATTAAATTAATTTATCATAGGGGTGATTTAGCTAATAAAAGTCAAAGACTTTAGGAATTAATTTTAATATTTGATTAATGCAATTTAGGGTTTTTACAATTGACATCAAGTTGAATTAATTCAAGTAGGAGAGAGAAAATTGCCTAGGAAACTAGGACTTTGGAGATGTAAAATTGACAAAAAAATGCACCAAAATTGATTGAATTTATTAGGTGCCAATTTTGGGGTATTACATTTGCCCCTCTTTGAATTGATGTGTGAATAGTGCATTAATTCAAAGAATAGTCTGAAGTAACAGATGATGAGAATTTCAGAAGTCTAGGTTAGGTTGCCAAGACACCGAACAGATCGAAGCATGATTTTTTGAAGTCTAAGTTAGATTGTGAAGACAACGGTCTTGAGAGAACCAGAATTAGGGTTAGATTTCCCTAATACCAATTGATGAAGATGTAGATTTAGGACTATCTCCAGAATCAGGGTTAGATTGCCCCAATATGAAGCTTAGTCCATTGAGACCCAAGTTAGATTGCCCAGATAACGGTCTAAAAGAGATTTTGAGAGCTATCTCCAGAACAAAGATTGACTCCCAAGAATTAGGGTTAGATTGCCCCAAAACCTAATAGATTTTGAGAACCATCTCCAAAACAAAGCTTGATTCCCGAGGATCCAAGTTAGATTGCTCAGATACCTAAAAGATAGATGACCAGATAGCAAGATGTGAGGCGTGAAGATGCCCCTAGTGATGAGATGCCTCAAGCAGTGAGGACTTTGATTAAGATCAAACTGATTCAAGAAACTGGTTCAACAAGATTCAAATGATGTAATCATCTTGCCCCCTCGGGAGCGAAATCAAAAGATGACAAAGCAAAAGGATGATTAACAACAAGAGGTTGCAGATTAGAAGCGATCATACTAGATTTGAGAAGCTGCAGAAGCAAATCAGAGCAATGTAGAGGTCCTGTTGACCAAGTTTGACCATAGTTGATAAGATTTGACTTGAGGTGACTTTGATGAAAAGAACAAAGATCTTGAGAACATGATGCAAAGATGAGGGTCTGGTAGGAAGGTGACGCCAGAACGCTGACTGCACAAGTGTCCCATCCCAAAGGGTCACAAAATTTAAAACATGATTTCGAGCTATCTAGAGATGTCAGATTTCGATTTTGATCCCAAAAACTTGTGCAGCCACGATGAAGCCAAGACAAAAGATGAGAACCTTTGATGAATAGATCTAGAAGAAGACAATCAAGAGAGCACCAAAACATTGTCTCAATACAAGCCTAGAATGAAAAATGCAAGCCTAAGCTAAATGCAAGCCTAGAATGAGCGGATGCAATTCCTAGGACTTGGTTGTTGGACTCACCATATTTATCATCATAGAGCTCATTTAGGCATGGGTCAATCGCAAGATGCCATACAATCCTCACTAACATCACAATCCTGAGAATATGAATATGACATAAGTCTTAGATTTGTCGGAATGAGATGTAAGCATTAAGGCACAAGAAGCCAGAATGACCTGAACACCTATTCCTTTTGATTTAGGGTGTTAACATAAGCATCAAAGCACAATTGCTAGAATGACCTAAATGTTGCTTGGAAACAAACACACTAGACACGTGAGAGTTCCTTCTTTCACCAAAGAATGCAATGACCCTTACGTTCACTTAGCAGGATGAGCGTTAGCGATTTTACTTGTAGCAAAAAGAAGTCACTCAAAAAAGACAAGGAGAAGAACCAACCTCACCAAAGCATCCATATAAAAGGAGTCAAGGTATGCATGACCATCCAATACAATATGAAGGCTCTTATAGATGGACACCCCTCTTAGATAGATTCATTGGATCATTGGAACTAAACCAGTAAACAGAAAGCCAAGAAAAGATCATGCCCCCAGTCTTCGCATTTCTCGGTCAAGAAAGACATCTTAGATTCACTCGAGGGGAAATGATAAAGAAAACAAACAAACAAGAAAATGAAAATCTCAGCATGTTTCAAAGGAACACAAAATCAGTTTTAGTTTCAGTTTACGTTTGTGTTTAAGCGGATTGAATTCGAATTGGAAGTGAACAACGTTTAGAGTCTCGACAAGATAGCGACAGCAAGCAAACGTAGTGAGAACCACTGGTGACCGTTGCGAGAGATGAAGTCTCAAGAAGATATCAGAGTGCAAAGCAAGTAACAACAAGCAGATGCAGTGAGAACCACTAGTGACCAATAAAAGGAAGATTCTTGAAAGATAGAATAAAGCACAAGTGAAACATCAGCAGGCAGATACAGTGAGAACCACTGGTGACTGATGTAAGGAAGGGATCCCGAAAGAGAGGGGTTCAAATGAGAACTAATTATTAGTAGGAAGGCATAGTGAGAACCACTGGTGACTGATACATGAGAGATCCTCAAGTAGAGAAATCTCAAAAGCAGCTAGGCATCAGCAGGCAGACATAGTGAGAATTGTTGGTGACTGATGCATGAACAAAAGTTCTAAAAGTGATAGGACAAAGCCCCCTAGACCAAGAAGGTGCCCCCAAGTGTGAACCAGTTTGAATCCATGAAGATTCAAGGAAAATCTCAAAGACAACTTAAAGAAAGTGCATGAGCTGGCAAACTAAAGCAGGAAATAGACTAAAGTAGGAAACAAGCGAAAACGGGAAAGCGGGAAAGCAAACTAAAGCAGGAAACTAAGAGCCAAGCGATGCTGAGATGAGATGCAACTTTAACAAACAAGAGGCACCTATTTAGCAGGTTTTCACCATCTTGGTAGAGATTCTATTTTTTCTACCATGATGCCTGTTTACCAGGTTTTCATCAATGGCACATTTTTCTTCTTTTTCAATTTTTTTGTACTTTTCTCTTTTTTTTATTATTTTGTATTTTTGAATATTTCATTTTTTTTGTATTTTTCAATTTTCTATTTTTTTTATTATTATCAAGGCACCTTTTTACCAAGTTTTCACCAAGATAATAGATACATCAAAGTGCCTGTTTACCAGGTTTTCACTAAGATGATCATTTTTTAAGGACATTTTGCAATTTTTAGGATTTTTTGCCAATATATCATTTTTAGGATTTTTTCAAGACCAATAAATATGTACATGAGCACACAGAGAATGCCTCAGCTATAGAATTTCTTCAAGTGAAGAGCGTTGATAGGCTCTTTGAGTTGTTCTCCTTTAGTGGGAATCTCTGAGAACGCAGTCTTTTGCAGTAGCGATCAGCTGAGAAGTTGTAGAATCAAAACAAGTAGTACCCAACTATCGAGAGATCCATAGTCAAGGAAAGATCACTTAAGTGAGACCCACAAATATCCTCATGGACACATCTTAACTCTTTGTCGGATTTCCCACACTCTAAACACTTAGGAAAAGTAAGTTCTAGATTTTTCTTAATCACATCATTAGCAATGAGGAGATGTTGATATGCACTTTGGGATAAGGCAAGATGGAGTGAAGAGGGTAAAATATGAGAGGCAAGGGTGATGGAATAGAGGGAAGTATGAGAATTTTGGAAGCTTGAATGGCAACTTTGATTTTCCTTTTCGAATCCACATAACTTTTGATTTTTCCTTTTTTTTATGCTAAGGTGCTTTTGATGACAATGCTTGTAAGATGGATTTCGAGATCCATTTTTAGCTTTTTCATTGTCTCTTTTTTTTTTTCTTTCTTTCTTTGAGGACCTTTGTGGTCTTTTGAACACCTCTATTTCTTTTTTCTTCTTTGTAGTCACATGTCGATTAGATGGGACATGGTGACCTTGAGATATAAGTGGATTCTGATTATTTTTTGTTTTTATTTTTATGTTGCACATCCAAGTTACTTCCAAAAGACTCGGGAATGGTGGATGAAAGAGGCTTATATGACTGGTTTAGGTGGAGAGATGGAGATGGAAAGTGGATGAGCCACTTATCTTAGGGAGGAGGGGAGGATGAGTAGTCAATGGGATGGGCTCAAGTGCAAAGATATCAGCATCATCCTCATCATTCATTAATGAATCAGATAGATCAAGAAAGTGATCTTCCATAGAACGTTGTCGATTGTGAGTTGTTCTAGAAGAGTCAGATAAGCTTGGAGGAATATCATGTGAGCCTAACCAAGATAACCTATTCCAAGAGTTACATCCCATTTCAGCTGGAAATAATACATGAATAGGAACCATTTCAGTTTTGGATCTACCAAGTTTCCACGAAGTTGTAACAGGATGGGGTCTTACATACCCATGATTTGCTAGAGTAGTAGAAGTATAGCTTGGAGTAGATGGCCTAGGAGCCATAGGAACAATCTCCATAGAAGGGTGAAAAGGATCATCATCAGTAGCATATTTGTGTGCAACATCAATTGGTATCTTTGTAGTAGCATCTCACATGTAATCAGTTGGAGATATAGTAGGCAGTAGATTTTCTTCATCACTATTATCTGTCACAGGAAGTGTTTCTTCAATAGCAAGACCTTTCTCAGTAGTAGAAGTAGTGGAGCAATCTAGAATAGGTATACCTTGAGGTATACCTGACATAAGGGAGATGCCAAATAGTTTCCCCCAATCAATATGTGTGCTAGTAGAGTCATCAGTAATAGGATTTTGTTCAATAAAGTGTATAAAATCCTCCTGATGAGGACTAGGATCATGTTCTTGAAGTAGATAGTCGAAATCAGAATGTTGAATATTCAAGAGTCCTTCATGTGTCATAGGCTGGATTTTTGTGTCTTCATTATCTGAACCCTTTACATGAATGATAGTTGTAACTAGGCTGGTCAAGTTTATGGCCCTAATAGCCAATACCAAATTTGTCTTCAGAGGGCCTCTCACGGGAATTTAGAGATGGAGGAAGAGCTGTTAGTGACAAGATGGACTTAATCTGGTATTCCCCCATGCTAATATCTTTGATCTGTAGGGTCTTTTCTATCTCTTTGAGTTTAGCACCATAAAATTCTATAAATTCCCCATTGGTCAGAGCAAGGCTATCACCATATTCTAGGAGCATATTGCAAGTGAGAAGGGGAGCATTATGGCTCAAGGAATTATCACCTTCTTCAGAGAAGGGAAAGTGATGAGTTGAGGTTGGATGACCCACCATAGATTGGAACTGATCAAGATCGAGATCTTTGGGGATGTTTTCCTCAGTGAGGGCTTTATCCATAGATAGTTTTAGTCTGGATGTCAAAGGCTCGGGACCTTTGAGGATGATCTTTGCACAAGATTGAGTAATAGCATTTGCACAAGCTGGAGATGGTGTAGGGTTACAAGAGGGAGGCACAGGACCTCATAAGACAAATGGAGCTTTGGGTGTAGGAGCAATGATCATGTTACAGTATTCAACATCAATAGGTTCAGTCACATTGGTGACAATGTCACTAGTATCGTATGTATAGTTGACCATATTGTTGGTATCTTTAGACTTGGATGATTCACCTTTCTCATGAGGAGGAAAGGGGTCTTTGAATGTTTGATGATCTAAATCCCTATTATGGTTCTGCACCAAAGTCCTATAAACCACATCAAGAGGTTATCCCAAGGAAGTGAAGTCATGCTTGGGTTGAGAGAGCCAAGGTTTTTTTCTAGCGAATCTTGAAGGTGGTTGAGTTTTCATCACATCCTTCTTAGTGGCTTTGACTACCTGTATAGTAGAGCTGAGATTAAAAATAGACTTTGAGGGTTTAGGTGTCACATTGTCAAAAACCCCATCATTCATAACATCTATGTTTCTATTGACAATCTTATCCTTATCCCTATTCGAGGGAGAAGGTCTTTGCTTGTTGTCTTTATTCAAATTCAATCCTCCCTTCTTGACCATAAATGCTTCTATCCTCACAGCTCGCCTAACCATATTCTCAAAAGTGAGGGGACCTTGCAATCGTACCTGGTATCTAAAATTTGGGACAAGATTGTCCAAAAAGATGTCGAGTCTCTTAGACTCTGGTAGTTTGTGAGGACACTTCATGCAAATTTGTCTCCATCTCTGGAGAAATGTTAGGAAAGGTTCTCCTTGTCACTGTCTAAAATTAAAAAGGTCTTAGATGTTGACCAGATGTTGAATATTGTGGGATTCATCATAAGGCTTGTCATTTCAAGAGTGACCATGACCTTGGTCACTTGGAGATTGCTCATGACTATCGCTAGATTTACCTCCCCTTGGGAAGTGGAATGGATATCCCATCTTGTTGGTAGTATTCTGAGAGATCATGAAAGTAAGATCAAAAGAGTCGATAGGTTTGATTCTAGAAAGTGACCCTTCAAAGCCTTGCTGGTGTTGAAACAATGGGTTATAATATTCTTGAAATAATAAGTTAGACTGTATTTGAAACAATGGATTGTAATACTCTTGGAATGAGGAGGAATGTGAGGATCCCTCACAACACTCAGATTGCGCGATAGGTTTGGAACAACCTCTTCCTTGTCCAATGGGGAATGTATTACCGCTTCTAGTCGTAATAGTCATAGACTAAGATGTGATGAGAGAAGACTTGGGATAATGCTAGACTCTGTCTCTAAGATAGCGGAAAGGAGACAAATGGCTAGAACAGCCAAGATGCGAGATGGACTTGGTATGAATCATCAAGAGAGGGGGCTAGAACAACCTAGATAAGATTATTGCAACATGAGATACAAAAGGCATAAAGAGATAAGGTAAACAAACAAGAGACAACATGAGCCAAAGCAAACATCGATCGATTCCTAACTCGAGACAACCAATTTCTGAAAGTGAATGACAGGAAAATAGAAAAATAGACCTTAGACAAAAAGTAGATCAGATAAAAAGTCAAACAGTCAATGGCAAACAGGTCTCTATTTTTGAAAACTAGGCTACAGTCTCACGCGAGAGAGTACTAGGCCGTGCAAGAGAAGACAAACCTTCACATGAAAGAACAAAGTCTCACACGAGAAAGTGCACTGAAAAGTGAAACTTCACGCAGGAAAAATTTAAAATCTGACAGTTTGACACAATTTTTGAGGTAAAAGTTGAATTCTGAGATATAGCTTGAATTGATGTTTGATAGAAAATCTAGTTTCCTAACAGGTTTGAATAACAGTTTAATCAACAATCTCATTTTGAGGTTTCAAGTATTCATTTAAAGACACAAAGGTTTAGATCAAGAAGTTGTGATACAAGTAGTCGTTAACAGATCTTTCTAGGATAAAGCAACTTGATAGCATCAGGGGAGTCTTTGTTTGATAATGATTGGATAGTGTTTAAGACTTGATAACAAACACATAGCTTATCCCTACCAAAAAAAATGGTGAGAAGACAAAACCTTTGCCCCATTGCTTATGCGCATACGTGCACCTCACACAGCCCTGTCACCCCCTAGAGGGTGCCCATGTTTTTGGTGTTTCCAAGGACTCAATAGTATACGTTAAAAGGTTACCCTTTTGGAAGGGGCCAGTGTCCTATACCACCTTCAAGCATCTTGGTGTATGCCTATGATGGGAATCTACGGGAGAGATTCTTTCCCGTCCCTGTGTAAAGATTATGCCTCCTTTCGGAGGTGAACTAAGTAGGCCACTAGCTAAGGAAAGTTTTTAATAGGCTTATGTTCATACTAACCTTCAGTGCCCCTGATACAGGGTTGAGGCCTCGCAGCCACACTGACACTTGAAATCCATACACCCCCACAAGCAGGGCTAGGAGCGGCGCCGCTCAATACAACAAACAAGGCCTTCTCAAGATGATAGTTGAAATCATGAGAAGGAAGCTAATATGGATTTGGAGTCTTTAGACTCAACAAATCATTATTTATTAAAGTGAGGTGGAATCATCGGTGAAAGGTGCGTACTCACTTGGGTCATTCCCAGAGGTTTTACTTCTGGCAGGCCCTCTAAAGGTGACACAACTTGGCTTAGATCCGAGGGTTTGATTTTCTATTTCTCTCAAAGAGAGAAGAGAATACTTCTCTACCTCATCACTTCACCCAAACACATCAAGCAAGTTCATCATCGAGTTAGCTTCACTTCACCAAATCCACAAGCTTTTGGGTTTCTGGTTCTCTCAAAGAGAGAAGAGCATAATCCTCTGGCAAGTAGAAGTGTTAAAGATTCACTACCTTTCTCCGCTTCCCCAAGGATCTGTCATATTAGTAGGATCATTGGATTTTTGGGTTCATTCATGGTCATCACCTCCATGTAATGAAGAGCCAAATTCCCTACCCACTATCAAAATTCTCAAGAAATTTTAACGGAGCCCTATTTAGACTATGTGAATGAAAGCAAGAAAAAAACACAATGTTTTATGAGATCTTTGACTATCGTCCTACAATCAAACCATTAGCATGTTTTATGTTCTTCATCAAACATCTTGTAGAAAATTTTTATGTTGTGAAAAGAATAGAAAACTAGAATTTAACAGCAAACAGAAACTATCAGAAATCTGGAACAGGAAAGACAGAGACTAAAAAATTTTAAAAACTATATCCAAATCTTGTGTGAGGAAGTACTCCATAGCACATGAGAAAATGCAATGTGCCACGCAAGGATGTAAAATTTCATGCAAGAGAGTGCTACTAAGAGAGAAACTTTGTGTGGTACACTCTAGATTCTCGTGCGAGAATCTGTACATAGGAAGTATAGATGCATGGCAGAGCTCAAATTTCTTGTCAGAAAAATCAAGAATAAGGCCAGAAATTGATCTTTTCTACCCCATGGTGGGTGCCAAAATGTATGTGGTTGAATGTGGACCTCTAATCCAACTACACACATAACATAGTCATTACTCACACAATTGAATTACGAAAGAGAGTATTGATTACTCAATTTGAAATTCATGGTGAAGCAACTTGTTGCCTCCTATGTAGACAGGGTGTTTAATTACTCTCAGAATGAGAGCCAACAACCATAAGACCAATACTACAATGGAGGATTTGAAAGCTTGTGAAGATAATCAAATTGAAATAAATCTATAATGAAGTGCAATTAAGCTAAGAGCTTGAAAATAAAGATGAAATGCAGATTTACTCTAAAGAACTTGAAATAAAGATGTAAACTAAGCTAAGAACAAATAAGCAAAATTAATCTATTACGAAATGCAATTATACTAAATGAAGATTAATCTAATAATGCAATAAAATCTTGAAAGATATGAATAAAAGTGAGTAGAATTTCGCTATAGTTTATGTGCTCTCAAAATTGCTCTCTTTTCAATGAAGAATGAGGTTCATTAAATAGACAAGCCCGGGGAGAGAATGAAGAGGTTCTTGATTTGAAACTCTTGAGTCTTCATTCCCATTTGAGACAAAAAGACATGAATTACTTGATTAAAAGAATGTTTATTGCCACATAAGGGTGACCTTTTGAATAATTTGAATTATTAATTCAAATAAAGGTGTCCATTCAAATAACAAGTAATATTAATTCCTTTTTATGTATATTAGCCAAATGGGGTGGGTTTAATTTAATTTAAAGCACTTAGGACTTTAGAATTAAATTAATTTATCATAGGGGTAATTTAGCTAATAAAAGTCGAAGACTTTAGGAATTAATTTTAATATTTGATTAATGCAATTTAGGGTTTTTGCAATTGACATCAAGTTGAATTAAGTCAGGTAGGAGAGAGAAAATTGCCTAGGAAACTAGGACTTTGGAGATGTAAAATTGATGAAAAATGCACCAAAATTGATTGAATTTATTAGGTGCCAATTTTGGGGTATTACAGGAAAAGGTTCAGAGCTTCACGCATGTGGTTGAGTAGGTTGCAGGCCCTGTTTCTAGTCCTATGGTTGTTCCTTTTCCTTCTCCTACTTTGTTTGCTGGTGTCTCTTCTGCTGGAACTGTTGGTTTGTCTGCCAGCAATTCATTTAATGTTGGGGTTGCTCCAGCTGGTTCTATTCTTGCTGGGGACTCTATGTCTATTAGTTTTGTTGCTAGTTCTGTTCTCACTGGAAGTAATACTTCTGATGCTGGTGTTCCCCTAGTTACTTCTGGTTCTATTGGGTGTATTGTTCCTTCTGCTGGTAGCACAGGTGTTGGATTGTCTATTGAGGCTGTTGGTTCTACTGGCCTCCTTCTAGCTAGTTCTATTTCGAAGGCTCCTGCTAGTGCTAGGAAGTTTGGCACTGGCTGTGTGGCCGTTGTAGGTTTTGTTCAGACCTCTCATGCTGGTTCTTTTGTGGTTGGCTCCTCTCTGGCCTCTGACTGGTAGGAGAAAGCTTCTTTGGTAGAGGAGGGATGGACTATTGTTATAGGTAAACATAATAAAAATTCCCCTCTACATTTTGATATGACTCTCTACTCCCAGAAGAAGGGAGGCAAAGGAAAATCCTAGGATTGTTTAGGGTGCCTGTTTACCCTAAATACTGGTGAATAGAGGTAAAATGGATACACCACTATTCAGATGTAAAGGGGGAAATATGAGATCTATTCTCAAAACCCAAATTCCCCAAAGAAGAGATCCAATTTGATCAACCACAAGGTTAATACACAATTGAATCAATTTTGTGAAGAATATGGAAGAGAGAGAGTAAATCTAATATTTCCCTATGGAGGAGGATATATATATTATGTTTGGAAATCTGAAATAATTGAAATACAAATACTAACCTCAAATTAGGGTAGATCTGGAAAATGTTGAATTATGATATCTGTGTAAACTTTTAGGAAAATCTGAAACCTATCCTGGACTGGGAATGTTGAGATAGAGAAAACCCATAAATCTTTCTCCAAGATGGCTTAGCTCGAGTTTGACCCTCATAAAAGGTCAAATACTACATTCTTTATTTGAAGTCTGATTTGAATTCTGTTTGCAAATCTTAGAAGTTTGTCAAAAAGGGTATCCAAATTCACTCTTAGATCTAAAATTCCGGACTTGTACCTACAAGAAAATGGGGGTTTTTGTTGTATGGGGGGTTTGCCTTGGTCAAACCCCAATTTAGGAATTAACCTTAAAATTAAATTGAAATGTATTGTGCATAAACAAAGTAATTGAAATAAATCACCTCGCTTATGTTAAAGTCCTTGTAGAGGATTCGAATCCTCAAATCCACAAGTAGGAATGCTTCAATGGATGTAGAATGTTTCCAATCAATGGTATTTGATCTTCAACACCAATCTTGATTTGATCTTTGCATATGAGAAGGCTTGAATGAATATGGAAGGATGGATCATCAAAGGGGGCTCCAAAGAGATTGAATCCTTCAATAGCTAACAATGGATCTCCTTGATGGATGAATGCTTGAACACTTGAATGCTTGAAAACTTTCTTGAATGCTTGAATTCAATTGAGAGCTCTAGATGCTTGATTGCCAAACTTGATGATGAAAAATGAGAGAGGAAGGCCTCCTTTTATAGTGAACTAGGGAAAAATCCTCTAGAGGGGCCACCTTGGAGAATTAAATCCCAATTAGGTCCTAACCTTTAGAAAATATACCTAGATTAAATGCAATTAAAAGATTTACCATCCTGAAACCCGAAATGATTAACCTGAAGGCGGGAAAATAAATATCCTGAAAGCCTGAAGCCCGAAAATTCTAGAAATTGGAAATTCAGAGGAAGGGGTCAAAATCAAGGTTGGACCTGACCTAGTTAGGTTTGACCTCAACCCTGACCTAGTCAGGTTCGACCTTGAATCTGACCCTAGTCCTGGATTGGCTCAGAACCAAGTCAGGAGGTCTTGGGGATGCCCAGAAACCTAAAACTGATGCCAGAATAGGATAGAATGTCAGGGATAAACATAAAATCCTATGATTACTATGATGAAGGCTAGGAGGATCTATTTCTAAATCCTACCTAGAAAATAGAGCCATAAAATAGGGAAATTTAGTAGAATCCTTAAGATCCGAACCCTAATTTCACCTAGAATGAAGAAATCAAGTGCAGGAAAGAAGTGGAAAGCGGGGAGAAAAGCCAAATACATGCAAAGACCCGATCAAGGTGCTTAACATGACCCCAAACCACCTACTCAGAGAGCTAAATGCTCTTATCATGGAAGTGCTTCCATTTTAAGATGATACAATTGGATGTTGTTGTAAAGCGTTGGCTTTACATGTTTGGCTTCAGTAGTTTGAGTCTTTCTGTGTATCTTTTGTTTGGTTGTTGTTGTTTTGCTGGAATTGTGCTGCTAGTAGTTCTACTGGCATTATGTGCTGGGGGGGCGCTGTAAGGTTTTTATTTTTCCCCCAGTTGTTTCACTTAGATCTAAGCTAATTCTTCCTATTTTCTAGTGGTTATAGTTCCCTTCAAAAATTGAATGTATATGGTTTCGGGGCCCATTCAAAACCTATTTTTACCATAATAAAAAACATAGAGGTATTTCAACCCAAAGCTTATACTTAGATACTACTGGGTTAAGTCTGTTGAATGTTATAAGACCCTTTCATGTTTCCCTTTTTGCATATGTGGGTGTGATATAACATTAGGTGTATATGGAGATACTTATCTAATCTATTTTGGTGGACTATTCACGATGACTTTATATTCCAATACTTGATGATTCTATTGATATAAACATATTAATGTTGTTAGGTATATTTATTATAATTTGTGATATCCTTCCATATATTTCTTTTTCCAATTTATGTGGTTAGGACCTTCCAATACTTTTATGTGTGAGGTGGATAGATATTTAGGACTTGATGATGATGTCATTTGATGATTTATGCTTATGTTGGATACACTGATATTATTAGGATCACTAATTATGTTCTCCTTATGATTATGATCTATGATAATTATGTTTCATGCTTATGATATACAATTATGGACTAACCCATGATTTAGGAGATACTAGTTAGGATGGTTAAGATACTGATTTGTTTATGTTATGTGATTTGATCCTTTCCATGATGTGTTTGTGCGAATATGGATGATTTTTTATTACTTTTTTGTGAGATCTATACGATGTTATGATTCCCCCTTAACTAATTGTGTTATCTGACATATTATATACATTTATGGTTTTTGTCGTGTAGATGATTATGTAGGTACTAGGCATAGACCACCTGACTTTATAGGTTTGATCGTTCCTTTATAATACTCAATGGTGGTTGAAATAAGATAGTATTAAGGCCCTTTTGAACCTAGCATTTCCATCATTCTATTTAAGTAAAGATCTTGATATTGAGATACCCTGTCAAATTTTCATGGTGACAAATCTCGGTTCCCCTGATTATGTGACAATGTTTGTGTTTGAGAGTGTTGATTTTCTTGGTTTAATTGTATTTAATGAGATTCATTTTTCTATTGATTTATATTGATTTATTAGTGCTTTAGGATATATTATTTTATTGATTGATTATATTTAATCATTATTATATATTTTAATTGATATTTATCCATTGATGATTTATATCCTAGATTTATATATATTTTATTATTCCTCTTTTATGTGCTTAGTGTGGGTTGTCCCATTATATATGTGTATGTGGATTATTGTATTTATTAAATAATATTATTTGATTGAGTGGTAAATGCTATTATGAGCATATTAATCTTAGAGTTATTTTATAAATTCCTATTAGTTGTGAGGTGGGTTGGGGATTGGTTTCTTTCCTCACACAACTTTGTGGAATTTTATTTGTATTCTTTCTCATTACTTTTGGGGAGATGACTGGAGCTTTGAGAGGATTGGATTTGGATTGTATTGGATTAATGGAGAATAGTTGGCATTGGATTGGATATACATTGGTCTTAAAAATTGTTGGGGTTTTCTAACTGAAGTTGCTATTGTACATAGAAATCTTTGATTTCTTCTCGATTGCATTCTTCTTTGTTATTTCTCCTTGATTCTCTATAAGGCTTGAGGTAGGGTTTGAAACCATATTATGCATTTTTATTTATTTATTTGGGAATGGTTTGGATACATAAATATCTTTTTAAATGTGTATTTTGAATTTCAAAGAAGTTGTGAAAGTGATGTTTTAATTTTGTACATTTTGCCCTACCTCTTCCTAGTTTTCTAAAATGACTATTTTTGGGAAGTCATTATTGGTTTTATTTTTATGTGTCTTTGGGTCAAAATGATTAGGTTTATAGATGTAAAATAGGGATATGTCAAATGGGTCTATGCCTTATTTTTATTCTAGGGATAAATTGATGTCCAATTTGGAGTCCTAATTCCAGAAAGGTAGTTGTGTCGCTTAATTCGTGCTTTGCCAGCCAATTATGTTGCATAATCTTCAATTGCATTGAAAATTTCATCAATAGCATTGAAAAATTAATCAATTACATTAAAAAACTCATCACTTTAATTTCACAATACTTCAATTACATTTAATACTTTGTGATTGCATCATTTGCTTGGCAGTTGTGTTGTTTTTATTGGTAATTGTATAGTTTCAATTATAGCTTAGGGATTTGACCTATTAAGGTGACCTAATGTATTCCAGAGGCTTAAAAATTTTTATATGATTTATTTTATGATCCAATTAAGTTTGAGAAATTAGAATGACGTTGATTTCATGGTTTTTATGCTTTATGTTCATTATGTGCACTATTGATACTTGGAATTCTTTTAGTATTGGGCTTACCTATGTTAAAGGCTTTATAAAAGTTCCTAAATCAATTTTAAATGACCCTTTATTTTGTTTGTATTCATGATGATTTGATTCAAGTTTATATGATATTATTGATCTTTTTATATTATTATAAGCATAAGGGTGGCATG